>JAJHZJ010000250.1:2712382-3247382 GCA_023548195.1 Bettongia penicillata ogilbyi
GGATACTGAGAATATAGTTATATTAATTATAACATAATGAATGTAATATATGATATAATTATAGCAAACAATATAATACATAATTATAATTCATTAAAAAACCCACTGATCTAGGGACTGTACCTTCATATTTTTTTAATTTCATCCTGGTATCTTCAAGCTACCCTTTCAGCTTGTTAGATCTTTTTTGGATTCTAATGATGCTATCAAAACCCTATCCTTCTTAGCTTCATACCATCAAATTTGATAAGCTCTTAATCTATGGAATATTCGGAGGTGATTGATTCAAAACAGAACAATCCATAACAGGACCGAGAACAGAGCCCTGTAGTATTTCTTGGAGATGGCTCCTCCAAGTCAGGCTTTGATGCACTGATGAATAAATGAATGAAAAAAATGAAGAACATTTATTAAATATTTTCCCATGTGCCAAACACTGTGCTAAGTTTCGCAGATACAAATAAAGCAAACTAGAAAGTCCCTGTTGTCAAGGATCTCACACTAACGTGTATGAGGAAGTTGTACAAGCTGGGGGCATGTTGTTAAATGTTGAGTAGCTGGCTCTCCCAAAAATGCATGACACATTTTAAAATCTAATCTGCATTCTGGACATTTTCTCCATCATGTTTCTTAAGTGTGAATAATCAGGAACACAAAAACTCATCAAGCCCTGCTTTGTGGCATTTTCTGATTTCCCAAGGTGCAAAATACTCACATTGGGAAATTTAAAAATTGGCTCTTGTGAGCAGGTTTGAGCCGACTCAAGCACCTACCTGGATTGTAGCACCAGTGGAAGGGCTCAGAAGCCTTAAAGAAGAAGTAGAATCTCTAAATGGCCAGACACAGGGTCCTTAGGTCACATAAGTCATTAAGGTGACAGTGTTTATTCAACCTGTTTTCAATTCATTTAATGTGCTATCATCTAGCCCCACATCACAAGAACATCATAGAAAATTTTGTCAAATGATTTTCCCAGTGTCCATTATGTTTAGGACATTCTCTTGCTCTGCTAGTCAAGTAACCCTTAAAAAAAAGGAATAAAGTTAGTCTTGCATGAATTGTTCTTAATGAATTCCATTTTGGCTCATAGTGATTACCTCCTTTCTGCCTAAGTGCTCCCAAAACTGCATCTGTAATAAATTCACGCTGTAGAATTTTTGTTTTTTAAACTAGAAACTGACCTTAAATTTCAATCACCTTTCTTCCTCTTTTTGAACATTGGAAAAATATTTGCCCATCCTCAATTTTATTGGATCTTTCTATTTTTCTTCTTTTTCTTTTTAAAGTCATGATTCTTTAGAAATCTCTGACAGTAGTTCAGCAAGCTCTTCAAGTCTTTTGGGATATAATTCCATCTAGTTCAGGTGACTTGAATTTATTGAGGGCAGTTAGGTTTTTTACTACTATTTTCTGACTTATTTTTGGATTTCAGTTCCTTCTTAAATTAATGTTGATTTATTCTTTCTGCACTCTGAAGATCATTTCCAGTTGGCAGAGAAAACAGAACTATCATAGTATAGCAGTGTATTGTACACAATGAACACTTAATACATGCAATACATTCTGTCACTCTTTATAACAATTCTTCCTTCTCTCTCTCCAGTCCATTATCATCTTGCATTCCATTGTAAATAGTGTCCTGTTTCCTCTCTCTTATATTCCACTTACCTTTCAATGTGGTTTTAAAAGGGCTTCTTTTTATTTCATTGTTGCAGTTTAGTTTTCTCCTAGATCTTTCATTTATTTCTGAACTATTAGAATTCTGCTCTTCTAAAGGGTCCAGGAACACATACAATTGTGGCCAACGTCCCCGTTCTTTATAACCACATTCTAAGATGCCAAGGTCCATTGCCTTCCCTCCTCCTCAAGATTCCCCATCATTTCTACTTCATTGACCTGCTCTCCCTGATGAGTCACAAATCACATGTGTTGTAGAAGTATCTCAAATTTATTTTCTCCTCCTTCTGAAAAATTAACTTATCAGCAAGGCTAGCCAAGAATATATCAACTGTTTTAATTTTAACAAAGATTCAGCAAGGGGTCTGGATACTTGAAATCCCCCATCCCAACTATTTTCATTTCTCTTTGCCAGTTTTTGTGATCTGTTTCAGGAATTTATCATGCAATTTTTTCCATCTGGCTAGGTGGCTTCTGGTTTACTCCTATCACAGTATCACTTCTGCTTCTCCTTTCTTTGATATTCACACCCAATGCTTTTCAGTATGGCACCATGTCATTCAT
Organism: Bettongia penicillata ogilbyi; assembly: GCA_023548195.1. Lineage (NCBI taxonomy): Eukaryota > Metazoa > Chordata > Mammalia > Diprotodontia > Potoroidae > Bettongia > Bettongia penicillata. The sequence goes on from JAJHZJ010000250.1 coordinate 2,714,624, forward strand.
GTCATGGCCATTCAGTATGGCACTCTGATCTCTGTCAAGTTGAGAGTACACCCTGTGCCACCTCAGATTACTTTGGATTTTACTTATCTGTATACTTTTTTATATCTCTCCAATGGAATGGTAAGTTACATGGGGGGCAAGGACAGTTTTATTTTTGAATCCCTGGAACGTGGACGCAAGGCCTTGCAAAATTTGCACTTAATAAATGTTTGTTGAGACAGTCAAATGTATTTGAAAGTTCTTCCCTTTAGATTCATGTATTTCACAATGATAATTCCTGCCTCTACCAAAAAAAGGACTTTTAAAATAAAGTACAAAATTCACTGTCTCTGGTTTTTTATCAGCCTGTGAAATGTTATATATTTCACTTATTTTTGCCCCTCAGTGCTACATATCCATTAGCTATCTTAATCAGTCAATCGATAGAGATTTATTAAGTGCCTCTTACATGCCAGGTGGCTGGGAAGGAAATCATCCTTACTCATTTCCTCTTACTGCCTGTAGTCAGACTAAGAGAAAAATAATGTTTTATACCCATGGCAATCACTTAATTCTTTACAGTCAAAAGCCTTCCGTGCAGAAACAGCGAGGAGCCTAGGTAGATGCTTGCCCCTTTTTTGGATACTGGAAAATATTTGAGATTTGCTGCCAGATGTTTTGCTGGATGACTTTACTTCTTTTCTTTAGTGCTAGGCCTGTACATTTTGATTTTCATCTTTTTTTAAAAACAAGAAATCCAGTTTTTGCCTACAGAAACACACATTTAATGATATACATCAGGAAAACCTCCCCGCCACCGACCCCCAACATGGAGAACCCTTATAGGCTAGGGCTTTGCACTCCTGCTAATATTGTCTAATCAAAAAGGACATTTTTGCAGAGGTCTATAAAGCCTGGAATGGAGAAGACTCAGGACCATAATAGCTGTCCTTGATTGTTTGATGGCTGTCATATGGATCAGAGACTGGGACTGGTCCTCTTTGGGCCCAGATGGTAGTATTGGTTGCAATGTGGAAGTGGGCAGATAGGAAAATTTAAAATTGAAATCAGGATAAAAAAAATTTCTAAACACGAAGTATCAAAAGTAGAATGGGCTGCCTTGAAAGGTAGCAGTTTTTCCCATCATTGGAGGTCTTTTGCAGAGGCTGGGTTACCACTATTGGATCTGTTACAGTGGAGATTTCTTTCTGAGTATGGGATGGATAAGATGTTGCTAAGATCACTTTCAACTCTGAGATTCTATACTTCTTGATAAAATGTTGTTTCCTTGACTGCTTATAATCCAATCCATTATATATTTTCCCAGTCATGAATTATGTCACACCCAAGGGATACATTGTACTTTTTCCACAGTTGTCCATGTTAAGATCTTGGAGTCATTTATGATATCTTTTTGTTTGTTTTCTATATCAGTTCATTCACTCTACATTGCCGAGTTTCCAATCATTTACCCAGTACACGTATGTTCAGTATTTAGCTATATCCAGAATGTTGCTGATTGCCATGAAGGCTAGGGGGCCTCATAAAACATCATAAATTTCTTGAGAATAGAAACTATCTACTTGATGAAAAAAAGATTAGAAAGCCCTATAGGGTTTAAGGAGGTCAAAGTGTTTTAGGTAATTACCTTGAGCACAGATGGCATAATTGACTTGCGCAGGGTCACACAGGTATTAGGTATCAGAAGTAGGACTTGAAATTAGGTCTTCCTGACAGTGAGGCCATCTTTCCACTAGGACACACTGCCACCCCCATCATGCACTGACTTTCCTCATTCCCAAGAGTTGAACACAGCATTCCCAATGTGGTCTAACTACTAAAGACTACAATGGCACCATTGACTTCCCATAGTCAGTTGCTGTTATTCAAAGACAAATGACATCATGGGTTGATGTCTTGGCTTTCAGTAAGTCAGAGTTGCACGAAGTCATCAGCCTCACTCTCTTCCAGGTATCAAAGTCCAGTGGCAGGATAAAAGTCGAGATGACTAGTGATGCCCCAGGATGCAGTGAATGACCTTGATATCTTACCAAGCTCTAAATGCTCCTCACCACCTGTGTCTGCTGTCTGCATGGCCATTGGAACACATTGTTCTTATCCATCCATTCTACTGTGGGAAAGTGTTCAGTCAGTTCACTATGCCTCTAGTAATATTGTTTTTTTATTTATATCATATGTATTTCCTATTTCTATATCCATGTAGATTCTGTAAGCTCCTTGAGGGCAAGATTCTTTTGCGGGGCGAGAGGTATTTCTAGTACCTAACCCAGTGTCTTGTAATGTAATAGGCACCTATCCAATGCTGGTTGAATTGGATTGAATTGATCAGCCACATGTGAATTCTGGCCATATGTGTTCTTTTTACATGTGGGGCTCTCTTGAATATTTTTTGATCATGTATCCCTTCCTTTATGCATGGGGTAGTAACATGTTAAAGAATGTACTCTTGTATGTATGAGGGAATTTTTCTTGTTATCTTATGTGCTTTGATTAATGCTTTACAATAATCTGTTCTCTGGGAAATGAATGCGAGAAAAAGCATTAAGCACCTACTCTGTGCAAAGCACTATGTTAATAGCTAGAGAGACAAATAGAAAAGCAAGAGCTTCTGCTCTGAAGGAGAACCACTGCAGAGGGCTGTAACTCTGAGGAATTCATGTAGTTGTGGCAAATTCAATTAAAATAGGGTAGGATGTGGTATTATCAACATTCGAGGGTAGTGGAATTGTAAAGTACAGACATATCTGGAAAGGTCCATCACCTAGCATATATGACTTATGATCTTGCTGGAGGAGTGGGGGAAAAGTGGGTTCTGAGGGATGGATCTCTGAGGATGGTAATAGAGGAGAGATTTCACCATGTGGTTTATCCAGAATAAGCCTTGAGGCAAGGAGGTCAATATAGGGACAAAGTCTTTCCCCCAACTCTTGATCTTTATCAATATTAACACCCTAGGATAAAACCCCTCTTGTCCCATGCTAATTGAAGTTCTTCCAGTGAAGAAGATATGACAAACAAACCCAAACCTTTTCAACAGGATAGGGACAGTGGTGAATCTGGCAGTCATATGTAGGATAATGGAGATGCTGTAAGAAATTGCTCAGGACCTTGATGATTGATCGTTGGACAACCTTGTATAATGGTTCAGCATCTTAGGTGTAAATAAAGAAGTTCTGTTGAGGGTCAGCCCCTTATAGCACCCAGATGAACAGATGTTGCATGTAGTTCTGTTCAGAAAGTGGTCAGTACTCTGGGAGGGAGGGAGAGGGAGAAAGAGAGAGAGAGAGAGAGAGAGAGAGAGAGAGAGAGAGAGAGAGAGAGAGAGAGAGAGAGAGAGAGAGAGAGAGAGAGAGAGAGAGATATGCAGAATAGCCAACAAAGGTATAATATATGACATTGCACTGTAGGATCCCAATATCCGAAGTATAGCTGGCCTTAGTTTCAGTTACATAAATCTGTTGAAAGGGTACAACTCCTTAGCTTGAGGGCTGACAGGTTCTTTTCTCCCTTGGTGATGTCTTTGGCTCTTAGTTATTTCATGCCATCATGATATGAGAATCAATTAGTTATTCAATAAACCTTTATTAAGAGTGTAGCAATGGGCATACCAAAGACAAAAAAGAATCAGTTCCAGACCTTAAGAAGCCGACATTCTTTTGGAAAAACAGTATGTCACTATGTTTATATAATACTATAGCTCCAATAATGGCACACCCCTTCAATTAGGAAAGAAAAAGAAAATGAATGAATGTTTACTATTTCGCTCTTCTTTTTGTATGAATTTGTCCTTGATCGCAAAAAATTTACCTATTTCTCTATCTCAGAGTAGTTGTATTGAAATATTTTTTTAAAAATCCCCTTACAGACTCTGATTTGCCGACTCATACCAAAGTAACTCAGAGGATCTCAATTACAAATCAGTACAGTGCCAGCCATCCACCCCAACTGCTACCAGCCAGGCAGGCAAAGCCACCTAAGTGAAGCAGCCCATTGTTACAGGCCAAAGATGCCGGGTCTGCTTGTCCTTGGGGGTGCGAAAAAGCCGAGCCCTATTCTTACTTCAAATTCTCATTTAAGACAATAGAAGCAAAAGATCCCCTACATGGAGTAATGGGGACATGTTAGTCCCATGCTACTGTCTCTTCCAGCATTTGCTGCTTTAGTCTAGACCGCAGAAATCACAGTGTGAATAGGCAGCCTTCACTGCTATTTCAGCAGCCTCCGATGCAATGGCTCTGTGCCTCCCTTCTTCTATGTGCCATTTTTATGACTTCAGGAAACACTAGTCACATAAAGTATGCTCAAAAAGCACAAATACTTTTGTAAAAATCTTTCTGTGGTTTTTCTGTTAGCCAGAATAAAGGCTAACTTTGTGGATAGATGATAGAGCATTTATTAAGTACCCCCTGTAAGCCAGATACTTTGCTAAACACAAATGATGGAGCATTAATAAATGCAGTAAGCCAGGCACTTTCCTAAGCATGGGAGATATAAATACAAATATGCTAAATAGTATACTCTAGGAGCTTATATTCTAATGGAGGAAGAAAGCACCCAAATGGGACAAGCACCATCGATTGGTGCCTGATGGAGTCTTAGGCCCAGGCAAGGCAAGGGGAAAGCTCACCTCTCAAAGCCCAGAGCAGTTCCTGGTAAGCAAGACAAGGTGGCAAAGAGGAGCAGATGGGGATGATGGCCTGAGTGCAGGCAGCATGATTTGGAGGCACTGGATATGCTCTTGGGATGGTTGGCACCAGATGCGCAGGCAGTGGTGCTTGCTGCTTTACTAGTTAGGTTTATTTCATAATTGTGAGTCGTTGGACTTGTGTCCTTGGAGTTCTTGCACTCAAAAAAGAGGATTAAGTGTTTTTCCATTCCCTGTTAAATTTCAAGACCCTTTTGTGTCTGGTTTGCTCTCCCTAATCAGCTTGGATGGCATCACTACCTCTCCTGCCTCCTGCTTCTTTCCCTCCTGGGGTTCCCTTTTATTAGATCCTCTGGTCTCTTTATATGTTCTCACTCACTTCCTGCACTTATTTTCCAAAGCACTTCTTTCCAAGTTAACTCTTGCTCTCCAGGCCTCCCTTACACATGCCAAAGTGTCTTTGTCAACTGTTACTTGCATATTGACAATAAATATTGTTGGATGATGAGATTTAGAGATGGAAGGGACCTTTGCAATCATCATGCTGAAAGTATGTCTTCTGATGTTCCCTGGTATTAATTTTGTCTAGAAATAAACTGTGAATGCCTTCATTTTATTCATTCATTTATTTATTCATTCATTCATCCATCCATCCATCCGTTTACTTATTTATTTATTCATCCATCCACCCATCCATTTATTCATTCATTCATTTATTTATTTATTTTAATAAAACAAGTCCTTGGCATTTATTTTTCACGCTAAGGCAACTCCCAAGATGCTCTTTAATCTGTTCTTAACAACAAGTCAGGCTATTCTGCACAAATGTGGCATGTTCTTTGACTTTGTAGTGGGATCATCGCTAGGCAAGGGTTGTTACAAACATCTTAGCTTTCTACTCCTTGCAATGAGTTTAAAACTCCATTTATCTTGTAGTACTCCAATACAGATTTTGAAAACCCCTTGGGGAAGTTATGAAGTTAAGCTTTTGCTAAGTTTAATGTTTTCTCCAATTCTTTCAGTTGCAGGTTTCCTTGAGTAATCATCATTCGGATTGTATCCTCTTCTGTGGCACCTTTATTTCTTTTGAATTCTTCCCTTGCCCAGTTCTGTAGATACTTGCGGTCTCGTTCATTTGGTACCTGGCTAATTGCTTGTAAAATCTTTCTGTATAGAAGGAGGACTTGTTGCCTTCTCATGAACTGTTTGAGGGTTAGCGCTACAGGGGCAGGCGAGAAGAGGACATGACGAGCCCGAGAGCCGGACTTGAACCGCCTCAGCCGCCTTTCCCTGGTGTCTCGGCGATCGCTATCATTTTATTTAAAGAAATTTTTTCTTGCTCATATACATACATGGAAGATCTATGGTTTTGTCAATTTGGGGCATTTCCTTCCTTAGAAGTGGAGACAGATAACCCATCTATGACCCAGAAGAAATGCCCTAGGGATTTGCTCGAGTAACCAAGAGATTAAGTGACTTGTCTAAACTCACACAAGTAGGAGGCATCAGAGGTAGGAGTTGAACACAGGTCTTGTTTCCAAGCCATTATACCATGCTCCCTCATTTTGATGATATTTGGAGCAAAATTTAAAAGAAGGAAGAAAAACCCATTAGTATTTATGGCATAAATAGAGAATATATACAAATAAAAATGAGGCAGTTAAATATAGGATAGGGAGGGAAGAGTGCTAACAATTGGAGAGAGCAGAAGGATTTTATGTAGCTTTAACGTCCTCAGTGAGTTGGGTTTTAAAGGAAAAGAACAAGTCTATTAAATGGTGAAGGGAGTGTCACGCTGAGGAGGAGAGAAAAGGCCAGTTTGGTTGGATCAGAGAGTGTGGGAGTGGAGCAATATACAATGAGGCTGGAAAGATATGTTGGAGCCGGGTCACAAAGGGTTTTAAAAGAAGATGTGTTTATCTTAGAGGTAATAGGGAGCCATTGGAATTTATTGAGTAGGAGAGTTACATGGTTGGATCTGTATTTAAGGAAAATCTCTGGCAGCTGTGTGGAGAATGAACTAGAATAGGGAGAGAATTGTAGCATTGAGACCAATTAGGAGACAGCTGTAAGATGATCAGGGCCTGGAGAGAGTAGCTTATTTGAGTAGAGAGAAGGGATTGGGTAGGAGAAATATTATGGAGGTAAAAATGTCAAAAATTTTTAAAAGTTAATTTATTTTTAGTTTTGAAAATTTACTTCCATAAGTTTTAAAATTTTTCCCTCTCTCTCCACCTTCCACCCCAAGACAGTGTGCAATCTGATTTATATATATATATATATATATATACATATATATATATACATTCCTATTAAACATATTTTCACATTAGTTATGTAAAATGTCAAAATTGAATAATAACAGCATCTATGTAGCACTTTTAGATTTGAAAAGTGCTTTAAACTTGATCACAACCCTGTGAAGTAGATGCTATTATTATCTTCATTTTACAGATGAGGAAACTGAGGTGCAGAGAGGTAAATAATGTACCCAAGGTCAAATATAGCTAGTAAGTATCAGAAGCAAGATTTGAACTCAGATTTTACTCATTCCAAGCCCAACACTTTATCTAATGAGCCACCCATTTGCCCAGACAACTAGTTGGATATGTGGGATGATGGAGAGTAAGAAGTTGAAAATAACAACATGGTTATGAATCTGGGAACCTGGAAGGATAGAGATGCTTTCAAAAGAGAGAAGCTTGGAAGAGGAGTGAGTGGAAGAGAAAAAAAGATAATGACCTCAGTTTTGGACATGCTGACTTTGAGATGTCTCATCCAGTTTGAAATGCCCATGAGGCAGTTAGTGATGTGGTAATGGGAGCAGAGAAGAACTTCATGCACGCATGTCAGGAGACAGGACTCACTGAAACAACTCTGCTGTTGGGAGAGATTGAAGGCAAAAGGAGAAGGGAGTAGTAGAGGATGAGCTGGACAGACTTCAGGAGATAGTGAATGGTAGAAGGTCCTGGCATGCTGTGGTCCATAGGGACACAAAGAATCGACATGACTGAATGAATGAACTTCTCTCTCTCTCTCTGTCCATCTATCTGTCCATCTATCCATACATATACATATATATGTTTAGGCATATATACGTACATAAATATGTATATATGTGTATATATACATGCATACTATGTCTCTATATGTATATATATATTTATATATAAAATTCTTCATAGAGATAATAGTTAAACCAAGAGGAACTGATGTTTTTACAATGAGAAAGAACAGAGGCATAAATGAAAAGAATTTAGGACAGAACCCTGGAGAAAACAACCCACAGTAAGAGGGCATGGATGATGAGCCAAAAGCAGACTGAGAAGGAATGATTGATTAGATGTGTCAGAGGAAAATCAGGAAAACCTAATGTCCTGCAAACCCAGAGGAGAGAGAGCATCCAGGGGGAGAGGGTGATCAACAGTGTGTAATGCAGAAGACCGGTGAAGAAGGATAAGGATTCAGCAGACACCATCAGAACAGGCAATTAGGATATCATGGGTAACTTTGGAGGAGTGGTTTCAACTTAGTGATAAATCAAAAGCCAGATTACAAAATGGTTGAAGTGTGAATTATAGGAGTGGAAATGGAGGCAATAAGTGTGGATAGTTTATTCCAGGAGTTTGGCTGAAAAAGTGAGAAGAGATTGAAGGGATGGTATAGTTTGGTGAAAGTTGTTTTTTTTCAAAGGATGGGGGAGACTTGGGTATGCTTGAAGGCATGAGGACAGGAGCTGTAGATAGTGACATTTTAGTGCTAGAGAGAAAGAGTAGATGATTGAGGAGTCAATCTGCTGGAAAAGACAAAGGGGGATGGGATGAAGGGCATATATACAAAAGTGGGTCATGGGGGAAAAAGCGCATTGTTACTAGGGACTGGAAGAAAATGGGGAATGATGTAAAAGGTTTTCTGAGGAGGAGAGGGGAGAAGAGAAAGCTTCCAGTGAATGGCCTTAATATACCAGTAAAATAAGGGGCAAGAGTGTAAGATAAGGGGAAGGATATGAAACTTGAGGAGAGAAGACAAGGTTTGGAATAGCTTCTGTGGGGACCAAAACATGGTATTCATTAGGTAAAAGATCACTTTGTTGTAAAGAGGACCTGCTTGAAGTTGGATAACTTGAATGAATGTATACAGCACCCGATTGGTACTATAATAGGACTTTCTCTAGTTCGGTTTATTGATACCATTTTATAAATAAAAAATCTTCACAGTCAGTTTCGAGCATACCTTTCTTTCCATATAACAAAGTAAAACAGTAACACAGTTTTGCAGAACCAATGGCACAATCAACAATTGCTTCAGATAGCACAGAAAATGTTCTGCTCCTGGAGCCCATCAGTTCTTGGGGAAGAACAGAGTGGGGCAGAGGGAAGAAAGGGAATAAGCATTTATATGGCACCTACTGTGTCCAAGCACTTTGCAAACATTATCATATTTGAGCCTTATTACAACCCTGCAAGTTAGGTGCTGTTATTATCCTCATTTTACAGTTGAGGAAACTGAGGCAAACAGAAGTTAAGTGATGTGCCCCGAGTCACATAGCTGTTAAGTGTCTGAGGATGGATTAGAACTTGTCTTCTAGATTTTCGGTCAGCGCTCTATCCACTGCTCAGCCTTGCTGCTCTCTGCTGAGAATGTGTTATCATTTATCCTTTGTAAGTTACATTGGCGAATGGCTAAACAAGTGCTGCTACATGAAGCAATGAAATCTTAGTGTTCTTTATATTAGACATATAATCAGAAATGACAGCCATAAAGAATTCAGAGAAGCATAGGATGATTTGTATGAATTGATAAAGAGGAAAAAGGAGAACAAGAATAATTTATGGAATAACCATGGTGATGTAAAAGAAATGAACACCCAAAGGCATCAGAACTCAGACTAAATGCATGACCAGTTGTTGCTTCTACTTTTTTACTGCCCACAAAAAATATGTTACTAGGAGTAATGAATGTTTTGGTATATATTGGACTTGACTTTTGTGTCATTTGCCTCTGAGGTTATTTCTGTCATTTGCCTCGTTGAGGCCCTTGTGTGGAGTTTCTGGGTCACATTGTATTTTCTTTCTTTAAAAAATTAATTTTTATTGATCTTCTTTGCCAAGAGACAGCATAATATAGTGGATAGAGAGCTGACCTTGAGACTTCACCTCCATTCCATTTCTGATACATATTGGCTTTCTGATCGCAGCCAACTTATTTAACCTCTCCATGCTTTAGGTAACACTCTAAGACTGTAAATTCTGCCAGCCAAGTTCAGAGAGCAGGCACTATTATAGTTGGAACCAAGGGAGAGACTCTTTGTTCTACCTGTCTTTCTGTATAAAACCTTCTGCAAATTCTTTGTGTCCTGCTAGTGGTAGAAGACTAGGCATGAAAGTCAGCCAGGTGGCTGTTGCCTTTTGGCAACCTACCACCACCTATAGTGGGTGGTAATGAGATAGATATCAGCATTGGTAGAGGGCGTGTCCCCTCCTGGGAGTCCTCTGTAACGATGAAATCACAAGTCCAGTATCTCTCCTTTGTTCATATCTCACCATTATTTCTGAATGTATCCCTCTGTTCTTCCCTACTCAGAAAATCATCCACTGTAGCAAAGAATTTAAAAAAAAAGGGAAGAGGAAGCAGGTCAGCATTCAAACATATAAATCAATTGAGTTCAATAGTGTAAGTGATTTTCTATACCTTTAGAGCCTTAGTGCCCCTACCTCTGTAAAGAAAGAAGTGTTCAAATTTTATTATCTTTTCTTTGGGGGACAAGCTTAGTCATATGTTGCAGTTGTTTAATTTGCACTGAAATGAAACTGTATTTTCACCACTTTTTAAACAAATTGAAGGAAAGAAATGTTATTTTTGTGTAATCCTCATCCTCATCATTAGAACTTACATTCATGTTGTAACCTAAAGTTTAAGATGTACTTTCCTTGAAGCAACCCTGTGAGGTAGGCAGTGTTATCCTACCCTTTTGACAGAGGAGGAAACTGCTACGCAGAGATCCAAGAGGTGAAGTAACTTTTCCAGGATCCCTTACTCACTTCTTGTCTTATGTCTTTTTCTCTTTCCTCTGATAAGAAGTAGGAAATGTGACCTTAGTTAAGGGGGTGGAAGATTACTGCTGTATCCAAATTTATACAATTATTTTGCTAAGGTTCATAAATGTTATTGTGCTTCATAAAGTGAGACAATTTAACTCAATGACTAATAATAAAATGCACATTGTAGCATCAATATGAGAAGAAATAAAACTGCAAGTCATAAAATCCCTAATGAAAGATATGCGTTGGAGAATTGGCTTGCATGAAACCATATTTGGAAGATTAGGGGAAGAAACCAGCAAAAGGGAACAATTGATTATTTCCTACACTCCAACTCTTTTTATGACATGGAGTCGTATGGTTGATTCTAGGAAGAAATCCTATCCATGGTTCATAGGATAAAGATCTAGAACCAGAAGGCACCTTTGAGATCATATATCAACCCCCTTATTTTAAATGATAAAGATACTGAAGTAGTGAGTCAATTTATAACGTGCTCATTGTGTACCAGATGCTGCATTAAGTTCTGGGGATATCAAGGAAGGCAAAAGCATTGTTTTTGCTTTTAAGGAATTCATATTCTAATGGAGGAGACATTATACGTAATAAATTAGAGGTAGTGGACACTGGCATTGGTGGGGAAGGTACAGTAAAGGGCTCTTATAGAAGATGGGATTTGAGCTATCTTGAAGGAAGCCAGGATATCCTGGAGACAGAACAAAACTATCCAAGCTTCACATTTACTAAGCAGCTAAAGTAGAGTTTGAACGCAGCTCCCTGACTCCCAGGCATGGGCATGGTTGCCCATCTAATCATTGTAATGAAGGATCTGTGATATCCTCCACTAAAGCAGATCATAGCCTCTCTATGGCTTAGTAGATAAAATCTAAGGAATCTAGCACTTAGCAAACTCCCTGGCAGATAGGAGGTGCTTAATTAATATTTATTGAATTAAATTGCCTGAATCTCCGAGTGGTTCAGTGACTTGCCTGTGGACACACAGCAAGGATGCGTCAGAAGTGGTATTTGAATCTGTATTATTTGCAAGCCCAGTCCTCTATGCACTGCCCCATCCTGTCTCTTCCTTTGCTCATTAAAAAGTAAGTTGTGAATACCTTTAAAGGAAAATTTAGGGTTAAATTCAGGTTCATTTTTCTTCTTAGTGGCCAATTTTCCCCATTCGCAATGTAAAAGGCATAGAGATACATTTCTTTTCTCCACATCTAGCTAGTAATTTAGGATAATGTTACATTAGGTACTTATTGTTTGTCACATAATATATTTTGACTCCATTTATACCTTTATCTCAACCTGTGCAATCACAAAATGCTCTAATTTACAGTCCTGAATTTGTGCAATACAATAAATATAATTGCCTGAAAATGTCCATGGTGATTTAACATTCCATTGACCCCTGAATTACATCTATTCGTGCTTATTGACAGGCAGTGCTGGGTCAGGAGTGTGGAAGATGGAAGAAGATCAAATCAACTGATGGAGAAATGCCAGCCTGGGTAGACCTCAGAGTGCTGCTCCTTCTTCATCCTCAACATTTTTATCCAGGTAAAAGAAAGTTAAATACAAAGAAGCTGTAGAGAGGAAAAGAAGCCTCACAGGGATAATTGGCATGGTGTGTCTATCTATCAGAGGAGAAACTTTATCTTTTGGATGCTTAAGATATATTTTATCGATGGATCTGTGATTTCCTCAAGGTGAACATTTCCTTCAACTGTGCAAATCCCAACCTAGCAGTGTTTCTTCATCCTGTGAAATTCATGACTATGTCCTCCCATAAATTCTCCTTGAGAATCTACTCAAAATTCTGGAGACTTTCCTCTAGGTTGTTTTTTTTTTTGTTGTTTAGAAATTTTCTGGGTATCACTGCACCACCTATTAACCTACATGCTGCATATTGTATTTCCTGGATTGAATTCTGTAAGCTAATTTCCCCTGGATCTTAGTGTTAGAAACATACTTCAGTTTACTTAGCCTTTGAATCTCTCCATTACCCTTTGGGTCATAACCAGTTCTGATTTCTCAGACTGTGGTGCCACACAGATTTATAACACACAGCACCACTGGGAAAATATTCCTCTTAAAAGATAGCTTTTTGTGTCAGTGAACAGTTTGTAATCATTGGATGACTATGGAATGGTGGAACATGCTGAATTTGGACTCTGAGGAAATGCGTTCATATCCTAGTTCTGCCACTCAGCACTAGTGTGGCCTTTTGGCATTTTGCTGGGCATCTTTGGGCCAAAGTTTCCTCATATAAAATGTCAGGGTTGACCCTGACGTTCTCTAAGGTTGTTTATAGTTTAAATCTATGTCCTATGAACAATATTGTGAATGCAGACAGGTCCATGTTCTTTCTCCTCTTCAATTCTGAACTGCCTGATGGATTAACCCAATGGGGAGTCTATCCAATTTCATGTCATAATCTGTATAAAAAAATTTGTTTTCTACATGAGTAGTTAGTATAGTCTCTTTTGAGTCATTATGGATCTCGATGAAAAGACCTTGTAATATTCTTAGCTTAGATATAATGTCATCTGCAAGTAGTAATGCATGGAGAATCTCACTGCTTACCTGTACTTACAAGGCCTCTCTCTTCCACTTGGACTTTGTATAGGATATTAACATAGTCCTAAGAGATTCTTTGTTGGAAGAGATCTTGTAAGGCTGTATCGCATTACGCTGAATCATTTAAAATTATGTATGGATAATCAACAAGCAAAAATTCAGTGAAATTTTGTATTCTCTACATCATTCAGTCAGTTGCTGTTACAGTGAAGTAATTAGATTGTGAGTGCTTCCAGGGAAGGGACTGTCTTTGGCCTTTCTTTGTATCCCTAGAACATAGCACAGTGCCTGGTAAATAGTGGGTGTCTAATAAATGCTTAATAACTGAAGATATGGTGTCAACTTTAGGAAAACATTTGGGAAAACTTGATTCTTTCCTTGCCATAATGTAATAAAGAATATTCTTAAACTGTATGTAGTTCATTCTAAAAAGGGGGTTATATGGAGATGAGAAAGGTGTGGAGCTTTGGTAGTTGATGTCCTCTTTATCACCTTTTCTTGGAAGTTAAAGCAGCCCATGGTTTTTTGTTGGTTGGTTTTTTTTTTGCAGTGGTTTACTGTCTCCTGCTCCTTCAGGGACCTCGAGAATGGAAACATTTGAAATGGTGTTTCCCCTAGCAGGGTTTCCTCCCTGGGTCTAGATCAGTAACTTTTCATTTTCCTAAGTGCCATTTCTACCTTCTCATATAGCACACTAGATGGTGAAGTGTGATGTTTTCACTGTCTTTGATGAAAAAAGATCATCACAGAGAAAGAAGCTAACAAATCTGTTCCATTTTCCATTGATTTGTGTTCCCCTTTTCATTTGCATCTCTGTTTTTGAGATGATGTAGCATAGTTGCATCTTATCCCAAGCTTTCTGCAGACTTGCTTTCTTCTCTCGTTTTGTACTCTTTCTATGAACTCTGTGTGATCAAAATGTGTTTATACTCCAAGTTACATGGAATCCTAAGTGGAGAACTTGAAAGGGGGTACCTCAGAGTGCTAGTTTAACACTCCTTTTTTTAATGAAGAAACTGAGGCTTAGGGCCATTAAATGACTTGCCCAAGATCTCTCTGGTAATTGCCATCTGAGGCAGGATTTGAACCTAGGTTTTCTGATTCCAGAGTCAGTACTTCTTCCACTGTGTCAAAAGAGTTATTGTTTCTGTCATATCTTTCCACTTGGCAAGATCAAATTATTTGTTGCCTTTTGTTCTCCTTGTGGTTTCTGCTTTGTATTGGGTAAAACAGTAGGAGATAGTGATAATGGATGTAAATATAACTGACTTTTCCATTCCCCGTTTTAAAGTGTTTAGTAGATCGGGGCTGTCGTAACTGTATGCAGTATTCTTCTTTTCATTTTTAGTTCTCCTATTTTGGTGGTGATTTTATTTTTCTTCCTTTTAATTTATTATTGATTTTATATTTTTTCTCATTAGTCAATGATGTGCCAGAGTGCTGAGTCCTAAATAACTTCACTGTAATAACTTATTTCCTGTCTCAAGATATTGTCAATTCCATTTGGTGGCGGGGAATGTTCATTGCTTACCTCCATCCAAATGTTGTTTTTGAATATTTATGATACATAATGGAACTTTGAGAAACCTATAAATCTTCACCTTCTTTCATTTCTTAACCTTGACTTATATTTTCCACAAGTATTTTTTTCCAACTTTCTCTTGCTCACCTTTGAACTGAAGTCACCAAGTAACAAAGTATACATTGATTTGGTTTGGAGGAGATTGTTAAGTTCTTTATAAAAATTCTTCACTTCTTCATTCTCTGAAGCAGATATTGACATAGTAACTTTATGGCAGGCTTTTTGTTTGTGTTTCTATGAGTACTGACAGGTGGGAGAACCAAATGTCCCAAGAAATTAGAGTGTGTGCATGCGCATGTGTGTGTGCACGTGTGTGTATGGTTTTTGATTGTACAATGAGACCGACTCTCTGCATCACTTTATTTGTCTCTCTAAGGAGAATCTGTGAACCATTATTTCATTTTCTTTGCCAGCTTCCATATGCTTTCTACTTTCTTTTTCCAATACTGTATCGACCCACTTGTTGGTCATCGGGCAAAAATCTTATAGTTAGATTATGCGATGGTCAACTGTGATTCACTTAGTTCTTAGCAATACAATGACCCAAGACAATTCCAAGACATAATGAAAAATGCTACCCACATCCAAAGAAAGAACTGATGGAGTCTGAATGCAGATCAAAACATACTATTTTCACTCTTTTTTTGTGTGTGTGTTTTTCCTTTTGTCCTGTTTTCTTTCACAACATGACTAACGTGGAAATATGTTGAACATGATTGTATATGTATAACCTATATCAAATTGCTTGCCATCTTGGGGAGGAAGAAAAGTTTTGAACTCAAAATCTTATGAAAATGAATGTTGAAAACTGTTTTTACATGTAATTTGAAAAAATAAAATATTATTTACATTAAAAAAGTAAAGTCACAGCAACAGCAACAATGAACTCTTACAGTTAGGATACCAATAATTAAATTCACGTGAATAGACAGTCTTTTAAAAAAACTATGTGACCGTTGGTGATCTCTGTGACCTTTTCCACTGCCCTGTCACCATCACTGCGGAAGTAGAAAGGGTGTCATACTGAATTGAAATTCTTTTTATAGTTGTTTCTGTTTCATTGGTTGTCATGGGCAAAAACTTCGTCACTTAGTAGCCAACCCACTGACAACCCACTCTCTATATTTATGTCTGTCTTTGTACAATTTGTGGCTTTGAGTATATCTGCGCTCTTCCTAGAGTGGTAGAATCTGTCACAGCTTGCAATTCACTGTCCTAGCCTTTGAGAACTCCGGACCATTTCCAGGATTAAGCCTCACAACAGTATTTTTTTTGTGAGGAAGGTGTAGGGAATCATGTTGTTAACAATAACAGTAGTAATAGCTGTGATTATATAGCATTTTAAGGTTTACAAAGGGTATTGCCTACGTTAGCATGCATTGGTGGATTGATTTTCATTTTTTGTAAATACTTTTGATTTGGTTGGTGGGACACTTGGTGAAGAGCATCCTCTACTAATGTGGCTTAGCATCTCCTAGTCATTAGAGAGTTGCCTAGGGTATTCAGAAAGTGAGTGATTTTCTTAGGGATACACAACTAGCATGTGTTAGAGGTGGGGTTGGAAGTGAGGTCTTCCTGACTCCAAAGCTGGCTTTCTTTTTACCATGCCACACCTTCTCTCAGAGTGATTTATGTGCAATCAGTTCTGTTATAATGCTTGTTTGGAAAATATGAATTTGTTCCATATGACTGATATATTAATGGGCAATATGAACATAACATGAATTTTGTATTTGCTTATGCATTATCCTGAAGTATGGGGTATGGAAGGTGGGATGGGTGTGGGATAAGGAGGGTGACTGACATGCAGTGGGTCTTATAGGAAGAGGGGATGTCTGTCTCTGATTCAGGGGAAGCTCTTGGACGGTAGTGGAGGGAGAGGCCATCTCTTCCCCTACTCAGGATGTGGTGGGTCAAAGGCTTTTAACTCAGATTGACTGAGAGGTAGTGCCTGGAGAGCAGGCCATGGAAAGTAAGAGAAGGCCCAATCCATCATCCCTCTAACCCTCTTTGCCCACCAAGCCAAAACTAATACGATGATGGCCCAGTCTCTTTTACCACCCCCCTGCCCCCCCCCCACACCAATAGTCCTCCCACCCCTGTGCTACCTGCCCAGGAAAAAACTCCACAGTATATGTTTGTGGTATACTACCTTGGTGTAAGTGGGCAAGGAACCCACTTTGGGGTGGTGTTTCCCCAGAGCACCTCACAGAGCAAACCAACAACTGTTGTTGATGATGATCTAGATCTCACAATGGGGGCTCCTCCTGTGTTGGTTTTTGCAGTGGAACTCAGTGCGGAAGCCCACTTCCAACCTCAGGTCTTTGTCAAGCTGAAGCTATATCATGTATCTTCTGGTACAGGAGGAGCTGGAGACAGAGGGAGGCTGGTTCATACTCAAACATTCCATTCTACCCCATGTCTTCTAGCCACAGGAACTAGGCTATAGGCTGGACAGCTGTCCAAGACCAAGGAACCATCATGATTTATTGCAGTAGTTAACGATTTCTTAACCATTTAACATGTGTAAATCTGTGCTACCATTTTTATTAGTTTCCTATGTTTTAAAATTTGTCACTGAAAAAGTTTTTGTTGTACTCGTAACTCTATTATCCCCATAATTCCCATAACATTATCCCTTCAAAGTCCTATGGTTTTTAGTGAATAATTTTGCATAGTGCTGTGGTTTTAGGAAGTGTATTCTGGATTATAGCAAAGTTGATTGCATATGTCCTCTACAGTCATAACTCTGTTGATTAAAGGATGTATAATGGTCCATTATGTCTTTGAGCCTGAAGTTTTTCTCATCTGTAAAAAAAAGAGGAAGGTGGTAGAATCCTTTCCCCTTTAACCTTCTGTAGTCCTCTTTATCTAACCTGGCATAATTTGTCAAAAACAGACCTGGACTTTGGTTGTTTTCTTCTATCACTTGGCTGCTAGAGAGTAGGGTTATTGGCTAGAGGTTCTTCCTAGCCCCATGATGACATTTACTTATATTTTACTTTAAGGACAAATACTGACATCCTTTCATGGTACTTAGTAAGAAGTAGAAAATTAATGAAAGCAATATTCAGTAATTACCAGCTAAGAAATATCAGAAATGATATTTACAGTGGCCTATTTCATATATTCTTCCTTGCTCATTATCTAAGAAGAGTAGATGGCATTTTGTTTAAGACTGAAAGCAAATTTTAGCACCTAAGTGGATGTCTGTTATTGTTATCTGAGGATCTACCAAGAGATGGCAGTGAAATGCTGTTCGACCTTGCAACCATGTGCTTGGTAAAAACAGTAACTTAATTGTCATGAAAATTTTATTGCCTTTTTCTCTTAGGAATACTTTTTGTTGGCTATTCCTGGATCAACTAGGGATGTTTAGGAATCAGCTTAGCTGAATATGGGCTCTAAGGGAAGCAGGATCCAAATGGTACCTTTTAAAGGATATCCCTAAGCACAATCTGTGTTTTGACAATGGAATGTAATTTATCATAGGCTCTAAGGTAAAATGGAATGAAACACATGCAGGCAGAGTTTTATTCCCAGCTAAAAAAGATTCAAAGAACCATAGAATGTTAAAAGTCTTGACCTTACAGATGGGTTAGTCCATTCTGCATAGCTAGGTGGCACAGTGGATAGAGTGCTAGGCCTAGAGTCAGGAAGACTGATCTTCCTGAGTTCAAATCTGGCCTCATATACTTAGCCATGTGACCCTGGGTGAGTCCTTTGCCTCAGTTTCCTCTTCTGTAAAATTTAGAGCAGGGAAATGGCAGAGACCTCCAGTATCT
Source organism: Bettongia penicillata ogilbyi (assembly GCA_023548195.1). Taxonomy (NCBI): domain Eukaryota; kingdom Metazoa; phylum Chordata; class Mammalia; order Diprotodontia; family Potoroidae; genus Bettongia; species Bettongia penicillata. The sequence goes on from JAJHZJ010000250.1 coordinate 2,733,260, forward strand.
TTGCCAAGAAAACCCCAAATGGGGTCATGAACAGTTAGACATGATAGAAACTATTCAGCAATAACTTCAATAGTAGTCTATTAGGAGTTATGAAAATTTAAATTTTTACCTTTTAGCTTGTACAGAGCGGTACTATCACATTTATTAGATTCCTAATTTTTTTTGTCACTAACAAAGTTTTGAGTGTTATACCTCTATTTTCCTTATAAACCCTATGGTTTTTATTAAATAATTTTGCCCAATGCAGTGATTTTTAGGAAGCATATGCCAGATTATAGCAGAATTCGTTATATATGTCCTATATACATATATGGCATAACTCTGTTGATTAAAATACATATTAACTGTGTGATGCTGAGGAAGTCAATCCCTCAGTGAGAAGATGCAGAGTAGTATACATTGATAGGAAGAGTTTTGTTTTTTTTTTTACTTTACTAATAAAATCACAAGTCCAGTAAAAAAAAAAGTAAAATGATGAATTGGCTCATTGGATAGAGTGCCAGCCTGAAGTTAGGAAAATCATCTTTTTGAGCTCAAGTTTAGCCTCCGACATGTGACCTTGGGCAAGTCACTTAACCTTGTTAAGAAGGAAATGGCAAATTGCTCCAGTATCTTTGCCACAAATGGGGTCATGAAGGTTCAGACTTGACTGAAAAGTAACTGAGCCACAACAGAGTGATTTATAAATGGATAATAGTAATGATAGACATGTCAGTTTAAAGCCTGCGTATCATTTTAGGTGCATTATCTCATTTGAGACCCACAAATAACCTTGTGAGGCAGGTATGACAGGTATCATTAGCTCAGTTTTGCAAATGGGAAACAGAATTTCAGTTGTAAGTAACTTATCCAGAGTCATACGGCTTCTGAGTATTATAAACATAATTTGAACTCAATTATATATTATTCTCGGCTTAGCCCCCTATCTGCTATACCATGTTTTCCTCTCTAGACTGTTGAGTGACATGACCCAGAAACCTATTTTCATATCCCTTTCCAAATTCTCTCTCATTTGGCTACTAGTGTCCATACTTTTAACAATTATGACTAAGTTTAAATATATTTTTCATTTTAATAATTATATTTCCCTTGCTTTGAAATGTTATTTGAAACAGGGTAGTTCTAGAGGTTTTTTTTGTTTTGTTTTTTTTTTTTTTGCTAATGATGTGACTTTCTAGTTTCTACCTATTATTAAATGATGTTGAAGGATTTTAAATATTTTGCAGAAGTTCTTAACTACAGATAAGTAGTTTTTACTTTCAAGCTGCACTAAGACTTTGATAACATGTTGTAATAAGCAGTGATCTTTAAACACACAAACCAACTCTCTCTCTTTTGGTTCTATTACATTTTTGTTGGTTACAACCTAATTTCTGGTTCCAGGGTCATTTAGCTGTCTGCCTGAGTTATACTTTAAGGAATTCCTTACATTCAAGCCATTTATACATAGCAGGTGCAGAGTTCATTGGCATGTATTGTGTGATGACCTTTATTTCAACAAGAATTAAGGTTCTCCCAGTAGACATTTATCTCTATAAACATATACCCTATAACATATACTCTATGTGTTTATCTCTATAAACATATACTCTAGCATTTGCAAACTTCCAAGGAATCAAGCAAAATACAGATATATTGTTTATTGGGTGATTCAAGTGCTAGATCTATGTATTGTGTTCATAGTTCAGGACTGAGGTCCTTTTGAAAGAAAATAAACCAAGAGATGACTGGCAGCCTTTGACATGCCACTTATGCAAAAAGACTCATCCTTACTTTGAATGACAGAACCTTAGTTTTGGAAAGGAACAAATTGGAGCTGATACTGGAGCAGAAATTCCTTTTACCACATTGGACACTAGAACAGAACTAATTAGGGTTTTACTCCAGGGGAAAGGGAGGGCATACTTCCCTCATATGGTGACTGCCTTCACTATTTCTGTACCTATGATCTTTTAGAAAGTGGAATGGCCACCAGTTCCCAGGGCTCCATGGAGCCCATTAACATTGTCTTCTTCCTCCCAAACTCTGCTGAGGCTAGAAGCAAAGCATTCTGGGGGGACAGGCTTCCCCTCCTCCAGGCACAACTGCTTCTGAGGGGTACTGTCTTATGATCTTTTGGCCCTTTGCCCACTCTCTGCTCAAATGGACTTGTCCTAGCTACAGTTTTAGCTGGCCATTGCTTTGTCACTGATGAGTGGCTACCCAGTCCCTGCTTGAAAACCTCCAGTGTGGAGAATGCATTGCCTCTTAATTCAGCCTGTGTCATTTTTAAACATCTCTAATTGTTGGGAAATTATTCCTTACAGCAGCTCCAAATATGTTTCTCTGCTCCTAGTTCTACCCTCTGGGGCCAAACAGAGCAAGTTGAACCCTTTTTCCTTATTAAAGCCTTTCAAATACTTGAAGAAAGAAGTCATATCTGCTGTAAATTTATTCTTCTCCAGGCAAAATATCCTCAGGTTTTTTAAAGTGAGCCTTATATGACACAGTCTCCAGTCTTCTGTCATCCTAGTCTTTGGATATGTACCAACTCAGTGTTTTTTCAGGCAAGTATTGCACATAATAATGCTTAATAAATTTGTTGAATTGAATTGAGTTTTAGAACTGTGCCTCTCCATGGTGAGTGCTATACTCCAGAATAAAATCATAATTGGTATGACCAAGGCAGAGTACTTCTGGACTATCATTTCCATCATTCTAGATATTATGCGTCTGTTAATGCAAGCTTAGATCATGTTAGCTTTTTTTCTTTTGCCTGCCATGTCACATTGTTGATTCCTATAGAACTTGCAGTGCACTGGGATCTGTGATAGTTCTTAGAGAAAGTATGTTCCAGTGATCTCATACTGATGATGTTGTTCAGTTATGTTTGACTCTTTATGACCTTGTATGGGGTCTTCTTGGCCAACATGCTGGAGTGGTTTGCTGTTTCCTTCTCCAGACCTTAAGTGGCTTGCCCAGGTGACACACAGCTAAGGAATGTTTGAGGCTGAATTTGAACTCAGGTCTTCCTGACTCCAAACCGAGTGTTCTATTTTCTGAGCCACCTAATTGCCTCACCTCATTTTGCAGATGCATATTTTATAGATAATATTTTAAGTGTTTTATAAAGTTTAACTCTATAACTGTCTGTGTAGATATTATTATTATTATATATAAACTGAAGCTCAGAGAGGTATTTTACCTATGTTCTCACAGGTATTAAGTAGCGAGTGGTATGTAGTATGGTCCTTAGACTCCAAATCTAGTGATTTTTCTAATATACTGAAACCTCTAGATATTTTTCACAAAATTGTTGTCTAGTCACACTTCCTCCATCTTGTACTCATTTAAGTTGATTTTTTGAACTCAGGTATAGGGTTTTACATTTATTCCCTTTCATCCCATTGGTTAAATATGTGCAACTTTTTGGATCTGGGGATTGGGAAAAAGCCATAATACACAGTAAGAAGTGAAAAGCCTTTAACTTAAAATTTGTGAAAGGTGGAAGCCCAGAAATCATGACCAGTTAAAAATCAGAACTTAGATACTGAATCATAATTCAGACACTGAGTCATAATTCAGATAATGTGTCAGGTAAAAGCCATAGCAAGAATACAGTTATCTGTTTGCAACCATTCTGTGACCTGTACACAGTCTTAGGTTTGGGCACTTACCCATCAACTTTGACTTAACGGCCAAGCTCAGAAATCAGTTCATTACTAAGCAGAAAAACCAAGCACCTTATGGCTCCTCCTCCCTTTGATTTATTTATCATGAGGATTTTTGAGGGGGTATTTTGTGGGCATCCATTGAATTTTTTGGCCACCATCCCAGATTGCTGCTGTTTGCAAGTGATTATAATGATTGATTAAACTCCTATAATCAATTTGGAGTTCCCTAATCTCTTCCGTTGGTAGCAAGAACACCTCACAGTGATGGGGGAGGTACAGTGTTCCCCAGTCAGGGGAATTCTGGAACTTCCATGTGCCTTCATCAAATCATTGAGTAGAATGTTCCCCAAAGCATAAGAACAGGACCCCAGTGGCCCCCCACTAGAGATCTCATGCCAAGCTGACAGCAAACCATGTATGATCACTCTTTAGGTGTAATTGTTCAATCTGTTCCAATTCCACCCAACTATTATCTATTGTTTAGCTTTTCAACAGAGTGAGTTCTTAGAAGTTACCAAGCTTCTTATAGTTTGTGACTGCCATGGGAAGTGATTTTTTGTAAGTAATAAAAACCCAAAGCATTGTAAACTGCGTACTTTCTTACTTCAAGCAGGATTCGATTTTATATTTTCCAGGGATTAAAGTTTTTTGTTTGTTTGTTTTTTAGACCATATCCCTGTCTTACCCAAACCACATCTTAGTACTAATCAGCACAAGACATTTAATCTGCCCTATTTCCCTTCTGATTGACCCTCCTCTGCTGGGAGCTCACTATATTGGTGCCATATTTAGTGTAGACATACAGTCAACTTTAGCCCAGCTCAAAACTCCTGAACATGAGCAATCCAGCAGCCTCTGCCTCACCAGAAGCAGAGATTATAGGCATGTACCACCCCATCTAGCTAAGAAACTGGTAGTATCAACATCAGCAAATTGCATGTGTTTGGAGCTATTCAAAGAAAAAATAAACCTGATTTAGCCTGATATTTAACCAAATATTCTCTTGGAATCAAGCAAACTTCAGGTGGGGAAAGTGGGGGCCACCTCATCTCTGACTATCTCTTTTTATTAAAAAAGTACATGGATTGTCCAAGGCTTTCAGTAAACTCTAAACTACCTCTTAGGGTTTTGAAGGACAACTTTGTTACCTGTATTTGTGTATTTGAGACCAAGTTTTGAAGGAATTAAAGGGTCCTAGGAGCCAGAGTTGAGGGGGGGAGTATATTCCAGGCAGGGGTGTAACTCTTACAAAGGCTCAGAGATGGGGCATGAAGGAGTGTGTGTGTGTGTGTGTGTGTGTGTGTGTATGTGTGTATGGAGGGGGAGGGGGCAAGGAACAGATTAAACTTGTTCTGTTCGAGGAACAGACATTAAACTTGCTTAGTGTGGAGGGCAGAACCTAGGAGCAATGGGCAGAAGCTACAGAAAAGCAGATTTGAGCTGTCCAAAGCTGGAATGGGGAAATGGGCTTTATTAGAGGTCTCTAAACAAAGAACAGGTACAATTTTTGTTTAGATGAGAATGAGGCTAGAAACCTTCTGAAATCCCTTCTTGTTCTGAAATTTGGTGCTCTCTGTGATTCATGAGATGGCTTGTTTGACTTAGTTTGTGTTCTTTTTTTTTTTTTAGGAAGGAAAAATATGGATAGTTTTGGTAATGTTAGTGTGTTTGAATTTCTGACGATTTCTTTCAGTACCATCTTTTATTTCATTGTTTTCATTCCCACATCCCCTTCCCCATCTGTGCCCCCAATCCTGTTTTTTTAACTGTAGTCTTCTGGAACAATTGAGTGAGCACAGCGAGATAGGGTCAGAGATTGAAAATAAACTACGATGCCTGGCAGTCAATTTTAGGTAGGAGAAGAGCCAGCCTACATGTACTAAGACTGTGAATTAAGTACACTTTGTTTTCTATGTCTCTAGTCTACAAATTCTTGGATTCTAAGCTGTCTAGTGCTTTTGAATTTCTCTTTACCTTCAAAAACATCCTTTTAATTATCTATTCTTACTAAACCCCACTTTAAGGTTCATGCTTAGGTACAAATAAATGATATTGGCTTAAACCTGTAGAGCTCATATGTGTATGTATGTATGTATGTTTGTACATGTATGTGTGTGTATGTATATCAGTTGGAATGTTGGCCTCAGCCCCTGTAATGCATGTATACTAAGGTTTAATTGATCCAGAGACCAAGTGTATCTGCTGTTCCAAGTGCTTTTAGGCTGTGGCACATAGAGTAAATTTCCTTGGCTCTGTTCTCCTCTTTTTTCATTTCTTTTATTTTTTATTTTTTTAAAATTAATTTATTTAACTTTTTTACATTCATTTTCACAAAATTTTGGGTTCCAAATTTTCTCCCCTTTTATCCCCTACCCCCACCCCAATACACCAAGCATTCTAATTTCCCCTATCACCAATCTGCCCTCTCTTCTATCATCCCTCCCTTCCCTTGTCCCCATCTTTTCTTTTGTCCTGTAGGGCCAGATAACTTTCTATTCCCCATTACCTGTATTTCTTATTTCCTAGTATTAAGAACAATACTTGACAGTTGTTCCTAAAACTTTGAGTTCCTACTTCTCCCTACCCCTCTCTCCCCACCCATTCCCTTTGGAAAGGCAGGCAATTCAATATAGGCCATATCTGTGTAGTTTTGCAAATGACTTCCATAATAGTCATGTTGTGTAAGACTAACTGTATTTCCCTCCATCCTATCCTGCCCCCCATTGCTTCTATTCTTTCTTTTGATCCTGTCCCTCCCCAAGAGTGTTGACTTCAAATTGCTCCCTCCTCCCATTGCCCTCCCTTCCACCATCCCCCTTACCCTGCTTATCCCCTTCTCCCCCACTTTCCTGTATTGTAAGATAGGTTTTCATACCAAAATTAGTGTGGATTTTATTCTTTCCTTTAGTCGAATGTGATGAGAGTAAACTTCATGTTTTTCTCTCAGCTCTCCTCTTTTTCCCTCCACTAAAAAGTCTCCTGCCTGCCTCTTCTATGAGAGATAATTTGCCCCATTCCATTTCTCCCTCGCTCCCTCCCAATACATTTCTCTCTCACCGCTTAACTTCATATTTTTAAGATATGATCCCATCCTATTCAATTCACTCTGTGCTCTCTGTTTCTGTGTATGCGTGTGTGTGCATGTGTGTCTGTGTGTGCATGTGTGTCTGTATGTATGTATGTGTGTATAATCCTACCAACTACCCAGACACTGAAAAGTTTCAAGAGTTACAAATACTGTCTTTCCATGTAGGAATGTAAACAGTTCAACTTTAGTAAGTCCCTATGACTTCTCTTTGCTGTTTGTCTTTTCATGCTTCTCTTCATTTTTGTGTTTGAAAGTCAAATTTTCTTTTCGGCTCTGGTCTTTTCATCAAGAATGCTTGAAAGTCCTCTATTTCATTGAAAGACCATTTTTTCCCCTGAAGTATTATACTCAGTTTCTTTGGGTAGGTGATTCTTGGTTTTAGTCCTAGTGCCTTTGACTTTTGGAATATCCTATTCCAAGCCCTTTGATCCCTTAATGTAGAAGCTGCTAGATCTTGTGTTATCCTGATTATATTTCCACAATACTGGAATTGTTTCTTTCTAGCTGCTTGCAAGATTTTCTCCTTGACCAGGGAACTCTGGAATTTGGCCACAATGTTCCTAGGGCTTTCCCTTTTTGGATCTCTTTCAGGTGGTGATCAGTGGATTCCTTGAATATTTATTTTGCCCTCTGGTTCTAGAAAATCAGGGCAGTTTTCCTTGATAATTTCCTGAAAGATGATGTCTAGGCTCTTTTTTTGATCATGGCTTTCAGGTAGTCCCATAATTTTTAAATTGTCTCTCTTGGATCTATTTTCCAGGTCAGTTGATTTTCCAATGAGATATTTCACATTCTCTTTCATTTTGTCATTCTTTTGGTTTTGTTTTGTGTTTTCCTGGTTTCTCATAAAGTCATTAGCCTCCATCTATTCCATTCTAATTTTGAGAGAACTATTCTCTTCAGTGAGCTTTTGCACCTCCTTTTCCATTTGCCTAATTCTGCTTTTTAAACATTCTTCTCCTCATTGACTTTTTGAACCTCTTTTGCCAATTGAGTGAGCCTATTTTTCAAGGTGTTATTTTCTTCAGCATTTTTTGGGTCTCCTTTATCAAGGTGTTGACCTGCTTTTCATGTTTTTCTTGCATCTCTCTTCCCAGTTTTTCTTCTACCTGTCTAACTTGATTTTCAAAATCCTTTTTGAGCTCTTCCATGACCTGAGATCATTGAACATTTTAGATATTTGGGATACAGAAGCCTTGACTTCTATGTCTTTCCCTGATGGTAAGCATTGTTCTTCCTCATCAGAAAGGAAGGGAGGAGATATCTGTTCACCAAGAAAGTAACCTTATATAGTCTTATTTTTTCCCTTTTTCTGGGCATTTTCCCAGCTAGTTACTTGACTTCTGAGTTTCCTCACCACACCCAGCTCACCTCCAGTTCCATCTAGCTAGTGCTTGGGGGCTGAGATTCAAATGCTGCTTCCCAGCCTCAGGGCTTTCGGCAGGGGCGGGGCTGCTATTTAGCATGAGATTAAGTTCAGCTGCTGGAGGGGGGGGGCAGGGTTGCCACATAGGGCTCAGTTTCTTCAGGGGGTTTATGTGGAGACTTTCAACAATGGATCTGAGCTCTTATCTGCTTTGGGAGCCTTTGCTGCTGCTGCCTCCCGAGGGGGCCTGAGTTATGGAGACACCCTGCTCCCCTCCTGGCAAGCTGAAAAGGCCCTCTCACTGACCTCTGGCACCTGTGGGTGGAGGGACCTGCATGGCTGCTGGAGAGTCTGCCCCTGAAGCCTGCTCGGATCTGCTTCTCTCAGTGCCACGTGGCCAAGGCAGGGCTGGGCTCCGCTCCGGGTCTTGTGTGCAACAGACCTTTGTTGTCGGTTTTTCAGGGCTCTTTCAACAGAAATATTCTCCACTTCATAGTTGTGTGGCTTCTGCTGCTCTAGAATTCGTTGGGAGCTCCTCTTTACAGGTATTTTATGGGCTGTGGGTTAGGAGCTAGCATATGTGTATCTTTCTACTTCGCCATCTTGGCTCCTCCTTGTTTCTCATTTCTTATTAGGCACCTGTGTGGCCACTGGTGATGGGTCAGTGTCTCATTCGGACTAAATTTTGTCATTTTAAAAACTCTATATAAGTTTGAACCCTGAGTGACTTGGGGCCTTTGTTCTGAGTGAATATCTAAGCCACCAAATCTGAGACCTGCTCATTGAGCTGGGGACAGTGGGACCACATACCCATGCTGTTCCCCACTGGGACTTTTTCTATAATAATTGCTTTCCCTGCATGTCATAGGTGCTCTTTGGGAACAACTTTTACCCCTTTTGCACTGCAGTATAATGTGTATATATTGAATAGACATTAAAATAAAACAAGAAAACAATGGTTTGGGAACAGAGTTAAGCAGAATAAGGAGAGGGATCATATTGTCTTTGGGAAATTGCGTTCTTTGAATGACCCCAATATTCTCCTCAAAAACAAAAACCCATTTTTTTTAATACTAATAATCTTCTAAGGATGGATGTTGTGTATCTCTGTCACGGAGCATTCTAGTCTCTGCTGAAGAATTGAAGTCAGCTACACACACACACACACACACACATGTGCATGGTGGGTATAAGCGGGTTGTATCACAAGAAAAGCAAGAAATTATGAAGGAGAAGTGGTATAAAGACTATTGTCAAACAGATTATGATTGAAGGAGAAGACAGACTGTTCACATGGCAAGAGACCAAGAGACAATGGATGGACAGCCAGAGTGCTCCACTGATGTTCTTGGAATGTCAAGAGAACTTGAGGAAGATCTCCACCATCTTGGATGGGTCCATCAGGGTAGATTGATGTGAAGACATGGAAGAGGCACATGGGATAGGCAGGCATAGATTGGCTGCTATCTATATTACTAGAGGTGATGCTTTTCAGGGGTGCAAGGACCCTTAAATAGCAAGGTACAGGGCAGAGTCATCTGGAAAGAATTAAAGGACTCAAATAGTCTTAAGTCAAGTGGCAATGCTTTATTCTGATGCTATAAGAGTGGTCAAAGTTCTTTAGGGAACTTGCAACTCAATGGAGGTGTTGTTAAACTTATATAGGAAAAGTTCAGTGAATGAATGGTGTGCCAAGTATGTTAATTAGGTGATCTGGGGCATAATCAAGAAGTGGTTAGCTCTTAAAGGAATATACAGTTTCTGTACCTTTGCTACAGGTACAGAAACAACTTTTCACTTGGGGTGGAAGTGGGTGCTAAGGGGGGTGTTTTTTGGTCTGCTATGTTTGTATGTCAAATAGTGGTCATGGCCATCCTGTTTGTACAAGATAGCCTTGGGGGAATTGATGTCTATAGTTTAACCTCTGGATTGTACAGTAACTGTGAGAATCAGTAAATTATAGTTCTGCTGGTACAAGATAGTCCTGTTTATACAAGGGAAATTCTACAGAGGTTAGCTTGTTCTTGTAACAGTGAGAGATAATTTGTGTCCCTGGGGCCCACTCATGAGTTATTGCCAGAGATAGGGTTTCTGGGCTGAGGAGAGATACATCCTAGGGCTGGGGTCCAAGCATACTATCAGAGGGAGTACTCTCATAGATAAGATCACAGGTCCCATTTGCAAATGAATATTTGCAATGAACATAAAGGTTGACCTTTTAAGGGAGTTTATTTTAATAGGATTTAAGGTATTAAACTATAGGGATGAGTCACTGCCAGAATTTCAGGCATTTGCCAGTAGAGATAGGAGAATTTTGGGAGAGCCATTGGGGTCTTTGTTATACCCCTGAAATCATGTCACACAGACAGTTTTTAACTTCCTTCTCATACTTTAGTATTTGGGAAGTGTGGGTCTAAGATATGGGTGAAGATCTAATCCATTTCCCTCATTTTTTCCTCTTCTTTCCTTTCTTTTCCTCTCTACTCTTCCTTTCTCTTTTAAAACCCTCTATCATCTGTTTGAGATCCTAGCTGATCTCAAAGCTGGAGGTAGGAAACAGTATCATTTAGATCCAGAAAAGGAATATTTATTTCTCTACCTAAGATTTGAAAACCTCCAATGTCATGCTTCCACCTGCCCCAGTCTTCTATTGGACAAGAAGACCATTGATAAATGTTCCTTGGTTTTGATATTGGTGGTATAATGAGCCCTTTGAATATTTTTGAAATTTCCCAATCCTTTAACTTTTCCAGAATGTGAAGAGTGGCTGGAATAGAGCTAGCCTGGGTGTCTAGTCCACTCTCTGCTGTTTAAGTTAATCTCTCCAGATTTCAGTATCTTCATTTGTAAGATGAGGCTTGGCCTTTTCCCACTCATTTTGGAGACTCAAAAGTTCAGAAATCTATAACTACAAGTGATCTTAGAGATTATGTAACCCAATACTGTACTTTTACAGGTGAAGAATCTAAAGCCTAGGGAGGCCAGTGACTTATCTAAGGTCACCTTTGTAGTCAGCATCAATGGTGGGATTTGAATCCAGATCTCCAAGCTTTAGTCAGTACACTTTCCACTGTACTATACTGGCTCATCCTGGGGCAAAGCTGACCTGTCTTGGAAGATGAGAGAGACAATATTCTCTTCAATCCAGAATATCTAGCAGGCCACAGGCCATGCTTCATCTTTGCCAGCCACCTAGCAGGATGCCAATGCCTAGTCATCACTGGTACCATACCATCTGCCTGGTTCACACTTGTAATCCACCTCATCCCTAGCTTTACACCTCTTGCTCAGGGAACAATAGTCAAACCAATATTAGACTGTTGCTACTGGAAAGGGCTTAACAATTTAGTGCCCTATGACCTTATTCATACTCCCTGGGATTACTTAAAGCCAAGCTTTTCTCTTCATCCTCCATTATCCTATCCTGTCCTGTCCTATCCTATCCTGTCCTGTCCTGTCCTATCCACCTCAGAGAATGAAAGCTTGTTGGGGGCAAGAACTATCCTACATTTGTTTTTGTGTCCCTCCCCTACTTAATTCAGTAGGTGCTTAATAAATACTTGCTGATTGTTTTCTCTTACTAGGATGCAGGGGCAGGCAAAGATTGATTTACTTTTGTATTGGAATCTTTCAAAAATAACCTTGAAGGCAGGAAGTATATCACTTTTATATTTGTATCTCTAGAAAATGGCCCAGTGTCTTAACACATTGTTAGTCTTTGATCAGTATTTGTTAACTGACTGACTAATTTCTTTGGTCTTATAACATTCTAAAATTCTTATATTCTATGATTGATATTCTTATATTCTCTGATTGATTGATTCTATGGTTGATTTCCCCCCACAGAATGGGGAAAAGAATTCTCTCTTTTTTTCCAGCCATTATAGTCTGAGATCTAGAAAGTGATACAACAGAACTTGGGTAGCCTTCTTAAGAATCACTGTTCTGATGAGTAAGGCTTATTATAAGCTACTGGACCTACCTCTCTTTACATCCTAGAGATTCATTGGATTCTTCCCCCAGCGTATTATAACCATCTAAAAATCAGGCTACTGTCTAATGATGGACTATGTAAGAGTGTCCCTCTTATCAATTAATCAAGCCTGATAGAAAGTTAAAGTAGAGTGTTCCTTTCTCTGAGAAGAAATCCATTCTAAAAATAATCCAAAGGACAACAGAGTTAGACTTTCACAAGTCAGAGAACTTTTAGGAAAATGAGTAAATTGTTTTTATTTGGTGGGGGTAGGTGTTGTTTTTGTTCTTTAGATACTCTGTGTTCACAGATTTTAGAAAATTAAGTGAAGAAAATGTCGTGGCCCACTCAAATTGATAATACTCTTAATTATTAGCCCTCTCTACATAGTCTTTTTATTGTAGTAGATCAGCAGGAAGCTCTGGAATAAGTACAGTATTATTGCTGGGGTTCATAGGTTTGGTTTTCATTAATGTTTCCTTTCCCCTCTTTCTTTTAGACACTGCTTAATTGTTTCTGGCCCTGGTCTAGAGTGGTCCCTGTGCATGGCTGCCCTGAACCAGTGAGAAAGCCTCTGTCAGAAGATGCTGACTCAGCACCATGGGATTTGTGCCCTAGTTGTCTGTTGGGTAAGTGGTTTTATTTTTAGCTCTGCTGGCACTTACAAATGGTGGCTGCAGTCACCTTGGAAAATTGAGCCTTGGTTATCAGAACACAATGTGGGCTTCATTCTTTGATCTTCTTTTTCCTTAGCTAGCAAGTCACTTAAGGTTTCTATGCATTTCCTTTGCTATTAGAAGCAGGGGATAAAGTGGATGTGAAAAGGATGGTTGTGAGAAAAGGGTTGTATCTACATAGGCTTTGCTTCAGGTTCACTGTAGGGACAAACTTAGACTTCCAACTTGACTCTATAGTTTGATAACACTGGGAAGTTCAGCCATTTTTCAATTATGTCTGACTCTTCATGATCCCATTTGGAGTTTTTTTTTGGCAAAGACATTGGAGTAGTTTGCCATTCTTTCTCCATATTATTTTACAGATGAGGAAACAGAGGTAAACAGAGTTAAGTGACTTGTCCAGGGTCATATAGCTAATAAGTGTATGAGGCCAGATTTGAACTCAGGAACATGAGTCTTCCTGATTCCAAGGCTAATGCTTTATTGTATTATCTAGCTGACACTGGGAACGGTTCTATGTCAATTGACTGTTCCCTATGGGGCAGAGCAGTTATTTTGGACAGAGGTAAGGGGTTGTTGATTGTTACCAATGAGTGTATTTAAAACCATAGCATAGATTTCTTTAATTTACCTTGGAAGCATATCCTTAGTTTGAATGGAATGGGAGTTTATGCTTGCTGATTGCAGACTGAGATTTCTTAACTGTTTCCAAACCTTTGAAATAGTTGAGTATGAATTGCAAAAAAAGTCATCAATTTTATTTTCAGATGGCCTTTTATGACATTGGATCCCCCCACCCCCAACTCTGTATTTCAGATTTATTTTTATGTATTATGTATATTATTATATATCATGTATAAATAAATATATATTTCATATCATATTATAGTTATCTTTTTCAGTCAAATGATAGGCTGCTTTATTGGAAGAAAACCCAAAATGGATGGCCAGTTTCATGGAAGGATTCAGCTGAATTCAATGAATACTTAAAATGTGTCTACCATCGCAAGGTCCTATGTTAGGCAGTGTGTGATATAGCTCAAGTTTACTGTTAGAATAAAGATAATCAATTTTTGATCATCCATGTTTTATTAAGTAAGAAGCAAAGGATGAGAAACTGTAGTGGATATTTCTGAAGCCAGTTTTTTTTAAACTTTGGGATCCATGTCAGAGACAGACATGTACACATTCATATAATATACCCAAACACACACATAGACACACCTTGGGCAAATTGCTTCTTTTCTTTGCTCCTCCTCAGTTTCCTCATCTCCAAATAAAGGGGTAGACAAGATGGCTTCTGAGATCTCTTTCAGATCTAGATTGATGAACTCTTTGGATTTGAGTCCTGGTTATCATGATTCCTAGCTCATTGAACATGAGCAAGTTCTCTTGGTCCATCAAAACCTCTGTCCTTATCTGGAAGAGTAGAGAATTCGATTAGATAGCCTTTTGAAGATCTTTCCATTTTAAAATTTGTTGGCAAATGATCCTTTGACCTTTATTCCTGTGGAGCCCAGCTCTGATGTTCTGACTCATTCGTATGGCTGATGGTCTGAAACTCAAGCTTCTGAAAAGCAGAGAAGAAGCTCTGGGGCCCTATGGATCTTTAGAAAAATGGAATTCACTATAAGTTTAAAATAATGACAGGTGAACCAGAATAATGATCCTCACTGTGTGTGTTTGTCCTTCGTTGCTGAAGAAGACCATGCCATCAGAGAAATGATGACATGACTTGCACTTGACTTTGTTTTGAGTGAGGGAGGGCTGTGCAGGTCACCAGCCTCACTTCTTCTCCAGCGTCATCTGAATCCAGTGACCAGATAGTCATCAGGATGACCCAGGATGAGGCAATTGGCTTAAGTGACTTGCCCAAGGTCACACAGCTAGTGAGTGTCAAGTGTCTGAGGTGACATTTGAATTCAGGTCCTCCTGACTCCTGCCCTGGTACTCTCTCCACTGCACCACCTAGCTGCCCAAGTGATCCTCATTACTGCAAGGAGTATTGTTTCCCAGTCTTTTCAAAATCTTCCTGTCTTGGAGATAGTGAGAAGCTAATTTGGTCAATCAGTAAATCGATCAACTACAATTTATAGAGTACCTCCTATATGCAAGGCTCATAGGCCATAGATCTACAGTTAGGAGGGACCTCAGAGCCTAATCCAAACACTTTGTTGTACAAAAACACAAAACCAAACCTGAAACCCTTGGAGATTATGTGATTTGTCCAAGGTAGTATTAGGTATTATGTGAGATACAAAGGAAACAGTGAAGCAGAAGATGGTCTGTATTGTCCTCAAAGAGTTTGTAATCTAACTGCAAATATGTGGCAAAATAGAAATACATTAAAAGCTAAAAGTCAAGTTGCCAGGTATTTAATTAAGAGTTATTACAGTGTCCCAGGCACAGTGCTAAATACCGGGTATGTGAGAAAAAGCAAAACATAGTCATTGCCCCTCTAGTGGAGAAGGCAACAAGTAAATAGCAAGGTATATACAAGCTGTATACAGAGATGTAAGGCATTCTGAGTCGGGAAGGCATCCAGCATTTGAGTGGGGGGTGGGAGGAATGACTGGAAAAGACCTCCTGGAGTAGGTGAGATTGAAGTTATGTTGAAGAAAGCCAAGAAAATAGGAGCATTCCAGGCAAGGGGGGATGCCTCAGAGGGAAGCCACTAGGATTAAAGACTGGGGAAGGCTCCTTTTGACCTTTAGCTGAGGTTTGAAGGAAGCCAGGAGACAGAGAGGTCAAGGATGAAGACTGAAAAAATGTCACTAGATTTGGCAATTAAGAGATCACTGGTGAATTTGATGAAGAAAGTTGAACGAACGGGTCAGAAGCCAGAGGCAAAAGGGTCAAAGGAGTGTGAGAGAGAGGAATTGGGGCCATATAACGTAGAGGGCTTTCTCAAGGAGTTTAGCCGGGAAGGGAAGGAGAAATATATGACAATATCCCATGCTAGTGGGTGGGGTAGAATAAATGGAGGGTTTTTTAAAAAAAAAACAACAACCACACAGTCAAGTGTGCCAGTCAGGAGAAAAATCAGAGCTGGGCTCCACAGGAATAAAGGTCAAAGGATCATTTGCCAACAGATTTTAAAATGGAAAGATCTTCAAAACGCTATCTAATTGAATTCCCTACTCTTCCAGATAAGGAAACAGATTTTGATGGACCAAGAGAACTTGCTCGTGTTCAATGAGCTAGGAATCATTATAACCAGGACTCAAATCCAAAGGAATCATCAATCTAGAACTGAAAGAGTTCTCAGAGGCCATCTTGTCTACCCCTTTATTTGGAGATGAGGAAACTGAGGAGCAAAGAAAAGAAGCAGTTTGCCCAAGGTGTGTCTAAGAGTGTGTTTGAGTATGTGTGTTTGAGTATCCCGAGCAAGCCAACTGCTCCTTAGCTAGCCATCACCTTAGAAATGTGTGTGGTGCCCCCCTTTTTCCCAACTCTTCCCTTTGCAATCTTTATGTATGACCAAACCAACTTTCAGAGAGAATAATGAGGGGAGTGAACATATCTGGGACACTTGACTCTGAAAAGAGGGTCCTGATTTTTACCAAGTTTCCTTATTCATAACTTATTCATAACTCAGACATTACTTTGTAATTACTCGCTTCATATTCACATGGCTTAATCTTTCTCTGCTGTTGGTGACCTTGTAAAAATATTTATTAAAAAAAAGAGATTCCCTCTCATTTGACTCAGCCCCCAGCCAGGAGAAAAAATCTGGCATTTTGGACATAGGATCATACCTTGGTCCTTTAAAAAGGAATCTTTGCATCAATTCCTGCCATTCACTGATTCTCCCTCTTGAAAATGAGGAGACACATAGATCAAAAGGTAGTTAGGATTGATCCTATTTTTTATTTAGAGCAAGCTAGCTTTGATGCTCATTTAAACAGCACGTAAACAACTTTAAAGAACAGACATCTTTGGACTTAGCCATCTGTTCTCTTAGATAGAAAGGAAGTGGAGAAGGGAAACAATCCTTTACAATCTAATCCCTATTATTCTGGGTGGAAAGACAGAAACCACCACTAGCTTAGATACGGCTCCTTAGAACCTCTAAATTTCTTATTCTGGTCACTGAAAGTAAAGGCAGCTACAGCGCTGGGGCTCCAGCCGCAGCACCACAGGCAGCTTTTTCTTGATGCTCAACCCATCAGTCTTTAGATTGGTTTCCATTTGAATCTCCTGATCACTGTCTCTCCTCTCTCTCCCTCTCTCTGTCTATCTCTCTGCCTGTGTCTCTCTGTCTCTTTCTGTCTCTCTGTCTTCTCCTTCCTCCCTCCCCTCCTTCCATCTTGCTGTTCTGTCGTAGTCATTCTGCATAGTAACAGCTTCAGTCCCTCCCGATACAGGAAGAAACAACTGTTTCACTTTCCTTCCCTGCAGAAGAAAGTCAGTCTCCTCTAAATCTTTCCCCAACAACACAAGAGTTAAAAGAGAACATGAGCTAACGATACTAAAGCTTTCACAAGACTTGGTGCTGTGGTGGATCGGTTATTTCATTAGTATGGAAACTTGCTCCCCTGGCAAAGATCACAGCCTCCACTCATCTTTTTACATACTTTCTTATCCTCAGCAATTCTTGTCTATCTTTATACAGATATCCTTCACAGAGGACCTACAAAAAACACTGGAAATATTTCTTTGTTCTTTCAGCATCTTGGTGGTGCTAATGTGCCAGATGGGCTATGGGAAATTAATTACTAAATAAGTGGTATGAAAAATTAAGAGTACAAGTAGAGAGGAGTAGGAGATCACAGTGTTTTTCTCTTGTGGCCCAAGAAGGCTTCATGAATGATGTGGGACTTGAGACTAATTTTAAGAGAGAGAGAGAGAGAGAGAGAGAGAGAGAGAGAGAGAGAGAGAGACAGAGCGAGACAGAGAGACAGAGACAGAGAGAGACAGAGAGAGAGAGAGAGGATTTGATTGATGGAAGAGAAGAGGACAATCTTTCTCGGACATCTCAATAGCTCTAAGTGTTCAATTTCCACCTCTATTCAGATGATTCCGAAATTTTATATAGATTTCAGCTCTCTCTTGAATTCTAGTCTACATCACCAGCTACTTACTGGATATCTCTCCCTGGATATTCCCATAAACATCTAAATCTCAACATGTCTTAGATGGCGCTCATATTTCCCTTTAAAACCACTTCTCTTTTTTAACTTTCTTCTTTCTGTCAAGGATACCATTATCTATTCAGCCATTCATTCAGGTTCATAACCTCAGAGTTATCCTTGATTCCCTATTATCCTTCACATCCTCCTTTGGCCACTTAGCTGCTAAGTTTTGTCAATTATTCCTTCACAACAGCTGTCACATTCAATCCTTTCTCTCCACTCCTGTGGCCATCAGCTTAGATTAATCTCTCATTGCCTCTTGTTTGTATGATTGGGATAGCTTACCAGTGGGTCTTCTTGTCTTTAGCCTCTCCTATCTCCAATTCATCCTCTACATAGATGGGAAATTGATTTTCTTAAAGCACAAGCCTGACCATGTCACTCTTCTGCTCAAGAAGTAGCTCCATATTTATTGTCTCTAAGATAAAGTACTGAGGGATATTTAAAGCCTTTCACAAACTGCTTTCAGCCTTTCTTTTTCAATATTAAATTTTATACATTTTTTTCAATTAGCAAGCATTTTTTTTTTCTTTTTCCCCCTTCTCTCCATTGGGGGCGGGGTACAAAAACTCTCATAACAAACAAGCATACCTAAGCAAAGCAAATGCCCACATGACCAGTGTCTGAAAAAGTGTGTTTCATTCTGTAGGAGGTACTTACCATTCTTTACCGTTGTCATTCTTTGGAGTTATGTTTGGTCATTACATTGATAAGAATTCTTCATTCAAAGTTGTTGTTTTTACAATATATAAAAAGCATAAATTGTTCCCATTCTGCTCACTTCCTATTGGTTCATATGAGTCTTTTTAGGTATCTCTGAAACTGTCCCTTTCATTGTTTTATTTTTTATATTCATGGAAAAAGACCTATACGTTAACTGTGTTTCCAGATTAATTTCACATTGTTCCCCCAATGTATTCTGTGTTCAAGGTCCTTTCTGCAGTTCCATGTACAGATGTTCCATTTTCCACTTTTTCGCAGTTTGTCCCCCAGGTCTGTAATGCTTTCTCTCCTCTCTCTTGGAATCCCAAGATCCCTTTAAAGCTTAGTTCAATTGCTGATTCTTTCTTTTGTGAAGGCAAACCAGGCCATCTTTTGCCTTCATTCTTACCTAGCCTTTAATTACTGAATGGGTGCTACCTCAGACAAATTGAGACCTGAGAAGGACCTAGCTTAAAAAAGCCAAGGTCTCCCACTGCATCTGAGGCCATCACCATTCATCTTGACCTCCATCTTACCACTGTATTCTGATAACTCTGGTGGAGAGAGTGAGTCTGATGACTTTGCACAGCTGTGCCTTACTTAAATATAAGTCACTTTTAAGCCAGGATACCACCCTCCTGATGTTATTGGACCCTTTTGAGAATCAAGATGATCCACAACAAGCTCATTGGTTGTCTTGAGCATGAGGCCTTTTGGGACCCTCCAAGTTTTTAGTCTTTCCCATTAAATTACTTTGTGTTTACTTTGTAGATATTTTTCACTTATTTCTCTGACCTCTCTAAAGACTATAAGCTCCTTGAAGACAGGTACTGTTTCCTGTCTTTAATGCTTAACACATGGCCTGGCACAGAGCAGATTCCTAATAAACACATGCAGAATGTCCTCTCCCTCTTTGACTTTTCCCCCTTCTTGTTTTATAGCCTAAACAACATACTTGTAGCAGAGTCCCAACATCTCTCTCTATTGTACCACATATCTATCCCTGGGGGCATGAAGTCAGGTTTTCCTCCTTTATCTTTACCCAAATTTGAGCATATAATATTCAAAAGCTTTTAATAGCCTAGGGCCCGGTATGCTCAGAAAAGTAGAGCTACTTGTAGATAAATGGATGGTTATTTCATGTTGGCTCATAGAATTTAGAACTCCATACGATTTTAGAGATGAAGTAGTCCAGATCCCTCATCTTACAAATAAGGTAACAGTAGTTAAAGGAGAGGTTAAATGATTTGTCTAACAGTGCCCATATGGCAAATGGAAGAGTCAGATGGTTTGACCTTAGGTTGATCCATAGCTAATGACATTGCATTTAGGTTTTTCTTTCATGTCTAGGAGGATATGAGCAGTGTGCCTCCCTAGATATAGAAGGAAGGAAGTCCTTGTTCTCTCTGCTTCTGGTATTCTCCTATTCAGTTAATACCTGCCCCTGTGAAGAATACATTTTAGTTACCCTTAGCCAGCTAAGTATCACATCCCACTGGCGAATGTAGAGGCATTCAGTAGTAGAATCAATGCTTGTTTATAGCTCTTCTCCCATGCTCTGTGGCTGCATTCACTCTTGTTTCCATGGCTGGAATGAGATCTAGGTGAATCATTCTGCTTGTTCATGGCCAGGTATAACATGCTATCAAGGCTGAACTTAATAGGGATACCGGATGTATGACCTTACCTTTCCCCTCAATTTTTATCTAAGTGAAATCAGGTTAAAATGAATATCAAATGAAATCTTGAAGGAGAAAAATATCATAAAAGACATTCTGGGGGTTTTATGTGAAAGTGTGTGTGTGTATGTGTGTGTATCTGTATCTGTGTGGATTCCCATTATTTTGCCTTGTGATGGGGGGCAGGTATTGAAATAGAGCAGGAATTGGGGCTTTGCTTTGTCCACTGGTCTAGTAGTGTCAGGTATCTTTTAGTATCAACTTATGAGATCGTTATTTTCTCCATCAGTGGCATCATTTTTTAGTGTCTCTTATTTTAAAGTACAGGATAATACCAAGGCCAGTTTACTTTCTGAACTTTGGGGACAGTTCTCTTTGTGATCTATCCTGTGACCCGTCTGAACTGGCCTATCGCTCAGCACCAGAAAGGTAAGCAGAAGTGATGAGAACAGGCTTCTCTAGCAGACCCAAGTATTCCAATGTCCTTCATGCTGCTGACTCTGGCATTGCAATTGTTAGCAGAGCTGTGATTGTAATCACGCTCTCGGTGGGCATGTCACAGCTCCAGTTATATTGCAGATGGTTGACACCTAGGCCAACAGAAAATGTGCTTAATCCATGGGACAAGAAATAGGATAACAGATTCTTACCAAATCTCCAGGGACAGCAGGTCCTGAAACTCATGCCAAATCCATTTTAATTTCTGCAAATTCCAAAGCAGCAAAGAATCAAGGACAGGAACTGTAGCTAACAAGAGAAAAGGGGCACAGGAGTAGCAATATGCCACTAGCTTACTGCATCACCTTTTTTCCTGCTCTTTACCTTTCCCCATGTAAACCTCTGAATTCTGGACCAAATATTTTGATGCCAGAAAAACCTGACCATTTGGAATCCTTAAATAATTAGAATTTATTTGCTCTTTCTTCACTCTATTTTTATGAGAAAGAGACAAATGATAAAGAAATCCAAGTTAATACCAATCAACAAAGAATGCTTGCTACTTCAACTCTACTGGACAAATAATTTTTCTAGAGAGAGTAATATTTAATGGAGACATTTCTAAGCACATGCACTTCTGGGAAATTTGTAGCTCAGTAAAAACTTGGAAGGTGAATAGGGATTGGACCCATGCTTTTATTGGAACAGGGAATTCTCAAGTGAGGAAATTCCCCTATCAATGTAAGTCACAACCCTTTCTGCAAATTATAGTCTTAGAGAGTCTCCTATATCACTAAGTAATTTTGTCACTTGCCCAGGGTCACACAGCCAGTATATGTCAGAGTTGGAACCTGAAGCTTGGCCTCCCTGGCTTTGGGAGAATGCTATGCCAGTACATTACAAACTTACAAATCTTTATGAAAGGACCTAGAAAAATGATAATTTTAAATGGTAACCCTAATCACAGGGACACAAACCTTTCCACAATGGATGGAATTTGGTTTTGTATCCAGGGCCCAGCTGGTCCTTCCATGTTGACATGATGCAGAATTAAGTTATTCTATCTCTATATAAGGCAGAGAGGCAAAGAAAGGTAGGGCTGGTACTGTTATGTGGGAGAGAGCGAGAAACTAGAAGCATAGAATTGCTTCTTACTACTCTTTTCCCCTGCAAAGGACCAAAGAGAGACAACAATCAGAACAGTGCATCTTTAAATCTTTCCAACTGTTCTCAGTCTGGTCAGGGCTTATTTAATTATCTTCCTGTTTGCTAGAGTTACCTTCTATCCCTTAGTAGCCCTTGAGGATTAGGGGTAACATTCTACATTCCAATCTCTATACTACATCTGCAGGCTATTGGGGGGGTGTTAATATGTAAGGGGATAAGTCAATTTATGAACAGCAAGTAAATTTAAGGGATAAGTTAATTTTGAATCAAAAATTTCCAACTTGGTTATGAACAGAAAGATCCAGTCACATGACTCATTGGTGCCCATTTTGCTGAGACCTTGGGAGTTTAGTGTCAGGGGGTGGGTTATTATGTGCTACCTATTTAAATATTTATCAGGGAAAGTGGTATTGATTGGTAACAAAATTATTCTCAAGTTTAGCTGAGAATTACACTACCACTTTGATGCAGGCACTCATGACAAACCTCTCTGTCAATTGTAATAGTTTCCAAATAGCCCATTCCTCCTCCATGTTCTCCCACTTCTGGATCTATATTTTATACCAGTCCTCCTTACTAGCCTTCTTTATCTATAGAGTAGATTTGGTCATGTCACTGTCCTCTTCTTAAAATAGGGGCTCTCAGGCTCCCTATTGCCCATGGCGTAAGACTCAAACTTCTTTCCTTGTTATTTGAGGAATGGAAGGAATACTAGCTCTTGAGTCATGCAACACAGGTTTGAATTCTACCTCTGAGGATTACTGCCTTGGGTAAATCATCCTCCTTGTGCCTCACTACCCCTTCTATAAAATGAGCGTGTTGGATTAGATGTCATCTGGGGTACCTTCCGGCTTGATATCCTCATTCTTTCTGTTTTATCTTCTCTCCATGCAATCTGAGCTCCGTCCAAACTGTGCTGGCCCCTATCTCCTGTGATCATACCTCACAATGTCTGCCATGCATGTAGTGCCATGCATACAACGTGCTTTGATATTTATCTCTTCACCAAAGTAAAACTCGAATGCTTCTTCCATGAAGCTGTTGGTAATAACCTTTCCCCTTGAACCTTGCGTAGTGCCATATTTTAAATCTTTTAATGCAGTTGTCACAGGTTCATAGGATTTAGAATAAGCACTCAGACGTCATCTAGCCCAGGGGTTCTTAACATTTTTTGCGTGTATCACGGGTCTGGTGAAGCCACGGACCCCTTCTCAGAAGATGCACTATAGTTATTTGTGACTTTCCCCCCAACTAAATTACAAGCTCCATGAGGACAGGAACTGTCTTATTTCCATTTTGCTCAGGATTATGATCTGTACTCAGCAGCCTCCTAGTAAATATTTTATCAAGTTGATTCAAATAAATGAAAATATTTTAGGTGGATTTAGAATTAGTAGAATACTTTATTCTTTGAGCTTGCCCATTAATCAAGGTTTTACTGGGTCAAGGTTGTTTTTCCTTCCCTCCTCTTTTAAAAAATACACCTTCTTTCTGTGCAATGCTATATTGCTACCATGAAGCTCCAGGCAAAGAAGTCTCCAGTGGAAAATTATTCATAGCTTAGTATTTTGAAACTTTCTCAATCTAGCTGCTGCTTGACTATTCAGAGCAGTTGTTAAATGAGAAGTTAGATACTGAGATTTATTGATGCCAAAAAGAAAGAAAAAAGAGGAAAAGAAATAAAGAAAGGAAAAAGCAACCCTAAACCCAATTAAAGTGTAATCTTCGTTGCCCAGGAGGGAACATTTAAATAATTCACATGTGAACTTTGGCACCATGCTGCATGCTCAGATCACCTTATGCAACCCTAGACCCCCTGAAAGCTAACCATCTGTTTGGCTTATGTAAAATATAGGCCCAATAATGCTTTAATGGTTTCAATTAAAATGGCAGTGGCCAAAAGAGTAAGCATGCAGTAGTAAAAGGAACTTTACTCAAGACAAACAGGTTCATTGGCAAGATTTTTGCAGAGGACTCAACTCCCTTGTTAGTTTGAAAAGAAAAGGGCTGAGCTAGAGATAATCCATGGAATTGTTCCCCCAAGTTGAGCTGATTTAGATGTCTTGTCCAAAAGCTTCCATGAAACATTTCTCTTTGTTATAGGACAATTCACTGACCATGTAAAATTTAGCAGGGCTTTGTATTGGGAATCTTAGTGAACATGGTAGGCTACATGTGAAGTCAAACCAGTGATGAATTGCATTGAAAGTTGTTGGATAATCCAAGTCAAATACTTCCCCATGGCTGTCTTCAGATGAGCAGTCAGAATTGGTAAAAAACTTGGCATTTTTAGATAAGAGTACATCTTGAACATTTTTCTTTGCAGAGCACATCTTGCTTTTAAATAATCCCCTATAAAAAGCAAAGTGGCAATTGAACAGCACAACTTTGGGATCCTGAATATTCATTAAGTCAGACAATTTGCTGTTTTGAAGTCTGGATGTTCCTTTCTTGCCATCATTTTCCCATAGGATCCTCCTAAGCCCTCCTATTGGGAGAATTGAGTCCCCTTCTGAAGGGACTGACTGGATGCATCTAGCAAAATTGGTAAGCAAGGGGCTGGAAAAAATTACTCGAGATTGTAACTTTCAATTTTCTTCCTTTTTATTCAATCTTGGAGAACTTTGAATTCTTTGTATCTGTAAAAAGTCAAAAGGCAGCCCATTAATGAGCTCAGCTTCCTTTGCTCCCCACTCCTGTCACTCACAGCTTCATTTTTCAAGTATTTGAAAGTTCAGCAGTCACAGAACGCTAACAAATTCATGGTTTTTGATAGTGGGTGGTAATAAGCAGTGTTGATAGGTGCACAAGTTCTATAAGACTCTTTCCCTGCTCTGTTCCACCTCTACTTCTTCAGAGGGAAGCTAAAATCTTGTAGATATCAGGTTT
This sequence comes from Bettongia penicillata ogilbyi, assembly GCA_023548195.1. Lineage (NCBI taxonomy): Eukaryota > Metazoa > Chordata > Mammalia > Diprotodontia > Potoroidae > Bettongia > Bettongia penicillata. The sequence continues at coordinate 2,758,027 of JAJHZJ010000250.1, forward strand.
GTTATATGCAGGCTATTGATTTTGGGCATCATTTGTTGTCCTGGAAATACAAGTAACACAAGGAATGACAAAGGATATGCTTTATCTCCACTCCAGGTTGTGCTGTGTCTTTTATGTGATAGAATCAATTATAGAACCTGATGCTGAATAAAACAGGCTAAGTTAACTTTTCATTAATTTTTGAGGGGTGATGTAGTGGATTAGATAACAGGTACCTAAGTTATAGTATTATAAGATCATAGATATAGAGCTGAAAGAAACCTTAGATGTCATCTAGTCCAACCACCTCCTTTTACAAGTGAGAAAACTGAAGTTCAGGTAGGTTAAATGACTTACTCTTGATCAAATTGGTAGTAAGTGTCAGAGGTGGGATTTGTACCCAGATTGTCTGACTCCAGAGTCTCTGTTCTTTCATTGTACCAAGTATAAGTGCTCCAATGTTTCAATAGAAGTATACTGTCATTTTTATGAGAACTTCTTTCACAGATGTGGATCACAACCCCTGTAGATCTTTGTAGACAATCTTCATCATTCATCATCCAGGGAAGCAACTCCTGTAGAGAAGGGGCTAACCGTCTCTATCAGCTACTGAAGAAATGTCACCTAAGAGGCAGCCAAGCCAGCAGCCTACCTAAAGTAGCATGGTATTCTGTGAGAAAGTTAGAAGGGAGCCTATGCTAGGCAAATCAAACCACTGCCATCTTCTCAACAACCACCTCCCCTGTAGGCCTTGATGGAAAAAAGCCCAGAGCCCTGAATCTGAGTCTTGGAAGTCGTATAACTCTCAGATCACTGATCCTTCTTCCAGGATTGATCCCACAGCTATCATCTTGTGAAGAAATCTCCTTGGAGAGAGAGTCTGGCAACTGCTTCTGTTGGTACTGCACCCAGAGCTATTGAAGACCTAGAGAAGAAAATTCTCATAAAACCTTAACATTGCCAAATGGTTCAGCATCAGAAACTGATATGACTTTATCAGTGGAAATGACATATGAAGCATTACCACCTGCTTTCCTGCTACACTTTAAAGAACATGGGGCATTTTCATCTAATTTGGAGCTGAAATCTTCTATATGTAATGTTGTCTCCACTAGAATGTGAGCTCCTTGGGAACAGAGATAAGCATAGTATTTTGCACACAGTGCTTAATGAATGTTTTTCATTTATTAATTCATGATTTACTTTGATAAAAAATGCATAAAAATGGTAGCTATGTTTCTTTTTGTTAACATTTACTTGCTCTAGTTCTTGAATAGCTATTATACAAGTTGTCAAAAAGAAATCTATGAAATAATAAAAATGAACACAAAACCTAATTCTCTTTTCTGCTGTTTAGTCCCCATCTGTCAGGGCTCTCGAACTCCTTCCTCAATTCTTGTGAGGAATCAAGGGAACGAACCACTTGGTCACAGAGAATATGAATCATTTCCTCTTTGAGTCTGTTGGACTCCCCTGAGTACATGAACAGCCCTGTAGAGTCAGAGGAAGTGACCTTTCCATTCAATTCAGTGACAGAAAAACTTTTGAGGGAATTATGATACTTCTCTGTATGATAGAGAATAAACTTGGCCTTGAAAAGAAAACACTTCTCTGGTAGCTAGACATTTTCTGAGAAAATTTGGAGGAAGTAGAATAAAGACTATGGCTTTGAGGATAAACTACTCATAGGCTTGGTGTGTAAGGGTGTGTTCGAGGAGAATCAGTACCTTTGGTGTAATGGCTGCCGAGCCTTTCCAGGGCTCTTTCCACCTTTGGTGTCCACCTGTTCCACCCAAGTCTCACCTGTGGCTCCAAGAAGCTGCAGCATGCACAGCAGCTACACTCTGGTAAACCGTTTCAGCAGATGGGCCAAACCAAGTTGAGGGTAACCAAGGGGTCTCCAACCCATTGGTGAGTTAGGGAGGTATCTACCCTAAGCATGCAAAGACTTCCTCTAGTGGAATGGGTGGATAAGACAGTTTGTTCCAACGACCTCATAGGAAAGCAGATGAAATAGATGATATGGAGCACTTAGAGCTTAGTTAGACACTGAAGACACCAAGGTCATCCGCTGCAACCTGAGCCATCACCAGCTGTCTTGGCTCTGTCCTGTCATTGGACTATGAAGACTTTGGAGGAGATAGTGAGGCTGACGACTTTGTGCAACACTGCTTCAATTAAATCCAATTTACTCAGGTATCAAAGACAAAAAGACTCATAGGTTTTCGAGGCATCTGCTTTTAGGGAGCTATCCATGGTATTGGAATGCCTCTGCCTGATTTATTGAAACAGGCTTCTATCTCTCTGACTAATAGAGTGTACTTGCCTTTTTTTTAAATGCTCACATTCTTGACTGCACTCTATACTAGTTACTTGTTCCTACCTTCTTATGATGTTTCTGTAAATAACTCCTCTACTGGCTACTTGTCCTGGCTCATTACTAGCTTGATTTTTCCTAGGTCTATATTTGCTACTAGTCCTGTCTGTTCCTCATTCCTGCATCCTGGTTCCCATGCTAAGTGCTGTCCTCATCATCTGCCTTCTATTTACTACTGGGAGATTGTAATTTTATTTGGAAGGGACCCATTTTCCTGGATAATCTTTGTAGGGACTAGTACACGTCACTATCTCACAAATCCTTAATTTTATTTGAAAGCAGAAATCACAATTGTGCTTTTTTGGTACAGTTATGCATCAGAGGCAGCATGGCACAGCATTAGCAGATAGAGTGCTACACTTGGAGTCAAGAGGACGTAGGCTACCTCTGATATTAACATGATCCTAGGAAAATCACTACATTTTTCAAGCCTCAGTTTCCTCTTCTATAAAATGAGGCAAATAGTAGTACCTTCTTTCCAATGTTCTGATAAAATTAAAATGATATATGTAATGTGTCCTTCCAACCTTAAAGTATTGTATAAATGTATGCTCAAATCATTGTAATGGTGATAATAACTATCATTATGAGGGAGGATTGTTGATTTAGAATTCAACCAGATTGAAAATTACGGTCTTTGTGGTTCTCTCGAATGAGAGCATCTCAGAATAGACTGAGAGAGAGCCCATATCCATGGTTCCTCTCATTTTGCTCATTTTGGAAGCTGTCCAGTGAATAGGCAGAGCAAAACCCCTTGGCTTCACTTGACAGTTTTATCGTTTGCTGGTACCTTTATCTCTCGATACCTCAATTTCTCCATCCATGCAGTTGCAAGAGTTCTGAATCATTTGGCTCTGTGCACATGTGAGGGTTTTCTGAGGACCTGTGAGATACTTTGAGAACACTTTGACTGCCTTTGATCAAAGGTCAACATAAACACCATCTCATGCTTTGTTTTTAGAATAAAAATCATACACAGAGCAGGATAGACAAAGAGAGAAATTGGAATGTAAACACAAAGTCAAGTAGTTCGTAGGCCCTGAAATCAAATGCATGGGATATGAAGGCTCAGTGAATGGCCTGAAGCCATGCAAATTGGCACAGGCCCATGGGCCCACAAGAAATTAGGTTAGGCCTAACCTGAAACAAAAAATGCTCTAGGAAAGGAGTTATATTAATGATAAGAACCTCAGGCCTCACTGGATTGCTTCTGCATTCTTTCAGCCTGTTGATGCTATACCCCTGTTATATGTGGGTAATAACTATTGTTTTCTTTTCTTTTCTTTTTTGGAGCATATGGATAGTGCTACCTGACTCACTTCTTTAGTGAATTTATAAAATATTAATAATGAAAGACACTGGCAAGCATTGTGTTAATAGGAAGAATAGAATGGCAGTGGCTATTTAAAATGAACAATTCCAATGAAAAGGAGAATGATAGGAATTTCCATTAAAGGGAATAATGTAAGTATTGACCAAGACCCATTTTCATATGAATCTTGGACAAAATCTTTTCAAAGATATGGAAAGGAATCACATTAGAAGAAGGGTGGGATGAGTACTTTAACAATTCTGTGTCCTTGGTATCAAAGCAGATTTCTTCAGTGGAAACAGCTCATCATTAGCCAGACCCATAACAGTATGGCAATCTAGGAAATATACCAGTAGTTATAAGTAGCTGGAATAGACCTCAGAAAGGGAGCAAAATTGCTGCAGGTGAGGGGAACAAATGCAATGACAGAGTAAATTAGATGTCAATGTATGTATATTTCATATATGGAACTTGAAGAGCCCATATCTATGGTTTCTATTATTTTTCTCATTGTGAACAGGCAGAGCATTCAGAGATTCATATTAGAAGTAGAACTGGAAAGAGATGGGCAGAGGCTCTCCTTCTAAAGGGTGGTTAAAAATAGCATTGATCACCGGGGATTCATCCCATTCACTTTCCTCCTCAGGGTACTGACTCCTTATTCTCCTCTGTGTTTAATTATTTAATTTGAAGGCTGAAATTTTAATTATTTCTAAATCCTTCTGTTTAGTGAAGTGCCTTGCACATAGTAGGTGCTGAGTAAATATCTGTGGACTGAATCAATCAAACTGTCATTAAGTGGAAGTAGAGAGGATACACATAGAATCATAAATCTTTTGGCTTTAGAGCTGAAAGGGATATTACAGACCATCTAGTCCAACCCCTTATTGAACAGATGAGAAAAGTGAGGACCAGAGATAGGAAGAGACTTTCTCAAGGTAATATAAATGACTTAGTAAGAAAGATAAAACTAGAATTCAGGTTCTTGGACTCCAAAACTAGAATTCATTCCACTATATTCCACTGTTTCACCTTTAGTGTAGTGTCTACATGTTTTATATTTGCCTTGGGTGCTTTTTAGCTGCCCAATTTTAGAAGAAAATTTTGATTTTGCTAAAGCATCAAGTTCTAAACTAATTTTAGGTTTGTTTTATGTTAATATGTAAGAGATCTGTAATTTTGCTGGAGTAGGAACTCCCCACTGATTACACGGAGTACAACCTGTAAGTAATTTACAATCTTCTAAGATTGCCTGTGGCTCAGAGAAGTTAAATGATTTGCCAGTTGTCACACAGCTAGTGAGTGAAAGAGTTGGTACTAGAACTCTCATCTTTCTGAATTCAGTCCCAGCATTCTCTCTATGCTTTCTCTTCTACTGATATAATGCAAACTAATGAATTTGCTATTACAGATATTAATGAGGAGTCAATGTAACTATTTATGATTCCTAATCTCTGAGTCCATCAGGGCTAATTTAGACATCTTTATTTATTTTTAAACAGCATATTGTAAGTAACTCTGATATGTCTAATTAGCTAGTTTCTATGATCTTTTGGGCTTTAAAATTTGCTGCTCCATCTGGATTTACAGAAATCACATGTCTGTGCCTTCTACTAGTTGATTTTTTTTGGCCACTACCTGTTATGCTCCCAGGGTTATCCACCATAGCCTTCATTTAGATTCATTTTATGGGACCAGTCTCTTCCAAAATGTCGTATCCTGTTATTGCCCCAAACCAAGCATGATTCTTTTGGAAAAGGATGAAAAAAATGAGGTCAAAGACTCATTAAGTTTTGTTAATTCCTCTCAAGCATTATTGATTGGGATAGGATTAGGGATAGAAGAGCCACTTACCGTCCTGCGTTGGTTGTCAATAGGCTATCTTTTAAAAATAAGATTGAGAAAATTAAGCAGTTGTGTGATGTTAGCTGTTTGATGGAAAAAAAATTCACTTTAAAATCAGGTGGGAAGAAGCAAATGGGGTTTACTATGAAAATATCTTGTGATGATTAGAATGGAATTCCAACATGCTCTTTTCTTGATGCTCAGCTCTGATCAGGACAGCCCCTTGTTTAAAAATCTGCTTCCAGTTAATTTCCAAGTGAAGTCCAAATTATTTTTCCTGGAATTTAAATTTTGCATGATTTGATGCCAACTTACTTGCCTGGTCTTACCTCTCACTCTTCTCTTTTTTGCCCTCTCTCTATATACTCTAGGTGATCTGTACTATTTGTTCAGAAATATGCCATTATTCCTACTTCTGTGTCTTTTTCATGCTGTTCACACTGTCTAGGATGCATTTCCTTACCAGTAGCATGGAGACCAAAAGTATAGGGATGGTATGTCTTATTTTTAAAAATTAAGTTAATATTTTTTTACATTCCCATAATTTTCCCCAATAACCTTTTTTCTCCCTTTCCCATAGAACTATCCCCTATAATAAAGACTATTTTTTAAAAATCATAAAAAGAAAAGGATGAAAAAATCAGCATAACTGATCAAAACACCAAAAAAGTCAGAAAATATGTTCAAGGTACAGTAACTATGGACCCCGCCCATTCTGGAAAATAGAATGTCTTCTCATATCTCATTCCAGATATGCTTGTTTTGGTAATTTTCAAACCTTCATTTTTGATTTTATTGGTTTATTTTATTTATTATTTCCATTGAAGTTGTTGGTTTTTCTTGGTTTTGCTTGCTTCATTCTACCTCAATTTGTGTAGATATGTCCATGTTTCTCTTATCCATCATAGTCATTGTTCTCTATAACACAGTATTATTCCATTTCATTCCTGTCAGTTTGTTTATTCTCTATTCTCTAATCCATTCTCTAATCATTGGGTATTTATTTTGTCTCTAATTCTTTGGAATCATAAAAAAGCACAACTATTAATATTTTGGCATTCTTTAGAGACTTTCTTCTTGTCAATGACTGTTTTGTTTTTGTTTTTTTTTGTTATAAGCCTAGAATTAAAATCTCTGGGTCAAGCAGTATGGATATTTGAGTCACTTTATTGGCATAAATCAAAATTTATTTCTAAAATGGCTGTTCTGATTCACAGCTCCACCAGTAGTATACTTGTGTACCTATCTTTCCACACCTGAACTGATGGTGACTATTCCTATCTTTATCAGTTTTCAAGGTCTGAGATGAAATCCCAGGGTTGTTTTGATTTACATTTATCTAATTAATAGAGATTTGTAGCATTCTTTCATATGGTTATAATTTGCAATTCTTTTGTCCTTATTCTTTGACACTTATTTATTGGAGAATAACTTTTGGATGTGTCTGCCTGTTGGTCAGTCTATCTATGTTGGATACCAAGTGAAATTTGGTAAAATTATCAGTGAAATTTGATACAATGATGGGTAAGCAGCCCTGAAGAGATTTCAACAAGCACTTACACCAGAGGTTCTGGTCTCTTTTAAACACCCCATACATGTGGTATGGTTGGGTTGAAGGGTATTCACGGTTTTATAGCCCTTTGGGCATAGTTGCAAATTATTTACAGAATAGTTGGAACAATTCACAACTCCACCAAGAGTGCATTAGTGTTCCAATTTTTCCACATCACCTCCAACATTTGTTGTTTTCCTTTTCTGTCTTATTAGCCAGTCTGATAGTTGAGAGGTGGCACCCCAGAATTTTAATTTTAATTTCTTTAATAAATAGTGATTTAGAGCATTTTTACATGATTATAGAGAGATTTTATTTCTTCTCCTAAAAACTGCCTATTTATATCCTTTGACCACTTATCAATTGAGTAATAGCTCATATATTTTTTTTTATAAATTTGGCCCAGTTCCTATATATTTGAGAAATGAAACTTTTGTCATAGATACTTGCTATAAAATCCCCCCTTCCAGTTTCCTGCCTTATTATCTAATCTTGGTTGCCTAGGTTTTGTTTGAGCAAAAGTTTTTAAATTCAATATAATCAAAACTGTTCATTCTGCTTCATGGGATCTTGTCTATTTCTGTTTTGGTCATAAACTCATCCCTTAGCCATAGTCTGACAGGTAAAATGTTCAATACTCCCCTAATTTACTTATGATATCACCCTCTATGTCTCAATCATGCGCCCGTTTGTTCTCTACGTAGTTTCTTCTAAACTACTTTTCAGTTTTCCTAGCAATCTTTGTCAAATGGTGAGTTCTTACCTCCAAAAACTTGGATCTTTGTGTTTATCAAACCCTAAATTATTAAGGTAATTTACTCCTGTGTATTGTGTCCTTAATATGTTCCTCTCTTAGCTGCTATCAGATTGTTTTCATTATTACCACTTTTTAATATGGCTTGAAATATAGTATTATTATGTCACCTTCCTTTACATTTAAAAATTTATTTCCTTGATATTCTTCCCTGGGATTTTCTAAGTAAATTAATATATTATCAGCAAATGGGGATAATTTAATCTCTCTTAAAACCATCTTTATTTCCTTAATTTCTCTCTCCTGTCATTACCATTGCTAACTTTTCTGGGACTACATCTGAAAAATGGGATACAGTGGGCATCCTTGCTTTGCTCACATATTTATTGAGAATGGTTCTAGTGTATCCCTATTGCATATAATGTTCACTTTTGATTTTAGAGAGATACTTTTTATGATATGAAAAATCTCTCTATGCTGATATTTTGTTCAATTTTCAGCACAAATGAGTGTTGTCCTTTGTCAAAGGTTTTTTCTGTATCTTTTGAGATAATCATGTGGTTTGGATGTTTTTATTTATAACATGATTAATTATATGCATTGTTTTTCTTTTTTTATTTTTAATTTATTTATTTAACTTTTTACATTCATTTTCACAAAATTTTGGGTTCCAAATTTTCTCCTCTTTTATCCCCTCCCCCCCACCCCAATTCACCAAGCGATCTAATTTTCCCTATCTCCAATCTGGCCTCTCTTCTGTCATCCCTCCCTTCTCTTGTCCCCATCTTCTCTTTTGTCCTGTAGGGCCAGATGACTTTCTATTCCTCATTAACTGTATGTCTTCTTTCCTAGTAGCAACAACAATACTAAACAAAACTTTGAGTTCCAAATTCTCCCCATCCCTCCCTCCCCACCCATTCCCATTGGGAAGGCAGGCAATTCAATATAGGCCATATCTGTGTAATTTTGCAAATGACTTCCATGATAGTCGTGTTGTGTAAGACTAACTGTACATCCCTCCATCCTATCCTGCCCCTCATTGTTTCTCTTCTGTCTTTTGATCCTGTCCCTCCCTGAGTGTTGACTTCAAATTGCTCCCTCCTCCCTTTGCCCTCCCTTCCATCATCCCCCCCTTGCTTATCTCCTTCTCCCCCACTTTCCTATACTGTAAGATAGATTTTCATACCAAAATGAGTGTGCATTTTATTCCTTCCTTTAGTCGAATGTGATGAGGGTAAACTTCTGTTTTTTTTTTTCTCAGCTCTCCTCTTTTTCCCTCCACTAAAAAGTCTCCTACTTGCCTCTTAAATGACAATAATTACCCCATTCCATTTCACCCTCTTTCCTCCCACTACATTTCTCTCTCACCATTTACCTTAATTTCTTTTAAGATATGGTCCCATCCTATTCAATTCACTCTGTGCTCTCTGTCTCTGTATGTGTGCACATGTGTGTATGTGTGTGTGCGTGCATGTGTGTACATGTGTGCGTGTGGTCCCACCAACTACCCAGATAGTGAAAAGTTTTAAGAGTTACAAATATTGTCTTTCCATGTAGGAATGTAAACAGTTCACTTATGGTAAGTCCCTTAAGATTTCTCTTTGCTGTTTACTTTTTCATGCTTCTTCTCATTCTTGTGTTTGAAAGTCAAATTTTCTTTTCAGCTCTGGTCTTTTCATCAAGAATGTTTGAAAGTCCTCTGTTTCATTGAAAGACCATATTTTCCCCTGAAGTATTATACTCAGTTTTGTGGGGTAGGTGATTCTTGGTTTGAGTCCTAGTTCCTTTGACTTCTGGAATATCCTATTCCATGCCCTTCGATCCCTTAATGTAGAAGCTGCTAGATCTTGAGTTATCCTGATTTTATTTCCACAATACTGGAATGGTTTCTTTCTAGCTGCTTGTAAGATTTTCTCCTTGAGCTGGGAGTTCTGGAATTTGGCCACAATGTTCCTAGGAGTTTCTCTTTTTGGATCTCTTTCAGGTGGTGATCGATGGATTCTTTCAATACTTATTTTGCCCTCTGGTTCTAGAATGTCAGGGCAGTTTTCCTTGATAATTTCCTGGAAGATGATGTCTAGGCTCTTTTTTTGATCATGACTTTCAGGTAGTCCCATAATTTTTAAATTGTCTCTCCTGGATCTATTTTCCAGGTCAGTTGTTTTTCCCATGAGATATTTCACATTCTCTTCCATTTTTTCATTCTTTTGGTTTTGTTTGGTGATTTCTTGGTTTCTCGTAAAGTCATTAGACTCCATCTGTTCCATTCTAATTTTGAGAGAACTATTCTCTTCAGTGAGCTTTTGAACCTCTTTTTCCATTTGGCTAATTCTGCTATTGAAAGCATTCTTCTCCTCATTGGCTTTTTGGACCTCTTTTGCTAATTGAGTGAGCCTATTCTTCAGCATTTTTTAGGGTCTCCTTTAGCAAGGTATTGACCCGTTTTTCATACTTTTCTTGCATCTCTCTCATTTCTCTTCCCAGTTTTTCCTCCACCTGTCTAACTTGCTTTTCAAAATCCTTTTTGAGCTCTTCCAAGGCCTGAGCACACCCGACATCCCCCTGGGATGTCTGGGGTACTGAGGCCCCGCCCTCCATATCTTTCCCTGATGGCAAGAATATGTCCTCGTCGTCAGATCCGAAAGTTGGGATCATTTGCATTTGTTGGAAAAAAACTCTCTATAGTCTTATTTTTCTTCCCTTTTCTAGGCATTTTCCCAGCCAGTTACTTGACTTCTGAGATTCCTGTCCACCCCCGCCTAGATCCGCCCAGCTAGTGCTTGGGGTGTGAGATTCAAATGGGCTTTCCACGGCAGGCGCGGCTGTTATTCAATGTGAGCTTTAGTTCTGGTGCTGGGGTGGGGGCAGGGCCACCTCCCAGGCTCAGTTCCCTCAGGGGCTTTATGCATAGACCTTCAGTAATGGAGCGGGTAGGGGCAGGGCCGCCTCCCAGGCTCAGTTCCCTCAGGGGCTTTATGCAGAGACCTTCAGAAATGGAGTGGGTGGGGCAGGGCCGTCTCCCAGGCTCAGCTCCTTCAGGTGGTTTATGCAGAGACTTTCAGTAATGAAGATCCTGCCTACCTGCTCGGGGAGTCCTGGGCCGCCTCGGCTGTACCACCACTGCCTCCGCCGCCACCCCCGCCTCTGCCTCCCCCGCTTTCTCCTGAGGGGGCCTGAGCCACAGAGACACCCTGCTCCCCTCTCGGCCAGCCCGGGCGTGTCTCTCACTGACCTGTAGAGTCTGTGGGCGGAGGGACCTTCCAGGCTGCTGGAGGTTCCGTCCCTGAAGCCTGCTCGGATCAGCTTCTCTGGGGCCGCGGCTAGGGCAAGGCTGGGGTGGGGTCCGCTTTCTGGGGCGCGACAGACCCTGGGGACGGCTCTCCAGGGCTCTCTGGAACGGAAATCTCTTCCACTGTGTTTCTGCACCCCCTGCAGTGATCCAGAACTTGTGGGGAGCTCTTCTTACATTAAATCTGTGGGCTGTGGGTTTGGAGCTCGCATACATGCGTCTTTCTACTCCGCCATCTTGACTCCGCCTCCCCTATAGATTGTTTTTCTAATACTGAACCATCCTTGCATGCCTGGTATAAATCCAGCTTGGTCAAAAAGAATGATTTCTTGGATTCATTGCTGAAGTGATGGTGCCTATTAAAATATTTCTATCTCTCCTAGACAGCGAAAATGAAATGGATGGAAAATTCCTATTGCCTATGTTATGACAGGTAGTTTGATGGCCATCCTATTGATTTAGTACAGTGTCAAACTCAAATAGAAATGGGGGCCACTAAACCATGATAATGATCCCTGTGGGCTGCATATTGACTTAGAAAACTACATATTGGTATTAATTATGTTTTATTGTATTTTTTTTATGTTGTTAAAAATTTCCCAGTTATATTTCAGTCTGCTTCAGATTCCATGTAGCCTGAGAGCTGTATGTTTGACAACTCTGATATCACTACATTTATTTGCTATGAGTTCAGTCCAGTATAGATGGAAACAATGAGACTCATGTTATATTTGGAAGATTGTGCTAGACTTTTAATCATCACATACCACTTCATTGTGCAAAGATCTATTTTTTCAAAATAAATTCATATATGTGTGTGTGTGTGATATTCTGTGGCTATTAAAAATTAAAGTTCTGTGGTGATTTAAATGACAATGGAAAGATGCAGAATGGAAGCATTAGGTAAAGAATATTTCATTGGTGGTCTGTGCTCAAATAGTGGTATGAAATATATTTCTGAGGAAAAGGATGAAAAGAGAGAGAACTGAGTTGATCTTGTGGAATACAGGAGGAATGGACAATCTGAGTACTCCATTGATGCCCACTGAAGTAAATTATCTGGAGAGTGGCATCTACCACATTGGGTGATACTTCTGTAGAAGATTTATAGGGAAATATAGGGGGAAATAATGCAAATGAGAAGAACTAGATAGATTACAACCTGCACTGATGGAGCAAGCAGTCCCATTGAGGAGTTACAGTGAAGTATGTTTTGTATCTCTACCCTAGACTTCACATCATGCTCTAATTGGGTCAACTCCTTGATTAAAAATCTTCAGGTTTTTTCCCCATCATTTACCATTTTACATCCAGATTCCTTTTCCTGAAACTCCAATTACTTGTCTTGCTCGAATCCTCAAACCCTGTAATCTCACTGATATGGATGCTCCTTCCAGTAATGAAGATAAGAGACCATGCATGCTTGCCTCATCTATATCATTCTTTCCCAGACTTTTCCCATAGTCTGGGCACAGAAGGGCCACTCTCCAGGCTGGGGACCTTTCTTCATTCTCACATTCTCTTGTCATCGCAAGGATACCAAGGCTGGTATCACACGGGCTGTCCAGTCATCCCTTGCTCTTACAATGTGACTCACCTATGTTTCTTTTTGCCTACTTAGGTCTTTGATGTCCTCTGTTGATTTTCTTTCCTTATACCTTCTCTGTTTGTGATCCAGCCTGCCCATGCCCACCACACATCTCCCAGAATCTTCTCTTCTCCAGGATACATGTCTAGCGTCTCCTCATCTAATTTTCACATGGCACGAATTCAAATCCTGAACGTTCTTCCCCAGGTACTCTCCAGCTTATCAGTGCCCTTCTTCAGGTTTGGTGCTGAGAGCTGAACCGAACTGAAAAATATGTTAGTTGGTTAGAAGGGAAACGATGCCAAGGTCTCCTTTTGATTATAAACAAACAAACAAACCTGAACTGTTAATTACTACATCTATTCAGCAAGGGCTAGTCTATAGCTTTTAGACTGTTTCTTAGAGATATATGAAGATGAGCTGGTGAGAATTTAGGCTAAATCATGGAAGATAATGATAAAAAAACAAAGAAAAAAGACTGCAGTGAGAAGAGTGGTGATGATGGTGGTGTAAGAGGAATGTCTGTCAAATGTTGTAACGACTTTTTCAGGGAAGGAGGGAAGAATTGAAAACTATGTTTTGGGAACCTGCCAAGTCTTATTGACCTGACAGACCATAATAGCCTTTCTCATGATACCAGGTGGGTCCAGAGACGTGCTCTCACAGTAAACACTGACCCAGCCACTCGTATTTATTCTTTCGCTGTCTCCAAAGTGTGTTCCTTGCTTGGGATTGTGTCCTTCATTGGTGAATGAGGAAAACCTAAAGAGTGATTTATTGTCCTAAGATTTTGTTAACCAAAATTTGTTCAGTCTTGTGGGGAAGAGGCTAGCTTTTCAAATTTCTTCAATCTTTAGTGTCTTAGGAATTTCACCTGGCTTGCGGTTGAGAGTTCGTGAGTGTTTTGCATGATTGCACATATATATATACTCCATGTCACATTGCTTGCCTTCTCAGGGAGAGGGGGAAGGCAGAGAATTTGGAACTTAAAATAAAAAAAATTACTGTTGAAAATTTTTGTTTGCATGTAATTTAGAAAAAAAATTGAATTAAATACGAATGCATGGGTTAATCTGCATTTTAAAATTTGACAGTTGAGGGTAGAAAGAAAGAACAGTTACCATCACACCCTTGGAAAGTCTGTTATCAAGGAGCCTGATGTTATGGAAATCTGTCCAACAGTATATCTCCCACTTTTGTACTTTTGCACACGTGTTCCTCATATCTGGAATGGACTGCCTTCTCCCCTCTGCTGCCTAGAATCTCTAATTTTCTCAGAGCACAGCTTAGGAACCGCCTGCTGCAGAGGCGTTTCCTGGACCCCTCCCTTCTAGCCTTCCTGGTGTTTAGATTTCTCTCATCCAGGGATACAGGCAAAAGCATTTATTAAGTGCCTATTATGTGCTATATGCACTGTGTGCTGGTAATAATCTCTATTATTTTGTATCTGCTTTGTACTGACTTATTTATGTATGTGTTAGAGTCTTAAGGAGAAAGATGACACTGTTCCTTCATTAGTGTATAGTTTTTACTTATGTGATTCTATTTTATATATACATATATATGCATACATATGTATATTATATAATATATTTCCCAGGAGAAGGTTAGCTTTTTGAGGGCAGAGGCCATTTCATTTTTGGTTTTATGATTCAGCACCTAAAATAATGCTTTGTACATAGGGATAGGGGTAGAGACAGGGCCTGTCATTCCCAAGTGAGGAAATTGCTTCTGTCAGTTCAGGCTGGTAGCACCTCTCCGATTTTAGAGGGTTGCCTAGATCACTGAAAGCTTAAGTGCCTTCCCCAGGACCACACACCCAATATGTGTCATAGGCAGGACTTGAACCTAGGACTTGCTGGTTTGAAGTCAACTCTCTCCCTCTCTGTATCTGTCTGTCTCTGTCTTTCAAAACGTCTCAGTCTCTCTCTCTCTCTCTCTCTCTCTCTCTCTCTCTCTCTCTCTCTCTCTCTCTCTCTCTCTCTCTCTCTCTCCTATACCATACAGGATAGTTTTGTTTTTTCCTGAGAATCACAGTGACTCCATTTGAAATCTTTCCCTAAATTCATCATGCAAATGGCATTACTGTTGTATAATTGTATCTTCATTATGGCTCTGGATAGCTTTATAACCAACTTGCTGTTGAAATGGACTCCACTGAAGCTTTAATCTCGGACAGTCTACATCCTAATGCAGGCTGCATCCTCTAGCTACCACCGCCTGTTCTCTTCCTTGAAGACACATCGGACCATGCCCGTTAAATTCATTCTCTCAGGTACCATACGCTTTGCCACTTGACAGATTAAAATATAAGTATATTTCCCAGACTTAATAGAAGATGTGATGAATTCCTCTATAATCAGATAGCTCTTTAATGAGGTTGGATACATCCTTTATGATTATAGCAACAATAAAAGCAAGGTGGTTTTTATCTCCCTGATTCACATGCAGAATACACATTCACCTTTGTTGTGCCTGCACTTCTCTGCTGGAGTAGGCTCAAGCTGTTCTCAGCACGGTCCTCAGATAGCAGCAACTCCTCAACATCCATGTACCATGCCATGCAATTAAAGGAAAGAGATTCTGAGGAAGAGATTGGCAGACCTGCCCCAAGAGAAAGTGGAAGGGTTATCAGTGCAGTGTCTTTGTCAAGACAACCCCAAAGGGGTTCATTCATAAAGAGTTGGGCACAATTGTAATTACACCCAGTAACGACAACAAAAAACCCCTACTCTTTCATCATCAACTGCCTATTAGATATCTCAAACTGGATGTTTGTAGACATCTTAAACTTAGCCTGTACAGAACTGAACCGTTTTTCTCTCACCCATTTTCCCCCTTTCCAATCTTCCCTATTACTGTTTAGAACACAATCATCTTCCTAGTCCCCCAGGCTCCTCAAGTTCTCACTCCTCTCTCCTCCACCATATCCAATCTGTAATCAAGGCCCATCGCTTTTTCCTTTGTAACTCCTCTTAAGCCCCTATCTGTCCTCTGACATTGTTATGGCCTTGGTATAGGCCCTCGCCTCCTCACATCTGGATGATTGTGAAAGCCTGCTGGTTGTTCTGCCTGTTGCAAGTCTGTCCCTGCTCCGCTACCCTCCACTCAGCTGCCAAAGTGATTTTCTAAAGCACAGCTACAACCAAGTCATTCTCTTACTTAATATATTAAAATGACTCCCAGTCACCTTCAGGATCAAATAGAAAGTGTTCCAAGCTCTTCATAATTTACTCTCCCCACCCCTCTTTTCCAGTTTTTTTACACTTTGGTATACCATCCTCCTTCATCCCCCAAGTGACACTGGCCTCCTTACTGCTCCTTGAACTAGCCAGGGGTGGGAAACCTGTGTCCTTGAGGCCATATTGGACCCTCTAGTTCCTCAAGTGTGGCCCTTTGACTGAATCCAAACCTCACAGAGCAAATCCTTTTAATAAAATGATTTGTTTTGTGAAGTTTGGATTCAGTCCAAGAACCACACTTGAGGACCTCGAGGGCCCCATGTGGTCTTGGGACACATATGGCCTTGAGGCCTCAGGTTCCCCATCCCTGAATCAGACACTATCTCTCAACTCGGGGCATTTTCACTGATTGTCCTTCATGATGGAATGCTTTCCTTCTCCTCCTCCTGGCTTCTTTCAAGTCCCTCTTGCCTTTCCCAATCCATCTTAATTGTAGTGCCTTCCCTTATTTTCCATTTTTCATACCTATATATATATATATATGTGTGTGTGTGTGTGTGTGTGTGTGTGTGTGTGTGTGTGTGTGTGTGTGGATACAGCTTGTTTGGATATAGTTGTTTACATGTTGTCTGACTTCATTGAGGACAGGGATTCTTTTTTTGGCTTTCTTTGTATCTTTAGCACTTAGCAAAGTGCCTAGAACACAGAAAGAAATTAATAAATGTTCACTGAGTCTCTGAAAGACAGATTCTTAATTTGGGATTCCCAAGAGGGCACCATGGGTAGATTTCAGGGTTTTTGTAAAAAGTTGGGTGGGAAAAATTACATCTTTATTTTCCCAAAACTCTGATTGAAGTTTAGCATTTCCTTCAGTTATTTTAAAATATCATTCTTGTAAGAGATCCATGGACTTCCCCAGACTGCCAAAGGGATCCATGATACCAAAAAGTCAGGTTCCCTCTGCTCTGAAGTAGTAAGCAACATATCCAAGGCCACATGATAAAATTTTCAATTCAATTCAAGAAGTAATTTTAAGTGTCTTCTTGGGCCAGAAACAGAGGATCACAAGACAAAACTGCCATGGTCTCCAGAACAAAGGAACTCATGTTCTGTGTGCCGAGATAGTGAAGGGAAGAGGGCACATAATCTGTAACAGATCCAGATCTCAAAGCTGTGTTTTTCTGAATTCTAGTCTAGTACTCTTTACAACTTACTCCCTGCTTTTTCTTCCTCCATTTCCTATCTGCTTTGCTTTTAAGTTCTGTCAGATTCTCTGGTTTTGGCCCTGCTCATGTATAGAAGAGAGTGGTAGGCTCTGGATGGCTTCGTTGATGTGATTGTGTAAAAGATTTGATTTTGATTTCTTTGTTTCCTTATATGGGGTTCTGTAAACTAATTGAAGTTTTGGAATTAAGGCTATCACTATATTTGGGTTTGATAGACATCTTCTGTGAGAATAAGATTATGTATCTTTGAATCTTAAATTGACTGTAATGCAGGTGTACTTCTCTGAGTAGAAATGCTCTTGAAAAGTTGAGTATAAATCAGCATTTCCTGAATTGAACCACATTTTCGAAATGCTATGGGAGTGCATTTGATATTTTAAAAAAGACATCGTATATAAACTTTAAAAAAATAAGGTAGATTAGATAACTGTAATCTAATTTATCTGTTTTATAATCAAAATCTTCATCTATTGTTACTTGAAGCTGAATAGGCCAGTAGTCTAATAAAAATTACTTATCTGTATGTCAGATAAGAATGTTGGGAAAGTTGTTGAACTGTCTTTTTTAAACCATTAGCGTTCATTATTAGCTCAGATGAATGAAGTAGATGAAACAGATTCCTACCCAGGTAGGAGTGAGTTCTGTTGCCTTATTTTATTTTACAAAGAAATCACAAAAGTTTCTTTGTGAACTTCAAGGTTTTACAAGTACATTCCAGTAAATTAATTTCTTTATCTCTCTACTTGGCTCAAATAAGAGATAAAATGACATAAAAACCCTAATAATAATAACTGCTCTATATATGGCACTTTGAATTTTGTAAAGTGCTTTGTATATATTTTCACAAGCAGAAGTTAAGTGACTTATTCATGAGACTACAGCTAGTAAATGTTGGAGACATTTAAACTCAGGTCTTCTAGCCAGTATTCTAGCCCCTGTATCACCTCTCTGCCTATTTATATTACCAGAAGACCTTTTTGAAGGAGCGTTTATGCTTAGCTCATTTTTAAAGGTTTAAAACATTCTCTGAACGAATCAAAGAGAATGAATGGAAGAATGATTTATTAGCTGAGAAGACCAATGATTCACAGGAGACTATGTATAAAAAGAGGGATGGGAGTAAAATTCATGTCCTTAGACAGCTATATACAAATGCACATAGTATAGGCAATAAATAAGGTGAATGAGAAATATTAATGCATGGGTGCAAATTTGGCTTCATTCTCTTGGTGGAATTGAATTTGTGACACTGTTTAGGCTATGGAATTATTTGCTTTGTTTTAAGGGGCAGAATAGATAAAATAGGGAGTAAAATAATACATTATATTCAAATTCAATAAATACTATTAACTTCCCACTGTGATCAGGGCATCTTACCACACTTTGAATACAAAGGCAGAAATGAAACTCCAAGAGTTTACATTCTACTGGGGTTTGGTGGGTCTAGTAGAATACAGCATACACACATATATACATATACATATACAAATAAATATTTATAGTCTATAATGAGGAATATCGAACACCAACACCTGAAGTATCAGGAAAGGCCTTATGGAAGAACTAACACCTATGATGAGCTACACGAGGATCGTATATTTGTATGAGAAAACCTGGAAGTCACAGGGAGGAAAGCCACAGTGAAGATCATTTTGGCAAGGACTGATAGAAGGAGAAACAGTTATCAATATTTTTGGGGAGCTCACTACAGATCACCAGGATAAAAGGAGGCACTGGATGAGCATTTCAGGAAATTCATCACAAATCTGACTTGGAGACTTGGTACAGAAGTGAAGGGGGACTTCAACTATCTGGATATTTGATGGAGTAATGTCCATAAAAAGCAGAGTAACTGATAAATCGTTGACTTGACATTGCTAGTTCCATTTTTTCAAAAGTAGAGGGGATAATGAGGGAAACTTATTCTGCATGTGATACTAGACTACAAGAAGTTAACTGATTGATGAATCTGGAATTATGGAACCTTAAGAGAAAGTGACTCCATCATAGAACAGATGATGGAGAGGCAGAGGAAAGCTGGACATGGTTGAATGATACACTTACTAGATTTTAGAATTATGTATTTCAAAGTTTAGAGAAAGGATCAGTGGAATTCTGTGACCTAAAATTTTATGGGACAAAAGTGAAACTCTAATATCATAAGCCAACAATTTCAGTAATGAAAAAAATGGCTTAGGAAGAAACTCTTCAAAGAGAGCATTTTACAAGAGACCATTTTCCAAAATGTTCAGGAAATTCATTGATCAACTCAGGTTTTGAAGGAAAACATATGTAGAAGTTGAAAACAAGCACAGGTAACAAGATGAATACAAAAGAGTAGAATGGTGCTGTAAAAAGCATGAGCTCATGCTGGTAATAAGTTCAAAGGATAATAAAAAGTGCCTTTTTCCACTAATGTTGGGGGAAAAGGGAAAGATCAAAGATGGAACAAGATAAAATGGGATGATGATAATGTATGACAGAGAAGAAGTAGAAATAATTTAATTTAATTCCTATTTTGTTTCTCTTTTTTTCCACTGAGATAAGTCATTTTCAAAATGGGAAGTGTGGACCAGTAATGAGATATTATATGAGAACTTCCAGCCACGTTCTGTGTGTTCAGGTTGCCATACCTAGATCAACTGAGCCTGAGGACACTTAAGTGCTAGTGGATGTTAGTCAATAAACATTTGTTAAGTGCCTGCTATGTGCTAGGTACTGCATGCTCTAAGCATTGGGGATACTGTTCAGTTGTTTTAGTTGTGTCTGACTTTTTGTGATCCCATTTGGGCTTTTTTTGACAGAGATGTTGGACTGGTCTGTCATTTCCTTCTCCAGATCATTTTACAGATGAGGAACTGTAGACGCACATGGTCAAGTGGCATAGTAAAGCGTCTGAAGTTGAATTTGAGCTTGGGAAGATGAGCCTCTCTGACTCCAGGCTCTGTCCACTGCCCTACCAGGTACCCTACTGGGGACACAAAGAAAGACAAAAAGCCAACCTAATGGAAGAGATAAAATGAAAGTAACCATGTACAAACAAAGTATATACTGACTATGATAAGACATAAGCTTCTTGAGGACAGGCACGATCTCACTTTCCTTCTTTGTGTTCGGAGTGCCTCGTATGGTACCTGTCACTCACTAGGAGCTCGATAAATGCTTATTGATTGATTAATGGGATTATTGAGTGGCTAGAATGGGAAACATTCTGTAGGATGGGAAAAGGAAAATGATGACCCAATTTTCTGAAGAAAAAAAAAAAGGAGGAAAATAGAATTTCCAAATCAAGAAAGGAACTGTGAACCTGATTATCATTTGGGGCAAAATTCTGGATTTCTTTTAATTTTTAAATTTAAAATTTATTTTCAGCTCTGGATTCTCTTTCTCCTTCCACTCTGCCACACATTGAGAAGGCAAGGAATAACAATACCCGCTTTGCATACGAAGTAATGCAAAACATATTTCAGCTTTAGCAATTTTCTGGTGGAAAAAAAAGCAAGAAAAATAAAGAAAAAAATGTTTCAATCTGCACTCTGAGTCAATTAGTTCTCTATCTAGAGATGAATGAATGTGTTTTTTTAAGTAGTTGTTTTTCATGAGTATTTAAAAGAAGAAATATTAATCCCTAAGGGATAACATGGCTTCATTAAGAGCTGACTCTTTCATACTAACTTCCTTTTCCTTTTTTGGCAAGGTTACTGACTGGGAGAGAGTAAACTGTACCTTTAAGGCTTCTCTGTGGCGTGTTCCATCCCATCTACTTTTGTTCCCGTAGACTGAGAGCAGGTGGTCATATGTATCATATATAATACACACACACACACATACACACATATGTAGGTTGGGGCTGGGCTGTTCCTTTAAGGGGAGGATCTTCATTTTCTTTTCTTGCTCCCTGAAGGATAAAAGATGAAGTCCAAGAGGGATTAAAGTCACCTTCTCCCTCTTGCGACTGGCAAAGGGTGACATGCCCAGCTGTTGTTGGTTTCCTAGGCGACACTGAATTATTTTCCTTTAACCCTATATCCCCTTTAATTGTTTCCTTAGTGAAGTTGGTTCCAATTGTGTTTTATACCCCACAAGTACTTATTACATTTTAGAGTTTGAAACTGCTTGAGACTTGGCCTACAGTTTGGCTCTCGTACATGACTAGGCACCTAGGATTTGTGATTTTAGCTGTCTGAGGACTGGGAGTTGGGCTTAATGAAGGAACTGGCCTGGCACTGTGAGGACAAACTTCTTTTCCTTCTTTATTATTTGGTGCTTGTTTGATATCACAGAGCTTTTTTATTTTTAGTAACTTGTTCTTATTCGGTGATATGTGGTAATCGGATTGATAGGCGACTAGGCAGCAACATAGTGCACAGAGTCCTGGTTCTGGAGTCAGGAAGACTCTTCTTCTTCAGTTCAAATGTGGCCCTGGGCACTTACTAGCTGGGTGATGCTGGGCAAGTCTCTTCAGTCTGTTTGCCTCAGTTTCTCATTTGTAAAATGAATTGGAGAAGGAAATGTCAAACCACTCCATTATCTGCCAGGAAAACCCCATATGGAGTCATGAAGAGTTGGACATGACTGCAAAAAAACTGTGGAAATAGAATAGATTTTTGATGGTTTAAGGGGAGGGAATATCCTATGGTGAGGCCTTGGAACATTATTTTAAATAATCAAACCCAAATTTGGATAGATTCCTGGGTTAGCATCTAGGACTTTGTTACAAAGGCTAACAAGCAATTATTCTTGTGTTACAAGATGATGTGACCATAAATTTTGGGTTAGAAGGGAACTTAGAGGCCATATAGTTCAACTGCCTCACTTTATAAATGAGAAAGCAAGTGAAAGGATTTACCCAAGATCACTCCGATAAAAAGTAGTAGAAGCAGGGTTTGCATCCAGATCCTTGGACTCCAAACCCTTCCTGTTTTTTACTGTGCCATACCGCCTCCAGTCATGATAAAAACCAGACATTTTATGCTTAGACAGCCCCGAAAAGAAAGCCTCCCTGTTATCTTTCCCATCACCTATCTCAGGGCCTCAATAAATGTCAGTCAATCAATGTCACTCAATAAATGCCTCATGATAATGATAGGCTTATCATTTGGATCTAGAGCCAGGAAGGACCTCAGGCACCATCTAGCCCAAACTCTGAGGCCCAGGGATATTAAGTACTTGTTCAATATCACACAGACTCTAGGTATCAGAGATGGGTCCTCTTACTCTCAACCACTGGTCTTTCTGCCCTCTCATATTGTATGTGAAAGAACAGGGTACTCAAGAGAGACACTGTTGCATGAAGGAAAGGGTACTGGTGTAGGAGCTAGGGAGCTTCCTAGCAGGGATTTGAATTGATCCCTTACTGTATGACTGAGCAATTCCTTCTGCTTTCTGGCCTTCCACTTCCTTCCTTAAGGGACTGGCCCAGATGATCTCTAGCTAGATCCATGCTAGCTCTAAAATTCTGCCTTTCCAAATAGCTGCTGTTTGGAGAAAAGAAGGGATGATGCTGAATGACTGGCTAGTTCCTGAATTATTCTCCTTTAACTCATTTAGTTAGAACTGATAAAAGAAGATTGTAGTGAGGGGTCTGTGTGGGTAGACAATTAAGTAGTTAAACCAACTCTGTTGCCACACCACTGCTGTAGCACACATTTCAAGTTTGCTCTCGGAGACGTTTTAGTGCTCTGAACTCAAATGAACCGCAGGATAATTTGGATCTTGAGATTTTTAAGCTTACTGTTGAGGTATTCAGAGTAACAGAGAACCATGCAGCTAGATGGGATCTTGAGAGACCAGCGTAAATAAAATAATTTTGGAGATCCAAGGGAGCTGCCTTCAAGTGTTTAAAGGGTTGCCACAAGGAAAAGGGAATAGATTGGTTCTACTTGATCCAGAGGTCAGAAATAGAAAATTGGGGGAAAGCTACAGAGACTTGATTTAAGAAGAAACTTCATAATAATTGGAGAGCTCTAAAAGTGGAGTGAGTTGCCTGGGGAATAACATTGTCAAAATTGAGATCAAAATGATTAAAATCAAGTTATCCTATTATAGAATGTCATGACTCCGTTACAAAATGTATAGTATTATAGAAAACCTTTAGAAAAGGTCCCCGGGTTCTCATAGATCTCTTTCAAGTGTCCTTGGACATGATTCATTCTTGATTTTGTTGGCTATGATAATAGCTAAACAAGTTTATTATTGAGGAATGATCTTACAAGGAAGAGAATAGAAGGATGAAATGATGGTCTTAACAAAGGCTTGGATGACCCAGCCTGACAATATGGACAAGATCTCTTCCACTGTAGGCCTTCAAACAAAGACTGAGTGCCCCGTTGTCAGGAATGTTCTAGGGATCTTTGTTCAGGTATGAGTTTTTCAGGAATAAAATTCTGAGAGATAAAGTTCCGGGTATTAAAAATCAGTTTATTAATCAGGCCAGCCAGTAATCGATAAATTGATAGTGGTCTCAATCAGTGAACAGAGAAGAAAAGGCAATGTCTTGTGTCACCTTAAATCTCCATGTTTCTCTTGTGATAAGTGAATGGTAACCTTGATGGGTGGATATTTAATGAGGGGTTAGGCCATGAGTTTTCCATCCCTTCCTATATTTCATCATCAGCTGAGGAATGAGGCCTGGTCATGAGATTTAACAGCATCCAGCAATCTGGTCAGGAAAACTGCTGTCTTCTGATTTCTGTTCTCCTTCCTGAGCTGGGTCACTCTAAACTCCGATGATGGGAACAAGGTCATAGGAGTAGTTCTTAGTAGCCCTCGACCTGCTCAGCTTAGTTTCAGGACAAACAAAAGTTAGGCCCAGCCTAGACTTTGGGAGAAAAGGAATGTGAAAATTCCTTAGTTAGTATTATGAGCTCAGTAAGTTTTCTCTGTATAAGAGATGGCTTTTTGACCAAAAAGGCAATATTACAAATCAAATACTAATGATCATATGATTTATTATTAAAATAAATTTTCCTCAGTTTGGTTTAGTTTGCCTCTGAGATGCCTTCCAATTCTGAGATGGTTGAGACCAATTACTTACTCCAACCCCTTCATTTCACCTATGAGAAAATGAAGGTGACTTGCTGTAATCATGCAACTTCATTATTCATTCATTTTCAGTCAGTAGCTGAATTAAAACTTGGACAGAGGATCTCTTTACTCCTAGTAAAATGTGCTCTCTTATCCCTTGCCTCCACATCTGGATCTCTAGTGGACCACCTCAAAGAGGCAGCTGAGTCAGCTGGTGGCTGCTGGGGCCAAAGGGATTGGGTGTAGCTATCTTGTTGGAAGAAAAGAGCAGCGCAATTATGCTGGCTTTTGTTTAGGCTGGTCTTCATACTTCTGTGCATGAAATGTAGTCTGGTAGAAGGAGAGAACTTAGGAGCTAGCTAGGACCATTACTGGGAGAAGCTATGGCTGCAGTTCTCTGGGTTTTTGTTTCTCTGAGTCTGCCTATTCTCCTAGCACATGGCCTGTCTTTGGAAGGTGATCAAATGGGCGGATGCTGTGTACATATTTCTAAAGGTATTTTTTGTTACCGGTAGCTGAATTTCAAATAGGATCCAGGCGCAGACCTATTTTGTACCATTGGGTATTTGGTCTGTGATGATTTCATGCCTCAGCTCTGTATCTGGAAATACTTTCTGGAACTCTCCCTTTCTTACTCGACTTGTTTGGTCTTCAAAGCCTGACATGTCTACATTTTCCATTTTCTAAAGTCTCCAATGAGGGAAGTTTCATGGTCTTCTCTGTTGATACATCATGCTAACTTAGATCCTTTATGGTCAGAAATGACATAGCAAATGTCATTTAATTTTAGAAATGGATACTATCACCCAATAATTTCAGCATTTCATATAAGCCCAGAAGATTGTAACTTTATTTAGAAATAATTTGAAATGCTTTGGCTATTGCTATGGAGGGATTATTTCCTTTTCTTCTAATCTAAATGAATTTAGGAAAGGAAGTAAATTTTAGTCATAGGAGACTAATTAAGCCTTCCTGCATGAACTCAAACTAAATCTCCTTCTACCAAGTGTGGCAACACACACTGCTGAGCGAGTGGAATTATAAATTGTAAATAGGCTCACAAAATTTACTTTGCTGTTTGGTGTGTAATGAAGCCTGGAAAAATAGAAACAAAATTTATTGTAATTATAGGCATTTCATAGAAGATGCGGGAAGAAATTATAATGACATGAGGTTAAAATATTTATAATATTAGTTAATATGTATCATATATATAAAATTATATGTATATATAATATAATATAGTTAATAGATTTGGAGCTAGAAGGAACCATTAGGGGTCATTGAGTCTAACTGCCTCATTTTACAAATGAGGAAACTGAGACCCACTGAGGTAAAATGACTTGACCAAGGGCACGTGAGTATTCAGGATTCAAGCCCATGCCCTCTGACTCCAAGTTCAGTACTCTTTCCTCGTTTCCCTTCCCCTTGATATCACCCTCATTGGAGCTCATGACCACGTGCCTTGACTACTTCAGACGACTCTCTAAATGATCTCTATGCCACCAATCTTTCGCCCCTCAAGTTAGTGGATACACGCTGATATCCGAGTTATTTTCTTACGACAATGTTTTGATCATGTTACTGATCATGTACTGAGGAGAGGCTCCTCAGTGTCTGCAGGATAAAATCCAAAATCTTCATTTGTCATTCGAGGCATTCCATGATCTGGACCCAACCAACTTTGCTACCCTCTGCTACACAAATTGTTATTTTTTTTAGCAAAATAATCTATTGAATTAGATAAATCGCATGGTGGATAGAGCTTTGAAGTTAGAGCTAGAAACACCTGAATTCAAACCATTTCAGCACTTGTCATATATGTGAATATGGGAAAGTCATAAAACATTTTGAGGTCATTTTCTTGTATGTAAAATGCAAATAATGACTTGATTAAGCCTCATGGGGCTTCATGAGGCTCAAATAAGTAATATATGTAAAATACTTTGTATTTTATTAACTTTATTCCTGACCATTCCAATTCAGTGATCCTTCCCTTTTTGAAACTGACCTTCTGACACACTCTAAGGACCTCTGAGATTTGCCATCTTCCCTGCCAATGAACCGCAGGGACCACTGGGCCTTTCCACCTGCCCTGCAGCTGACCCACCTTTATATGTTATTTCTCCTAATTAAAATATGTGCTCTTTGAGAGCAGATACTCCCCAATTTTCTATTTGCATCTTAGTATAGTGCAGAGTTTAGTACTTAACACTTGGAAAATACTTAGTTTCTTTTTCATTCATTCATCTCAGGGTCTGGTATATCTCTGGACCTCACAAGTGTGTGCACTGCTCCTCCCCCCAATACATCCACACCCACATGAGCACACATACTAGGCCCAGACTCGCTAGTGAAGGAGGGAATGTTTGTCTTTGACACTCTCTAGTGACCCCTCTTGACATACTATCATCTTCTCATGACAATTGTTTTGTGGACTAAGCATCCTGCTGCTTCATTCCCTACTTACAGTTTTTCATCTCTGACAGAGCTCCATATTCAGGTATGTTCTTTGAATTTCCTGTTCTTTTCTGTCTTTCATCAAAACCTACATATCAGAATTTTTTTGTCTTTGCAGTCTTAGCACAGCATTTAGTATCTTGCTTATATGTAGCAAGTATTTACTAAATGTTTATTATATTAAATTGGATGGCATTGAATCTCAGTCCATGGGAGCAGGTTGGACTGCACATAAAGAATAAATACACACCGTTAGCCTAGGGTAGCAGGTAAAATGGCAGAGCCAAAGAAACATCGACCTGATTCTTGTCTCTTCCACTTTACTGGGTGACTGTGGACAGATCATGTACCCTTTCTGAATTAATAATAAGAATAAATAATGATACTTTATATATTTTAAAATAATACTTAAATATGTTTCCATATTTATAAAATGATAATAATACCTACCTCATATGGTTATTATGAGCATCAAATGAGATAAAGTACAAAAAGTACTTATTTGACAATATTTCTTCTAGATTGTCTTTTTTCCTTGCTCTTCCTATTAAACTTCTAGAATTAAGAAAAATCCCATAGACTAGCTGACTAATATATTTGATTCTTCTATGAATGTGGGTAACTTAGGGGCACAAGTGTAAACACATGTGTCTGATGCTGGAAACTATCTTCCTCTGTAAGCATGAATTGAGCCTACCTTTAGGATTAGAGGGACTTAAAAAAACCTACAGACTGAACCAGGAAAGGTTGAGGAAAATAAGCAGCTCAGCGAATGAGGCCCTTTGCCTTTCCCTGAGAAGGAAACATGAAATATGTACACAGTTCTGTCTCTGAAGGTTCACCGTTGCTCAATCTCAATCCCTGCAGGAATGCACAGAAACATCAAGCTTTGGGTGTGTAATCTCACATGACATCTAACATGAGAAGTCCTGGCCCTGGCCACAGTCCCCAGATGCCTACTCAAAGACTCAAAGTGGTTTGGTTGTTTTACCTAGAGGAGCCCGACATTTGTCAGTTGTTTGGTGGCTTCTAGATGTGGCCTTCCGCATTGCGTATCTACAAAGCCACTAAGGCAATGTTTTGGTCCGAATCACTCTGTGGTTTTCTCTGATTCCTCTGGAGTGCTCTTAAAACATTTTATTGACATTTTTTGTTTCTGCATATCTTGATATACCTGCCCTCCCACCCAGCGAGCATTCTCTTGTAACAGAGAGTTACACAAAACCCACAAGCACAGTGATCCTGTCCAGCACCATCTGCAATCTTCTGCATCCAGAGTCTTCCACTTCTCCAGGAAGAGATGAGGAAGAGATGAGGAAATGCATTTCCTCGTCTCCTCTTTGGGACCAAGATTACTCGTTATAATTGCACAGTCTTTGGTTTCATTTTAGCATTCTTTTAATTTACATTATTGTAGACATTGAGTACGTAATTTTCTTGGTTTTGTTTCCCTTAATCTGCATTAGTTCATGCAAATCTTCTCATGTTTTCCTGAATTCTTCATATTTACCATTTCTTACTATGCAATAATATAATAATATTCCCTTACCTTTGTGAACAGGGGCACTGTGACATAGTTGCTCTGTTATCCAGCAAGACCTCGGTTCAGATTCTACCTATGATATGTGCTGATTGTCATTCTGGGTATGTCAATGAATCTTTCAGTTCTCTAGGCAACTCTCTAAGACTGTAAGTTGTGGAGAAGGTGCCAGTTTACATTAGTAGAAGCAGTTTGAAATTACAGGTCAGATTCTGTCCTTCTTCCTTTCCCTACAATCATATACCAGTTTAACCATTGTCCAGTCAATGGGCACTGAGTTTGTTGTTACCACCAAGAATAGTTTAGTGTATATGGAACCCTTAGTATATATATGGACCTCCTTGGGGTATCCCTGGAATATACTTAAGAAGTCACCACTGGATATGAGAAATCACAGCAGTCCAGTGCTAAACACTTTTGTATGAAACCCAAAAAATCCATGAAGATTTCCAAGACTGGCATGTCTGCCATCTTTGAAATCTTAGAGCGGTATGGTGGGAAAAAAGAAAACACTGTATCTGGAGTTAAAAAAACGAAAGAGCATCTGGATTTTGAAGCCCATTTTGGCTACCTGTATCATAAGTCACGTAATCGTTTAGACTTCATTTCTGTAAACTGAGGGGGATGGGAGTTGGTGGGCCTGGTGACCTCTGATATATTTAGAATAACCCTATAGGATGCCTTCTTGAAACACAGATGTGTGACCCTATTACTTAGCTCCCCACAATTAGTTTGAGTAAGGAGGTAACATAGTATCCTTGAACTCATTTGTTTTTCTTAAGCCTGAATTCCTTGATAACATCTGCTCATGGTCAGTCTTATGGCCCAATTCTAGATATTTAACTCATGCCCTGAGAAGACAGTGCTGGTCTCTTCATTCTAAGAGTTCTCCAGACTGACTCCTGTCTTATTACTATGAGAGGGTGCATATCTTCCCAGGCTCATCTACTGGGAAGGTAGACATGTTGGACACCTCAGAGATGTCCCTTCAGATAAGAAGCAAACCAATTTAGTCTAGGGCCAATGCTTACCAGTGATGAATTTCCTTTCTAATTTGAGTACATCAAACCAACTTCCCAATTCCTTCAGAGTCCCCATAGAGGAATAGACAAACAGTCCTGTGTTTTGTGTTCTGACTCAAGGTCCCTATTGTCCTGAGAAGTATAAAAAGGAAACTTGGCTTCCAGGACCTCAAACCAGATAGACAGCTTCTGTGTCTTTAGACTAGAATGATAATGGCTACCATTTACACAGTGCTTTAAGATTTACAACATGCTTTAAGATATACTCCACATAGTAACCTTGTCAGGAAAGTACTCCAATTAAGACTATTCCCATATGAGAAATATGGAAACAGACCTAAAATTTAGGTGACTTGTCCTCACTCACATGGCTAGTTAGTATCCAGATGCAAACAGAAATTTTTCCTAACTTAAAGTCCATTCCCCTCCCCCCAATCTTTACATACTGTGTTTCCTCCTTTATTGCTCTCTGAGGACAGGGGCCCTGTGTTTCTCTCTCTATTGTGTCCCGTACAGTGACTGGCATAGGGTTGGACATAGAGAACATACTGTTGAATCTTTAAGGGGAGAAATGAGAAGTCAGGGAAATGGAGGCTGTATTGGACGGCTAAGTGGTCAGATAATGGTGTTGGGTTGTTGTCCATCGTGGCTTTCTAAAAAGAATTTTCTCCTTTTTTGATTCTCCTTTTCTCAGAGGTCATTTTTCAGGCCCAAGAGGGATTGCACCCTGGAGCAGATGTAGATGTTGGGCTCCCTGCTAAGTCCCAGCCTCTCTTCTCAACTCCAGTGATTGGCAGAACAGAGAGAGGCCCAGCTGGAGAGAGCTGAGTGGGACTTCTGGGGGTAGGTCCCCTGTAGGGTCTTTTCCTAATTGCTTCAGCTGAGCACACAAAAAGAAAGGCAAAAACCACAAGGAAGGTGTATTTATTAAAATATGTTCTTACTTAGTTGGTTGTCAGTTTCTCTGCTATCTGAGGTTATGGGATTTAGGGTTTGTTCTTTGTGGTTATTTTTTTCTTTGTCCCAATATGTGTGGGTCCCAGTTAATGGATGCTGTATGTGGATTTTTAATAGTGTTCTCTGTATGGAGAAGTTACTTTGGTGGATTAGTAAGCAGGGATGTCTAATTGCCAGCAAGGGCCAGGGAAGGAAAATTAAAACTCCCAAATGGGACTGTGGAGACATTGCACTAGAAACATAGCCAGAAGGGGAATTGTTAACAAGTCCATCAGTAATGACTTAGCTGGGAGAGATGGCTGTGTTTTCTGTACACATAGCTCTCTTGGAAATAACTAGAATTATCCAGGACCCCTGGGAATTTTCTCTCTCTGACTAGTGTCTTTTTGGGAGACACAACAGAGAGAGCCCAATTCCTTAGTTAATTGCCATCATTTGTTTGGACAATCTTAGTCAATTAATAATAAAAAAAACACAGGAGAATATGCTGCTTCAGGGAGAGAGAAGCATCCTCCTTCCCCCCTTTCATTATTCTGCTCTAGCTCTGCCAGTAAATTTTCCATCTGACTTCTCCCTACCCCTCATCCCTTGTCCTTCCCCCTCACCTCTTGTCCCTCCCACCCCAATAAAAAAACTAAACTAATTTTTACCCCCAAGCATTTTGAATCTGGAGTTTCCATTTAAAGATTACTCTGTTTATCACAAGACTCAGGAGCTTATATGCCCAAGGCCGTATGTGATGTTGGTTCGGTGAATGGAGCTCCTGTTGATCTCAGTGGGAGTTTGAGCACAAGAGCTGGGAGAATGGAGCTGGCTTCTTCTTGTGGCATATGGCTCTTGGTTTTTGGAAGAGCATTCATTGGCATGTCTTAGAATAGCTGCTTGTTTAGCCAGCATGTCTACTGACATGTTTAGGGAGAGAGTAACATATCCATTGTGAGTGGTTCTTTCTGGGGGACGATTCTGCTGATGGCACTGGGGACAAGGGCCTTGGGCTTTAAAGAAGAAGGGCAACAATCTTGTACTACAATGGGCTGGTGCTCAATGCAGAGGCCATGAGTTCAGTTCCACTTCTCAACTCCTTTTGACACTTTAGACAAGTCATATAATTTGACTTTATACTTGTCTGGATATTTCACTTATATATCTCATCCCCAAACTACAGTAAGTTCCTTGAAGGCAAGGACCACGTTTTTTCCTTATTTTCTTAATTTGAATGAACACTTTTTGATTAGTTGGATGAAATGAGAGTGTCACTACTCTACTGTGTTCTAGTGATGATTATTTTCTGGGTGGGAAGAGGCAGCATGTTGCTGCAATGCCACAACTACTTTAGAGGAGGCTGAAAAGTGGCACTACCTTTATAAAGCTCGGTGTAAGAATCTCTAGGTGCCCGCTGCATCTTCTTGCCGATGTATTGTAGAGGGCATTGTTCTGGTATAGCTTGGACAAGATGGTCTCTGAAGACTCTTTCCAACTCTGAAATCTTGTGAGAAATATTCTGTGAGAAAGATGTTTTAAGGCATCATGACCACATTTTATTGATGAGGAAATTGAATCTCAGAGAGGTAGGGTGTATTGATGAAGGTCACAAGGCTAGGAAGAGGACAGAAGTAACCCTCAAATTCATTTGATTAGTTAGTCCACAAGCATTTATTAAAAGTGCTTACAATATGCCATGAACTGTGCTAAATGCCAGGGAATACAAAAAAATACAAAAATGTGGTCCTTGCTATCAAGGAACTCGCATTCTAATAGGGGAAACATCATGCAGATCGCTAGATGCATACAAGACATAGGTGATATTAATGAAGTGTAATCTCCGAGCGAAGGGAGTAGGGGTGGTGGAGGGGAGATGAGGCACCAGGAAAGGTCTCCTGCAGAATGTGAAATTTCAGCATGGAGTTGGGACATGGAGGGTTGCATGTGAAGAATACCAAATGGCCCATCAAAACTGGATCATAGAATATATTGAGGGTAGTAAAGCACACAATGAATGAATGGAAAGACAGAAGGGAGCTAGGTTGTAAAAGGCTTTAAATGCCAAAGGATGTTCTCTTTGAGCCTGGAGGCAATAAGAGCCACATTAGAGTTCACTGGATAGAAGCTGACATGATCAGACCTTCACTTTGTAAAAGTGACTGACAGCTAAGTGGAGGATGTACCAGAGTGGGGAGATGCTTGAGGAACTGGACTGATTAGAAGGCTGTTGTAATAGTTCTGGCACAAACAACCCTGAGAAGCTTCACGTTCCAGACTGGACTTAGGATGAACACTTGAAGAATGATTAATTAACTAGAATGAACACCAAGACCATAGTGCTAATTTTACTTTTACTAATGATAATCAATGGATATAGACATCAAGGATGCATGATGTCAAATCAGCCCCAATGCAGTTGTAGTCAATGGAGAGACTTTCAGTGCCTCTCTTTATTTTTCCTAAAATGAGATTCATTCTATGTCTTCACTGAAATAACCTTGCTTGAAGTAGGAGTCTTGCAGATCAGAATATCAGCATTTTTCTTCCTAAATACTTTTATCCCCCAAAGTAGGATGTTTTGTCAATCAGTGGGTTGTTCAGGCAGTTGCCAAAATAGGATCTTCTATGTGACTTTGGATTGCATGTGTTCCCCCTTCCTGTTTTTACAATTTATTGTTGTGGACTGTTCCCCCATTAACCTTGCCTTCCTGCTTGCCTCCCATCAAATTCTTACTTTGCTCACAACCCTTGGGCAAGGGAGGAAGCTATGTTCTACAGATCTACAGATAGTAGTGGAATCTTAGTGGGGACTTACTTACTGTAGTAAGACTTGGCCAAGGTCCACTGTATCAGTGCTGTCATTTGTTGTTTTTGGTATTTATGGAAAGTGGATATAAAGTGATGAGGCCAGGAATCTTGGATAATTTAAATGCATAAAATATTAGAATTGAATATGACCTTATTGATGCTTTAGTTGAACCCTTCCAATTTACTGATGAACAAATCCACACCCAAAGTGGAGAAGTAATTTGCCCAAGGTCATGTAGCAGGTTAGTGGAAGTGCTAAAATGAGAACATGGCCTTTTGATGCTAGAGTAAATACTCTCCCTATTATACCATCATGTTGTCTCCCAAGCACTTGATTTTATACTTTCTGGATGTTTTACTTATTCAGCTCCTATCCTCAACTAGACTGTACATTCCTTGAGGGCAGAGACCATCTTTTTCTACTTACTTTCCTAAGTTTAATGAACACTTGTCGAAAACAAGTTGAACACCATGTAGACTTGTTGAAAAAATGAAATGAGAGAATCATTACTCTCTACTTCCTGCTCTAGTGATGACAGTTTTCTGGGTGGGAGGCAGCAGGTTCCTGCATAGCCACAACTACTTTGGAAGAGGCTGAAATGTGTGTATATTTAGGCAGAAGAACCTCTAGGTGCCCACGGAGAAACCTAGTGCTGCCACTTGTGTGAACTCTTGGAAGAACCTCTCTGTTAGTACCTCAGCTCAGCATCTTTCCTCCTAAGCATTCCACTTAAGGTCTGTGTAACCCTGATTCTTCTGACCTCTCTGAATAACTTTCTGAATGGATCTTTTCCTTAGGCATTGGCCTGTGAGACTTTATCTTGTACCAGATGGTGCTCAGCCTGTGTACAACACATTTAATTCCTGGATCTATACCTGGTTAGGCCTAGAAGAGAAAGTCAATGACATGGGACACTGGTGACACTCACTGGGAAACTTAAGGAACTTGAGGTTCCTTGAAGTTCTTGAAATGAACAGAACCTCAGAATTGGAAGAGACCTCAGGAAGCCATCTAGTTTAATGCATTCCTGAAAAAGAATGCTCTCTACAATGACGAATGAATGGTCATCCAGCTTTTGCTTGGAGTTCTTCGATGAGGGATAACCCACTAGTTCAAGAGCAGTCTGTTCTACTTTGAGACAGCTCTGATAGTTAATAAATTTTTCCTTTCAATGAACTTAAATCTACCTATTATCAATCTTTTGTGTATAACATCACATTAGAGAACCACAGATTTAAAAGTGGAAGGTATCTCAGAGGCATCCTCCTATCCTCCATTTTATTTATACTTATTGCTTCTGTATGGGGAAGTCTAATCCATCTTCCACATACTCCTTCAAAGACTTGACGATTGTTGTCAAGTTCCCTTTAAGTCTTCTTCCCTCCATGATAAAGTCTTCTTCAGCCTGTCCTCATATCTAGCCAAGCCACCTCAGAATATCTTGTATCTCGATAGCCTTTTTGATAGATAATGCACCTGTCTGCCATCTGAACATGTTTACGTTACAAAGTTGTGTTTTCAGTTTGACTTTGACTTTGTACTCTGTTGGCATAGTTTCTGCCTTTCTACTTCTACAGTTTGTGACTTATGTCCTGACTAAGCTTGGAAAATACTCTTTTGGCTAGTGCTTCATTCCCATGCTTTTCTCTTCAGCTGGACTGAATTGTTATGATTAGTGCTTTTGTTACATGGTCTATCCTTCCATGTTGGCATCCCATAGCCATAAATAACAAGATTAATAATTATTTTACTAGGGTTAATGCTATTTCCTGATGGTTCTGGTAAATCCTATAGGATATATGTCCTGTAGAGGATCTGGAAATGCCCAAGTTAATCCTGTGGGCATAGAAGTTCTGCTTTGAGTCAGGATATTATTTTTTTCTGAAATTACATTCCCCATAATAGTAACTCAATTTATCCAAGGCTTTATGGTTCACTTTAAAATACATGATCTCATTTGTAAACCATAAAATGACATATTAATGTATTATAATTGTCACCATTTATCGCAAAAAGATTATCATGAGAGAATTTGCAGCTTATTTTCAATATCTTTTACAGATAATGAAGATGAGGGAGAGAAATTCTATGCAAAATTTGATAAGACTCTAGGAATTAAATCAACTCAATGGCTTTAACATAAATGAGGGGAAAGAGGAAGATGATGAAAAGGGTATTGTAAAATAATGGTCCAAGTTAAGAAAAGGAAGTAGTGAAATGAATAGATCGCATAGAAGCTTCTTATCTATATAATGTAAATTCTTTCTTTAATCAGAAGTTGAGATATACTGAAGACAGTGAGCAGAGAACAACATTGCAAAAATGAAAATCACCAGCTTTTAATAGATTAGAAACAAGAGGTCACTGACTTGAGAGTTACCTAGAAATCATCTCTGTGTGTGGTAAAACATTGTCTTACTGGAACAAAGATAAAAATCAGTGACGTTAGAAAAATGAGAAGTCATGGCATTCAGTTAAGACATCTCTAGTCCAACCTGTTTAAGCAATTGATGCTGAAGAATGGGAAATGGATGAAGGGATAGCTATTGACACCTATTACCACCATTTCCAATGAAAGTGTAGTAGGTATAATATTGCTGCAATGAAGAAGCAAAAAACTCCACAGAAACCACCTCAACCAACAAATATATATTTGATCTTGCCAAGTAAAACACTGTTTTATAATGTAAACTCATTTGCAAAAATCTTGCAGAGGATGATGGTGAAATCTGAGCAGTAATACCACATGAAACAGCAAGAACCAGTGGAGGAAATGTTTTTTATGGTGAGTTTAGTGAGGGCCCAGTTAAGCTAGAAAGAAAGATGATGAACTTTATGAAAATTAAAAAGAAAAGATCATCTGTCAAGATTCCCATGGAAAATTATTTTTTATATTAATGAGAACAGAGCCTCCAGACTCTAACACCACAGTGACCAGTGTGCTACATGAAGAAATAGAAAAGGCACAAAAGAAAGCTAGAAGGAAATAGAAGTGAGACCAGACCAAGTAGGTAGAGAAGAGGTCTGTGTTGGATGTGACACAACTGATGGAATCCTAGTAAAGCTGCCACCAGTCCTAATATTCTACCTTCTTTATAGGCCCCACTCAATAAAAGGCACATCCAAATTAGCCTTAAGACCTCCTTGAAGAGCATAGTTTTCTTTCTGTTCTGTCTTGCTTTCTACAGGGTAATCATCTCCAATTCTTTCAATCAATTTTGCATGATTTTATAGGTATTATCCACAAAGAGACAGTACAGGAATAAACAGGCTTTCACAAAAAAGCACATCTGTATAGTCACAAAATTTATTGAAAGACATAGAGAATGAGATTTTACTGTGCTTATTTATTTGCTATCTATAAAAAGCAGTTGATTTGGTTTAGTGCAAAATATGCCCTTAAAGTTATTCCTCTAACAAGTTATCTCCAAAATTACACAATTCCCCTTAAAAATCCAATAATAGAGATAATTTTGTTATCTTTCTGTGAGATGATTAATATCAAATTAAAAATAAGTCATGGAGACACTGATTCACCAATGGTATTTACCACTGCCTTTGAAAATATTTATAATAAAGTCCCAATGGAAAGGAATCTCTGTAGATGGAGAAGTTATCCAGATTTTGTTTTTGTTAATTACATCAAGTCTGTGAACATGCAGAGCCTCCTAAACGACATTCAAAATCGCTTAAAAGAATTTTACTTAAATACACAGGAAAAACCAGGTGGATTAAAGATGCCAGTTGTTTAAAATGTGAAATATGGTTAGCTGGATCACTTATAGAGCTGATCTATTAGTGCATCAGTACAGACAGAGGAGATGAACAGTGCTGGTCTTTTCTCAGTCCTCTTTCTTGCCATCTTTGTAGGATTTGATGCTACAGTCTGTCTCCTCTACCTGGGGATACTTTCTTCCCTTTATTTTCACAATAGTGCTTTCTCTTGGTTCTTTTCTTACATGTCTGATCACTCCTCAGCTCCTTTGTTAAATTGTCATCAGTGTTCTTCACCCTAACTTGGAATGTCCCCTAAGCCTTAGTCTCAGTACCTGTTTCCCAATATTTCTCTCCATTTTCTCTCAATAACCTCATCAAAATCCATGTGTTTTATTATAATCTCTGTTTAGGTATTCACCCCTAGTCTCTTGTTGGAGCTCTAATCCCATGTACCAACTATCTATAGAACCTCTACAAGTAGGTAAATATATCACATAGGCATTTCAAATTTAATATATACCACACAGCTCATTATTTCCTCCTTCCCAGTTCCCCCAAATCCTCTTCCCTTCCTAACTTTCCTATTTCTGTTGAAGGTACCAGCATCCTTCCTGTAACCCATTTGCAATCTTAACGTCATTCTGGCTCATTCCTCATATCCAATGAGTTTCCAAGTTTTGTTTACTCTCCATCCACACTATCTCTTACATCCATTCCCTTCACTCCTTCAGCCTAACTTTCTAGGTGTATTTCATATCATACTCATTGATAAATTCTACATGACATCTTATTTGATCTACTTACTCATGGATGACATTCCATCTCATTATTCTTTGCCTTTGAATAAGATGCCTCCTTGCCTGGAATGCTCTCTCTTCCACCATCATCTTATAGAATTCCTAGCTTCCTTCAAAGCTCAATTTAAATGCATCCTTTTCCAGGAAGCTTATCTTGATCAGGCTAGCTACTAATGATTCTTTATCCCCCCCAATGTCCTTGAAATAATTTTTCTGGGTGTCTCTTTATATTTACTTTTCTGTGCCAATGTTGTTTCTTCTAAGTAAAAGGTGAGCTTCTGTGGGGCAGAGACAATTTTGTTTTTCTACATGTACCCCTGATGCCTCACACAGTACCTTTCACATAGTAGATACTTATTAAATGTCTAATGAGAAACTAAATGAGTAGATCGATAAAAAGTATTTATTAATCATCTATTATGTCTATCATCTATTAGAGATGCAAATACAATGAATGGAACAATACAAGAGGCTTATACTCTAATGAGGAAAACAGCAAAGGCTTATTATATAAGTATGTAGAGAATATATATATATATATATATATATATATATATATATATATATATATATATATATATATATAGTAACTAAATACAAGGTTGGAAAGGAGAGGGAGAGAACTAGTGGATGAGGGAATCAGAAAAGGCTTCATGTAGAAGCTTGTGCTTGAGATAAGTCTTGAAGAATGAGGATTTCATGAGATAGTGAGGAGGAAGTACATTCCAGGTACTGTAATCCAGCCAATGCAAAGACTTGGAGGTGGAAGAATATGATGTGTGAGGAACAGAAAGAAAACAAGTGTGACTGGATCGTCGTGTGAAAAGGTGAATAATGTACAATGAGTTTGGAAAGATAGACTGAGGCAAGGTTGTGAAGAAATTTTAAGCTAAACAGAAGTTTCTTTGCTTCTGGTCAATAAGAGATCAGTGGAGTTTATTAAGTAGGGGAGTGACATGGTCACATTTGTACATGAAGAAAATCGCTTTGGTGGTTGAAGTAATTCAGAGCCGAGTTTTTTAGTGGATGAGCTGTTGATATGTCAAGGGGACAAGGGATCTGAGAAGAGAAGACAGGAAGAGTTGAGTTAGCTAACTGTAGCATGGAGATTGAAGAGGAGGGAAGTGAAGTCCTCCTCCCTTTCTACCAGGTTGCACTCTGGACTTATCCACCATGTCACAAAATGTCTTCATTCTGGAAGATCAACTCAGCCCTGAAATTCACACATTGGAAGGACTGCTGCCCCTGCAGCTCCTTTTTTCTGATTGGATGGCTCCTCGAATGTCCATTTCATGAGGGCAGCCAGCTCTTCAGTTCTCATTAGCTGATACTTCTGTGGATTCTCCATCTTGACCCCAATACATTACCTTCTTTCACTTACCTTCTCCCCAAACCCTACTTTTAGCTCCATTCCCCAATTAGAATGTAAACTCTTTATGCTTTGTTTTCCTGGTATGTGGTAAAAGAGTTTAATAAATGCTGGTTGACTGATTGAATTTAGAACAGGGTTAATAGGCTGAGAATATACTAAGGGGTCAAAGGATTGGAGGTCCAGTGAGGGTGGAGAATGCGTTAAGAGGGATGAGACAGAGGGAGAGAAAGTGTCAGGAGATTATATAATGACCATGATGTTATAATCAGAGTTTTTATTTAGGGAGATGGAGCCCTTTGGAGTCATGATGAGATGCTGTGTGGGATCTTACCTATCTAGGGATTGAAATGGAATGAATAAAGGAGTAAGTCATGGGATTTAAGGGGATTCAGGAATTGGGGGGTTCAGGGTTTGGAGAGAGCATTAACATGAATGGGATTCTGCTCCTGTCAGGGCAGGATTTGGGTTCACATAAAATTAAGCTTCATCCAGATAGTGGTTTCATTGCTTGTGTTTCTTTACTTACGTTAGGCAGGTTTTTAGTTTCCTACCTCTGCCCCCCCCCTTGATATTTGGGGCTGCTATGGGGCCACCAAGTGAGTTTGTGTTATTGTTTTGTCTTCTTAAGTTCTCTCTAAGGTGCTCCTTATTAGCATTCTCCTAATTGAGATTCCTCATATGACTAATTCCCACGAGGTCAGAAAAGATGCTATAAAAACTCAGTTGCTTCTCCAGTGTTTATAGTAAATGCCTGCCTATCTGGTAACATGGAGTAGCTGACAGATATATTGCTATTGGCAATACATAGTTCTTATTTCCCCTGTGCCCCCCTAGTGTTTCCATTAGCTGTGTAATATAGACTTCTCCAGCTAAATGATTAGCATCCCACTGTTCCTATGTTAATGCTTGTGTTCAGTTCATTAAAAAAATTCCTGGTAAGAAATCATAGTTCATTTTAAAAATGGTTAAAACATCAGAGAATCTCTGTGTGTGTGTGTGTGTGTGTGTGTGTTTTAATGCTATCATTCCATTGAAGGGTTTTTTGGGATTGTTGTTTTGTTTCTGGTGGTGGTACTGGGGAGGGAAGCATCTTTACAAACATCAGTGGTTATTTGCAAAAGTTAAATTGGAGCACAATTCCCTGATGTGGTTAAGCACAACAGACCTCAGTCAGAACTGCATTTGAAAATGCTTACCCAAGTGAAGGGTGAAGAAAATGGATTTACAGATGCTCATATGAGAGCAGTCATCTCACATTAAGCAGGAAGAACTTCTTGAAATGATTTCTGTTTGTGGGAGGTGTGATGTGGGCAGACTAGGGGACTGGAAGCCGGTGGGAAGGTTGTCAGTGTTGTTGAAGGTTTAATCACTAATCTCAAGGGTGAAAGGCAGGGGGGATCAGGAATAGGGCTGACTGTCAGCAAAGCTATAAAGTTCAGTTATTCTCTGTGCTCTTCCTTTTACACTCGTCAAATTGCCCAGTGCTCTCCTGTGGCGTCTGATTCTCCAGGGCTTCCCACTGTGTTGTCTCATTTAGGTCCGCCCTCTGTGGGCAGCATCCCATATGTCCTACATACACGTTCATCCCTCTGATTTTCCTCTCCCCACTCACCACTTATGTGCCTTGTCTCCTCCTGTTGTCTTGAGGAAGGTGCAGGGAAGGCTTTGCTGAAGGGAAGGCATCTGTGGTGGGCCTAGAAGAAGGAGAAGGATACAATAGGTAGAAGTGAAGACAAGTAATTTTAGCTATGTGGAGTAGTCTTTGTGGATGTGTAGATGCAGAGAGCTCAGAGGAGAGGAATTTACTCAGTTTGGCTGGAATGAAGACTCTTGGATGGGATTAGTAGGAAATGAAGTGGGAAAGGTAGGATGCAACTGGATTCTGGAGGACTTCAGGTTCTAGGCCTATTATCAGTAGGGAGCCACTAAAGGTTGTTCCACTAAAGGAAAACCAAATGGTCAGACCTCGACTTGAGGAAGATGATTTTGTCTAGTGAACTTTAGTGATGCCCATACCTTTAGGTTCAAATGTTGCTGCTCTTTGTCCTTCATTCTCAAAGAGGACCCATGACATCATGAG
Source organism: Bettongia penicillata ogilbyi (assembly GCA_023548195.1). NCBI lineage: Eukaryota > Metazoa > Chordata > Mammalia > Diprotodontia > Potoroidae > Bettongia > Bettongia penicillata. The sequence goes on from JAJHZJ010000250.1 coordinate 2,798,893, forward strand.
GGTGATGTTTGGATGTGTTTGTGAATTAGAGTTGAGTGAGACAGAGTTGCACCAACTTGTCAGCCTTGTTCTCTCTTCCAAAGTCATTGAAGTTCCAGTGGCAGGATAAAAGTCAAGATGACTGGCAATGGCCCAGCATGCAGTGGATGACCTTGCTGTCTTAATATTTGACCAGGCTCCAACTTCTCCATAATGCCTGCTTCAGATGCTTTCATATCTGTCCATTCCACTGAGGGAAGTCCACATGCTTGGAGTAGATGTCTACCTAACTCATCAATGGATTTGAGGCTCATTGATTACTGTCATCCTGATTTAACCTGTCTGCTGACACAGTTTTTGCTGGGCTTTGGTCACTGCATGTGCTACAGCTTTTTAAAGCTGCAGATAAGAATTGGGTGATAAGTGGACACCAAAGGTGGATGAGCAGCCCTGAAGAGGGCTTGGCAAACCCTCACTCCAAGGTGCTAGTCCTCCCTAAAATTCCCATATGCCCCATTAGGGTCAAATCAAATCAAATCAAAGCTCCTCTATTTGACATTTAACACCCATAACAATTTGGCCCCAGTCTAGCCTTGTTCCCTTATTATAGATTTGTTTTCTCAAATTTTTTCCCAGACTTATGAAACATCAGCTCTAATGAGTGCTTCCACAAACACAGAGCAGAAAGAAACCAGAAAGCTCTATAGCATCTGCTTTGCTTGTCGGCCCAGTAGCAAGCATTTGTTGTGTTTTCTGTGTTCCAGGCACAGCACTTTTAAAATATAGGATAAATCCAACAGGTAACTTTCAAAGCTTATTTGCTTGTCTGTGATTCCATCTGTTTCAAAGCTTATTCTCTTATTCCCCTTTGGGTCATTCTACTCCATGTACATGATCTTCTGTCTCCTATCCCTGAGCCTATGTGTTGCCCATCCCATGTAGTGTAGAAATCACTACACTCTTACCTCATCTTTACCTCTTAGAATCTCCAGCCTTCATTATTCTTACTAGTTCTTCTCCATCATCATCATGATGTATTTATTTTGTGTGTGTATATAATATATAACTATGTAATACATACACAAAAATAAATATAACATGTATATACATATAATGTATAGATACATTATACACACATTTATACTCACATATTTATACACACACACACACATATTCATACCACTTAAGTTTTCTTCCTTGATAGAATGTAATCTCCTGAGGGCAGGGACCTTTGTCTTTGAATCTCCAGAACTTAACACAGTGCCTGCTATAAAGTAGAGCTTAATAAATGCTCATTTATTGATTGATTGAAGAGGGGAAAGACTGGAGGTCAGGAGACCCAGCTGGGAAATTAATATACTAAGACAGGTGAGAGTTAATGAGAAACTGAATATGGATGGTGGCAGAGGGAGCTTTGGGAGATAACGTGACAGTGAAATCATCAGCGCTGTGCACTGGGTTCAATGTGGTGGTTGATGGAGAGAGAAGAGACTAAGATGACTCTTAGGTTCTGAGCCTGAATGACTGACTGGATTGGACTATGTTCTAGAGAGCAAAACATGCAAGCAAGTAGAAATCATGGTCCCCCAGGGGAGGATCTTTCCATCTGATAGACAGCCTGATGTAGTACAAGAGAGCGATGGACTTGGAGGCTAAGGGACAGAAATTATGAAGAGTTGAAAAGAATTAGGCCTGAGGTGTCCTCATCTGTGATGTGGCTTCCCTGGGAAGGGAGAACACTCCACTTAATAGCTTCTGATTTTAATTAATTATTTTTAATTATTAGGATCTAGGCTCAGTTGTTTCTATGCTCCTGAAGGACCACAAATATTGTCAGCACTGTCTAAATTTCAGTGACTTGGGTCAAAGCCGTGGTTATCTTGCCCCAGTTCTTGCTCTGATATCATGGGAGAGTACTTCATAATTTGCAAGGACTTCATAATTTGATACACAGGTATAAGAAATTTGAGGGAAAAAACCGAAAACTAGTTGGGAAATACACTGTATATATAAGGATTTAAATAATAAATGAGTTAATTATAATAAGAATACAAGAGATGCCTGTAGGAAGTATATTATTGATGCCACATAAGTGGTATAGGCAGTATCTTCTATAGGAGTTCAAGGAAGAAAGAGATCACTGGATAGTGGGCCCAACTCCGTGCTGTCTTGTACATACTAAAGTACTATTTGTTTTTTATTTGCCATGGGCTAGAGTGATCAGGGAAAATTTCCTGGTGAAAGTAATATTTGATCTTTTCTATAAAGAATGTAATGCATTGTCTGATTTCCAGTCCAACATCACAACACACATGAGCACTTAATAAATGTCAGTGTATGACCATATCTGAAGACATATTTCTTTAATGTGCTTGGGGGAGCTTCTAGACTGGGTCCAAACAAACAATGGGACATAAGTCAAACCATCCCCGATACCTTCAACTGAAATGATTATCTGTTCATTGTCCATCCTCTATTAGTGCTCACTCTACAGTTATTAAATCTTGAAAAACTCTCTTACCAAGATGAAGACCTTTGTCAGCCCTTGTAGAATCAGTACTGCTCGAGGCCAAGGAGTCCTCTTTCTGAAGAATTATATAGAGTGCAAAGTCCCAAGAGGACATGTTAGGAAAGGATCAACATAACATTCATTTACGTTGATCCCTTGCTGGAACTCATAACCTTGCTATTAAGCAGTCTTAGTATATCATGCCTTACTTTATAGGTTAGGTCATATGATGATAGACCTGGGGCTAAGTAATAAATGCATCTTGGATGATGTGCCCTGTCTGGTACTAAGCAACCCATGGGATCCAAGACACTTGCATGTCCAGCAAAGTTTAAGGTTATTCTCACCCCACCCTTTCCTTCTCTTCATCATCTTCTTCCTCCTCTTTCCTTCAGTGTCACCCTTCTGATATCATTGGTCCTCTTCCAGAAACAAGGATGAACAATTTCAATTTCTTCCTTCGGTGCTTCTCTTCACTAATTTGAACTGAACCCCCCCTAGATTTAGTGGGCAGCCTTTAGGATTCACTGTGACAAAATCACCTGGAGCTCAGCTCTGTGTTGAACTCTGAAATTAGCTGAGCTCATTTTTGATAAGCAAATGGCACGTTGCTGGAGGCAGAATTTTCTTTAAAATATTTACTTAAAATATTTAAAAATAATTTTTATTGATTACATTTTGCGTTTATATCACCTACATTTCCCAGTATAGCCTTTTTACTCTCCTGGAGAGCCTTTCTTTAAAACTAAAAAATAAAGAGGGTAAAAACAATTAAGAGAAACTAGTCGACGTTGAAAAGTCTGAAATTGTATGTAATTTTCAACATCCATAGTCCTCTCCCTCTGCAAAGAAGGTAGGAAAAATATCTTTATATATAAATATGTGCGTGTGTGTATTTAGGGCCGAGTTCAGTCATTAGAATCTGGCAATTCACTTTAAAGTATTTTGTTGCTGTTGTTTTTAAAAATACATTATTGCAGTCATTTTGTATATTGTTTTCCTAGTTCTGCTTATTTCACTGTGTATTAGGTCATATAAATCTTCCCATGCTTCTCTGCATTCATCATATCCATAAGTTCTTATAGCACAGTCATTCTCTGTTAAAATCTTGTTAAAATCAATGGACACTTGTTTTCAAGTTCTTTGCTAATAAAAAACTGCTGCTATAAATATTTTGGTGTATATCAGGCCTATATTTTTGTTATTGATCCTCTTAAAATATATGCCTAGTAGCAAATCTCTGGATCAAAGTGCATAGATATTTTAATCATTTTTTTTGCTTGATTCCAAATTAATTTCCAGAATGGTTGTACCAGTTCATAGTGAATTAATGTGCTTTTCTTTCCAGAACCTCAGAGGCTTATTTTCAATATTATTTTATACGCAGAATTGAAACCTGCTTCTCTCTCAACTTGAGAAATTCCTAAGACTAAATTTCTGAAGACACAAAGAGAAATATTTCTGATGAGGAGTTTTATGAAGTAATTGATGTGGATGCACAGGAAACTTATCAACCAACTTTGATTTAAGAAAACTATTTGTAGAAAAATAGAATCAAGGGAAGATTGTAGAAGGTGAAGATGAAAACATGGCATAACTGTTTAAGGATAATATCATAAGGGCCAACACTGAGCTATGGCTAATGAGGAACACGAAGGACAACAAGGAAATATTTTTAAGTTGTGTTAGGGAAAAGAGAGATGGAAGAGGAATTAATATTGATGCTTGTGGTGGATGGGATGATGACAATTTAGAGCAGAGAACTCCTGAACTTTAACTGTGATTTAATGCTTTTCTGCCAAAGGGAACAACCTTTGGATTAAAAAGGAAAGAATAAAAATGTCTGATTAGGAGTTGATATCCAAGATTGTTGCAGTTAATGTTTACCCTTCATTCTGGAAGAGGACGAATGATATCATTGACTTGCTCATGAACTAGATTTAAGTGAGGCAGAGCTGCACAAAGTCATCAGCCTCATTTTCTCCTCAAGAGTTGTCAGTGGCCAGTGGTAAGACAGAAATCAAAGATGACTGGTGATGGCCCATGAATGACCTTGGGCCTTCTAAATAAAAGGCTTTCCCAGGCCTCAGTTTGTTAGAGGCAACACCCATTAAATGACAAAGGGCTAGAGGATAGTGAACTGTATTAGCCACCACACTAGCACCCAGGATAGATTACTAGCATAGGTTCTTTGATATGCTTTTCTTAAGGAAAGACAACTTCAAAGGGGTCAACAATTGTACTTTAATTAAACATATATGTCGTTCATTAGTTCAGGGGAAAGTTCAGCACCCTGAATGTGGAGAAAATACAAACAGAGAAACATAGAGAAATTAGCACAGAGATTGAACAGACAGGACTCCGACTGTCTAAACAAAATAATAGATACATAATCACCAGATCAGGGAGCACCAGCATCTGGGTTTGCACAGCTGGGGGTGGGGGAGTCCTTAATAACAGACTACTGAGAGTGTCATCTAGCCAAATCACAAAGACATATTCTTTCTTTGAGTGAGCCCCAAAGCAAAATGCCAACCTCCTAGAATATATAACAAAGACTCAGCCCTTGATTGACTCAGAGCCAGAAGGCATGAAACTTATGTGAATTATCAGGGTTCAAAGGAGATTAATCCTTCAGATGTTTACAATTAAGTCTGAGCCTGGGAAACTGAACTCCAAAAAAAAAAAGCAATAACAATCTCACCTTGCTTGTACTTACATGAGCTCATTCATGTTACCTGGACCAGATGGACTAGATCCTCAGGGTTAGAAAAATACTAATTGGCAGATATGATTGCTGAACCACTCTCAGTGATATTTAAAAGTTCCTGGAGTATAAGAGAGGATCTTTAGGGATAGTGAAGGGCATATGTCACATTTTTTTTCATTGTTTGCATTTTAAACTCAAATATTCTGATGCAATTATATTCCCTCAAACACAGAGCAATCCTTTGGGTTCTAATCCCTAGTATGCAAAGTCCATGATGCAACTTATTGAGAAAATAAAGGTGTTAGCTAAACTTCCATGCTTGGATGCCTGAAGTCATGAATTCATTGTTAATGAATCCATGATTTGTTACATCTTCAAAAAGGAGGAAAATATTAATAAAAATGTTCCTGAATTCACATAGAAAGTGCTAAAGTAACCTCTCAAGTATGAAATGAGGGAATTAAAAAAAATGGAAAAGCAGCCAAATTTGTGAGTAAATGAGGTGTTGGTGACCCTTGCCCTTTTACAGTGCTATCTCAACCAGAGAGCTATGCTGGGTGGGCCATGGCTGAGCTACCAGAGGTGGAAGTTCTAAGCTTGGACCTTTTCACTGGGGAAGGGTTCAAGCACCAAGTCAAAAGGAAGATTAAAGACGGTAGGGTGCCACTTTTCCTTTTTCCACCTTGGTCTTCTTCTGACATTGATACCCCTGTCCCTCTCCATTCTATCCTGCATTGCCTTTCCTCTCCCCTGCGTCTTATGGGTTATTTGATGGTTACTATGTTAGGAAAAGTGCACATTATTGAATCAATGTTTTGTTATAAAGAATTGTATGTAGAAAAGTGTATTTTCAGTAAACTCTGGTGAAGGATTACAGCATTTAGTGGCTGTGGGCACTTAACCCTCTATTTCCCATAGGTTCAGTGTATCAGCATCTGAGTTTTTTATTTTCCTGGCAGTTTTCTAAGAAGGTCACTCCCACAAAAGTTGAGGATTGACCTTATGTACATTGGGAGCTAAGAGATACCAAGGAAAGACAGTTTCAGAACTCTATGAGAATTCTAAATCTCAGATCCCAGAAGAGAGGACTCCATGAAGGGAATTGTGAGTTGACTCTCTGGCCACATGCCCTCTCAAAGTTGGCACTTTCTCTCCCAGAGGACTTTGTGTGTGCAGGGGGAAAGCATATCCCTAGTTTGGGGGGGGGGGGGTGGGAATGTTTCTGTAACAAATCTCCTTGCTATATTTGCTAAGTAAATATTTTCTTCCCAAAAGCTAATTGACTTTAGCTGATAGTTCTTCATAATGACTATTAACTTAATCTGACTTGATAATCAATAAGGAGCACATTGAATAGGGGTTTATGAATGGTAAGATTTGTAAACCCCCATTTTCCTTGAAGTTATTTCTAGATACACTGAGGGGAGTAATAGCCTACCAGCCCTAGCTGCCAGTGCAAGTTGGGAGAGTGAGCCTAGAGAATGTCTTTTTTTTTCTTTTTCTTTTTCTTTTCTTTTTTTTTTTTTTTTTTACAAATAATGACTAAGCTGGTTAAATCAGGAGAGTACTATAATTAAAAGTTATCTACATTTTAACAAATTATTTGTATGCTATTCTTGAGGTATGGACTAGAAAATAATATTATTAAGTGGATGTGAAACTAATTGGTTATACCTAAAGAGTAATAATGTTTCATTTTCAGCTTAGAAGGAAAGTTTCATTGATGTTCTATGGATCTCTGATCCTATAATGTTAAACAATTTTTATTAATGAATTAGATGAAGTCATACATGAAATGCTTGTCAAATTTTAAATGACACAAATAAAGTAGATGACAAAATTAGGATACAAAAAGATCTTTTTAAAGGTTAAACTTTTGTAGCAATGTAATAAGACATTTTCTCAGAGGATAAATGTAAGGTCTTACTCTTGGGGTCAAAAAATCAATGAGATGGGGAGGCCTAGTTATAGTGTTTTGAAAAAGATTTGGGGATTTTAATGGATCATAGATTCAATATGAGTCAACAATGTGATATGGAAACAATAAAAAAAGCTAATTTGATCTTAAACTGTTAGGAGTGACATAACTTACATAAATGGGGAGTTGATAGACCCATAGTGCCTGTCCTGAAGTATTGTGTTCAATATTGAGTTTGAGAAGAGCATTGATAACCTGGAGAATGTCCAGAGGAGAATAACGAGGATGGTTAAGGTTCATGCCCTATCTAATGAGGATCAGTTGCAAGACATAATGATGTGTTCTCTGGAACAGGCAAGACTCAGGGGTACCTGACACTCATCTTGAAATATTTGAAGGACTTTTTGGAAGACGGATTTGACTTGCTCTGTTTGTTCCAAGAGGGCAGAATCAGAAATAATGCCTAGAAGTTTCAAAGAGACACATTTAGGATTGATGTGAGGGAAAATTTAACTATTGGCATCATTCCAGAATAGAAAGGGTTATCTCTAGAATTGGTGAGTTACCTTTCACTGAAGTTCTTAAAGTGAAGCCTGGATGATCATAGGCCTGGTATGTTGGAATGGGAACACTTTTGGTAATTGGGTTGGAGTAGATGACCACTGAAGTTCCTTCCAACTTTGAGATTCTGTTATTTTTTAAAAATTCCACCCATTGGTCTTGTTGATCAGCCACCTCTAGAATGTCTTTAAAATAAAGTCACTCTCACACCAACTTCCAGCAGTTTTGTGAACACTGACAATAGTGTTGTCAGTAAAATCTACTTTGTCTTGGGCCTTTTATCTTCTATTCCACATGTCCTGACACTGTCCAAGCTATGTGTATATAATGATTCCTTCCCCTCTGTTATAATCAGTTAATTTCTAAACCAAATTTGGCCTGAATCAGCAATCTGAAAAAAGTACATTTAGATTATTATCTATCATGTACTTGCCTACTTTACTTCTGTCTCCGAATCATTAGATAGTCTTTTATTTGTTTGAATTACAAATTCAGTTGTAGTGATTATGTAATAAGAAAATGATACTGTCACTTTAAATAAACTATCTGGCAGCTAAAACATCAAGAGTATAATTAAAAACATCACTCACAGCCACCCCACCTTAATACATAAAAGAAAAGGACATGATTTGGTTTTAATGAACTTGATTTGGTTTTAACTACACTGTTGTTTTATTTTAGTTCAGATATAGCAATTTTAAAAAAGATGCAAAAACAAAAAAAAAACCCAAAAACCTTATGCTAAACCATCAAAATAATTTTTCAGCTCCAAGCAATATTGACATAACAAAAGTTCTTTACTTTCATCTCAGAGGTATCTCAGAGATACAGAAAAATGTTCTAGGTCAAATTTCAGATCTGCCAGTATTCATTGCCTGTATATTTTTGGACAAGTCTGCTTCCAGGAGCCAAGATGGCAGAGTAAGTCTTTCTCACCCTCCTTTATTCTCCTCTGAAAACCCAGAAAACATTGCCCCAGCAAAAACCCTAGAACAGCTGAGTGAGCAGAAAGACAGGGTACAACAGTCCTGCAACCCAGGAAACTTGGAGGATTAATGGGAATTAATTCCCTCTTGCTCATGGGGAGGGGGAACAGTTCAGGATGGGAGGTATCAGAACTAGTCAGTGGAAAGCCCCACTTCAGCAAACTAGGTGAGGAATCCTGAACCTCAGGGTGTTAGAGCAGGCAAGCACCAACACCAAGACCCCCTAGTGCCTCAGCACAGGCAGGGGGACTGGTGGACATCATCTCAAAAAGCCCCTATGTGTGGTGTTCTCCAGCAGCCAAATCTTTGGGTGCTTCAGCACAGCTCCAGGAAGTGCATCTCCAGGTTGCATAGCTCCAGACCAGAAGACATCCTGGCAGACATCCTCCTGCAGTCAAGCATTCAAGTGCTTTAAAGAAGCCTAGGTGAGCAAGTGTCTCCCAGGGACCAGATTTCCTACCCCCACCCCAAGAGCTCTGGTGTTGCTGACTCCATCTCAGCACCAGGTAAGCTGCCAGATCCCGACAGCCTCCAGTTGCCAGCCTGAGGCTCCAGCACACAAAGCTGATGACCAGGGCTGGGCCTCTCAGCACAAGAAGCTTCGGTAACTACCCCCTGTACTCCAGCAGGAGAGCTCAACTTAAAAAGCCAGGAAACAGACAAACACACAAAAAATAGACAAAAGTCAGAAACAGACAATGACCATAGATTCCTGTTATGTGCACAGAGAAGATCCAGGCACAAATTCAGAAGGGGACAACATTGTCAACATATCTATATCTGAAAGCTCAAAGGGGAATATAAACTGGTCTCAAGCCTAAAAAACCTTCTTGAAAGAGCTCAAGAAGGATTTTAAAAGTCAAATAAGATAGGTAGAAGAGAAATTGGGAAAAGAAATGAGAGGTATGTAAGAAACAATCAATAGTTTGGAGACGGAAGGACAAAAATTGACTGTGGAAAACAAATCCTTAAAAAATGCAGTTGATCAAATGGAAAAAAAAAAGACATTGAAGAAAACAAGGCCTTAAAAATACAATTGGACAAATGGAAAAATAAGTACACTGAAGAAAACAACTCCTTAAAAAGTAGAATTGGACAAATGGAAATGGAAGCATAAAAACCCACTGATGAGAACTCCTTAAAAAGTAAAATGGGTCAAATGGAAGAAGAGGTACAAAATCTAATAGAAGAAAAAATTAGTTAAAAATTAGAATTGGCAGGTGGAAACTAATGTCTTTATGAGATATCAAGCATCAGTCAAACAAACAAAAGAATGAAATGAAAAAATATAAGAAGCCATAAAAAACCAAACTGACTGGAAAATAGATCCAGGAGAGACAATTTAAAAATTATTAGTCTACCTGAGAACTATGATGAAAAAACGAATCCTGGACAGCATCTTTCAGGAAATCATCAAGCAGAATTGCCCTGAGGTCCTACAACCAGAAGGTAAAATAGTCATTAAAAGAAACCACCAATCACCTCCTGAAAGAAATCCCAATTTGAAAATTCCAAGGAATATTGTAGCCCAATTAAAAAATCACCAGACCAAAGAGAAAATACTGCAAACAGTCAGAAAGAAACAATTTAACTATCATGGAACCATATTCCAGATTATACAAGACCTTGCACTTCTACATTAAAAGATCAGATTGCATGAAATACTATATTCTACAAGACAAAAGAGATTAGATTACAAACAAGGATGAACTATGCAGCAAAAAATAGGCATAATCTTTTAGGGGAGGATATGGATATTCAGTGAAGCAGGGGACTTCCAAACCTTCCTGGTGAAAAGACCAGAGGTCAGCAGAAAATCTGATTTTCAAATACAAGACTCGAGAGGCATAAAAAGATAAATAGGAAAGAAAAACCCCAACATTTTATTAGCAAGGGCAGATGGTTTACATCCCTACAAGGGAAGATGACACTTGTAACTCTTGAGAACTGTATTGTTATTACACCATTTCAAAGAGGTATACATAGACAGAGGGCATGAGCATATGTTGACTTTGATGTGATGATAAAAAATCTAATTAAGTGGGGAAAACCAGAAATGAAAAGGGAATCACCACCAAGGAAAACAAAATCAAAACAACAATTAGGTGCTATTTTGCCCAACTGCATGACAATAAATTTGACAGTGTTAGTGAAATGTATGAATATTTACAAAAATATAAATTACCAAGATTAATAGAAGAGGAAATAAAATACTTAATCCCATTTCAGAAAAAGAAATTGAACAAGCCATCAACGAACTCCCTGAGAAAGAATCTCCAGGGTTAGATGGATTTACAAATGAATTCTACCAAACATTTAAAGAACTATTAATTCCAATACTACATAAACTATTTGGGGAAAAAAGGAGTCCTACAAAACTCTTTTTATGATACAAATATGGGGCTGATGCCTACATCAGAAAGAGCCAAAACAGAGAAAGAAAATTATAGACCAATTTCACTAATGAATATAAATGCAAAAAATTTAAGTAAAATATTGGAAAGCAACTTGTCTCAAGGATAATACACTATGACTAGGTAGAATTTATGTCAGAAATGCAGAGCTGGTTCAGTATTAGGAAAACTATCAGCATAACTGACCACATCAACAACAAAAGTAACAGAAATCATATGATTATTTCAATAGATATAGAGAAAGCATTTCACAAAATAAAACACCCGTTTCTATTGAAATCATTTGAGAGCATAGGAATAAATGGCATCTTCCTTAAAAAGAGAGATAGCATCTAACTAAAACCATCAGCAAGCATTATATGTAATATGGATAAACTAGAATGATTTCCAATAAGATCAAGGTCACCCTTGTCCATTATCACAACTCTTATTCAATGTTGTGCTAGAAATGTTAGCTTTAGCAATAAGATAAAAGAAAGAAATTGAAGGAATTACAATAGGGAAAGCATAAACAAAGCTATCACTCTTTACAGATGATATGATGACATATTTAGAAAATCTTAGAGAATCAAGTAGAAATTTACTTGAAATAATGAACAGTTTTAGCAAAGTTGCAGGATATACAATAAACTCACATAAATTATTGGCATTTTTATATGTCACTAACAAAGCCTAATAGCAAGAGATAGAAAGAGAAATTCCATTTAAAGTTATTGTAGACATTGTAAAATATTTGGGAGTTTACTTGCCAAAACAAACTAGGGACTATATAAACACAATTACAAAACACTTTTCACACAAATAAAGTCCGATCTAAATATTTGGAAAAATGTCAGTTGCTCATGGGTAGATGGAGATAATATAATAAAAATGACAATTCTATTCAAATGAAATTACTTATTCAGTGCCACACCAATCAAACTACCAAAATTATTTTATAAAGCTAGAAAAAAATAATAAAATTCATACGGAAGAACAAAGTGTCCAGAATATCAAGGGAATTAATGAAAAGAAATGCAAGGGAAGGTGGCCTTGATGTACCAGATCTTAAATTGTATTATAAAGCAGCAATCATCAAAACCACTTGGTACTGGCTAAGAAATATAATGGTGGATTAGTGGAATACGTTAGTTACACAAGATACCCTAGTCAGTGACTATAGTAATCTACTGTTTGATAAATCCAAAGACTCCATCTTCTGCAAGAAGAAGTCACTATTTAACAAAAACTGCTGAGAAAACCAGAAAATAGTATGGCAGAAACTAGGCATAGACCAACATTTTATACCCTATACTAAGATAAAGTCAAAATGGACCCATTTTGACTTTATCTTGGTATAGGGTATAAATTTAGAGGTAATTTAAATTGGAAGATCTTTCCCATTCATTAATAGGCCCATGTAACCTGCTTAAATCACATGGAAGCCTAAGTCACATGTGATGGGAGGAGCTTGCTGAATGGGTGGAATAGTACTCTGTTGGTATATGTGATTAAAGATTATTGACCCCACAAAAGTTGCTTTTCTTTTAGAAAAGCAGATTTAAGAACCCTTGTTAGCAGGCCATCCTGGATGTGTCAAGGTATTTATTGCTATATATGGCATAGTCAGCAGAATGATCTGCATAAATTAAAAGGAAAGTATGGGGGCTACATAATTGTTCATTGTTTCCAAGTTGTAGTGGCTGTGGGTTCCCAGGTGCCCAGAGTAAAATCCCTAGGAGATAACCTTTTCTTCCCCCTCCATATCCCACTAGCACTCTGAAGAAGACAGGCTGGAGCAGTGGCTTAGGGAGTAAAACAAGCCTATGGGAGGTGGGGAATGTCCAGAGCCAGGGCTGGAGTGGATTAGCCTAGCTCCAGACTGTGCTGGAGTGGGTAATGATGGGGTGTGTGTGCTCAAGACCCCACCCTAAGATATTGTTTTATGTGCTTATTTTGTGTGATCCCTGTTATATTGTTGTAAAGCTCTATTGATACCAGTTGCCTAAGATATTTGTTTATATTCTTGTTTTCTGTTATCCCTGTTACAATTTTGTGATACCAGTTACCCCACTGACCCATGTAATGAATACAAAAGATCTTGGGGTCAAATGTAATGGCAATTTAAATCAGAAGATTTTTTCTGTTCATTAATAGGCCCATGCCACTTGCTTAAATCATATGGGTACATGAATTAGACATAAAGGCTGATACTATAAGCAAACTTGGAGAGCAAGGAGTAGTTTACCTGTCAAATTTATGGAGAACAGAAGGATTTATGACCAAACAAGAGAAAGAGAATATTATGACATGCAAGATGGATGATTTTGATTACATTAATTAAAAAGTTTTTGTACAAAGCCAATGCAACCAAGATTAGGAGGGAAGCAGAAAACTGGGAAAGAATTTTTACAACCAGTGTCTCTGATAAAGGCCTTATTTGTAAAATCTATAGAGAACAGAGTCAAATTTATAAGAATACATGTCATTCCCTAATTGATACATGGTCAAAAGGTATGAATGGGCAGTTTCCAGAGGAAGAAATTAAAGCTATCCATAATCATATAAAAGTGCTCTATATCACTATTAATTAGAGAAATTCAAATCAAAATAACTCTTAGGTACCATATCCCACCTGTCAGATAGGCAAACATGGCAAAACAGGAAAATTATAAATGTTGGAGATGATGGGGGATAATTGGAACACTAATGCATTGTTGAGAAAGTTGTGAACTAGTGCAACTATTTTGGAGAGCAATTTAGAACCATGCCCAAAGTGCTATAAAACATTATATGTGCTTTGAATTAGCAATACCACTTCTAGATCTGTATCCCAAAGAGATCATACAAATAGGAAAAAGACTCACATATACAAAAATATTTATAGCAGTTCTTTCTATGGTGGCAAAGAATTGAAAACTGAGGGGATGTCCATCAAATGGGTAAAGGCTGAACAAGTTGTGGTATATGAATGTAAGGGAATACTATTATGCTATAAGAAAGGATGAGCAGGCGAACTTCAGAAAAATCTGGAAAGACTTAAATGAACTGATGCTGAGTGAAATGAGCAGAAACTGGAGAATGCTGTACATAGTAACAGCCACATTGTATGTTGACTGACTTTGATAGACTTGATTCTTCTCAGCAATGCAAGGATATAAGACAGCTCCAAAAGACTCATGATGGAAAATGCAATCCACGTCTAGAGAAAGAACTTTGGAATCTGAATTCAGAAGAAAGCATACTATTTGCTCTCCTTTTCTTTTGTTGTTTTGTTTCTTCTTTCCTCACATTGGTTCTAATTCCTCTTTACATCATGACTAATGTGAGAATATGTTTAATATGAATGTATAAGTAGAGCCTATATCAGATTGCATGCTGTCTTATGGAAATGAATGTTGAAAACTAAAAATAAATTAATTATAAAAAATTGTCTTGTCAGATAGGCTAAATAAGGTTGAGAGAAACCAACAGAACTCAAACCCATTGGTGAGTTAGTGGAATGTCTGCTTCAAGCATGAGAAGACTTTCTTTGGTGGAGTGGGCAGATGAGAAAAATTTGTTTCTGTGTCTTAAGCAGGCACCATGGAGTGCCTAGAGCTTGGTCAGAGTTCAAAGATGCCAAAGTCATCCACTGCATCTTGGGCCATCACCAGTCATCTTGATTTTTGTTTTGCCATTGGACTTTGATGATTCTGGAAGAGAGAGTGAGGTTGATGACTTTGTGCAATTCAGTTCACCCACAAGTAAAGACATCACCCTGATGATGTCATTGGTCTTCTTCCAAAGTGAAGGACAAACAATGTGTTAAGTCATTATCATCCATTAACATCATAGGACAAACTAGTATGTCTGATAGAGATCCTTTAGTCTAAGTCCCTTGGCTGAAAGATGAAGACCCCAAAACTTAGAGCCATAAAATGACCTCTCCAAGGTCACAGTGTTACATTTTGAAGGTAGTTTTTTAATCCAGAATCTTTTTGAATGAGAATCTTCTGCAGAATTCCTAAGAACCTTCGACCTGAATTCTAGAATAGACCTATTTCTAGTACTAGTTAATCATATATCATTAAATACAGGGCAAGTGAGTTTTGATGGAGTTGGATTTAGGGAGGAAAGAGAAGGGCAGTAGAAGAATCCACCACAGATGGCACATCTCAGAGAGGGGAGACAGTCAGGTGTGTTGTAGTTGTGAGAAGGATATAGAAGTTGCCTTAGTTAGAGTCTTAGGGTATTACAAAGACACTGAGCAAATGTGGAGAAGGGGAGCAATAGGAATGGGAGTCAGAAAGATCCTTAATGTCAAACAGGAATGTCAAAGACAATATATCCCACCGCACACTGCCTTTACTTAACAGACTTCTCTAGAGTCAACTTTGTGTCTGGGGCAGAAATTCTCGAGGACAAAACATGATTAATGCACGTGCTCCAACATTCTGTGGAAGCCTTGGCCCTCCTGGAAGTTGTATGTCTTTAGAGTACCATGAACCATTATCTGCTAGATCAGTTTCCTCTTCTAATACGGAAAGTTCCTGACTGATTAGTGATCACAGTGATAGGATCATAGCATTTAAAATTGGAAACACGTTTACTGTTGAAAACAAAGAAAATAAAGCTCATACTTCCCTAAGGTCATACACGTAGTAAATTGCAGAACCAGAATTTGAATTCATTCCAAATCCAGCATTTTTCCCTCCCATCCATTGGACCCTTTAAGGGTCAATGGAAGTATGGTTCCAAAGCTCCAAATCATCATCTTAATTAAGCCTAACTCATCTTTGAGACAGGGAATTAGAAAAAAAGGGAAAATCATATCAAACATTTTTGGCAATATATTAATGGATATTATATTTGTAATGTGGTGTCAGCTTAGATTTACAGTGTTCTGTTAACATCAGTAGATTAATCCAGAAAACTCAAACAATTTTTGAATGGGAGTAATAGCTAACATTTATAAGTAAGAGTTAAGGACCCGTTCCTTCCCATACTTTACATTACAGAGAACTTATGGTACATTCTTCTCCCATTGTAATAATATCCATTTATTTGGATAAGAAGGGCAACAATATATTTTGATACTAAATTATATTGTATCAACATTTCTATTTTTAAAATTTTTATTAATTTTTAAATTTATGAAATAAAATAAACATTTTCATAGCATAGTATAATAAAAGTAGATGATTGTTCATGAAACTGACTCTATTATGTACAACTTGCTATTCTTTTTAAATATACCAAAAGTGACCATTTAAATTTCTTTAAAGATTTTTTTCCTTTATTTTCCTCCCTCCTCCCCCCACCCTAGAGATAGTACATTAGATACACACACACACACAAAATCATTCTATACATACCTCTATCAGTTCTTTCTCTGGATGCAGATAGTGTCTTCATATTCCCTTTGTAATTAACTTGGGTATTTATAATAGTCAAAAAGACTTATTCACTTAAAGTTGTTCTTAAAAATAATACGCTATAATTGTATGCTACATTCTCTAGGTCCTGCTCATTTTGTTCTTTATTATTTTGTGTAATTCTATCCGTGATTTTCTAAGATCATTGTGCTTATTTAGAAACTTTATATATCTCTGTTTTAAAGCACACGTAGTTTACAGGTAACTTTGCCTGGATTGAAAGTGCTAAAGACAGTATGACGGGGCCCCAAGATGACAGATTAGAGGCAATCCACGTAAACTCAATATCCCCTTCCAAATAATTTTAAAATAATGCCTCTAACCAAATTTTGGAGTGGCAGAGCCAACAAAAGGTATTGGTAGGACATTTTTCTCACCTAAGAAAACTTAGGAGGCCAGCAGGAGAAGTTTGTGACTTCAGGTAGAAGCCTGTCTGGAACTCACATATGTGGTAGCATCAACAGCATCTGCAGCAGCAGCAGCTCCAGAAGCTCTCAGACCAAAGATATTAAGAGGGCTAGATAACTGGTCAGAAAGACATTACAGGGACCTCATGCTGGCATTGGGTACAGCTGGTGCTGATGAGCAACTCTATTTCCCCTATGCAGTTCTAGTTCATGTTTCAAGGGCAGAGGGGAACACTGTGGGGTAGTTGCGGGGTGGGGTGGTAGCCTAGTTTACAGTTCCAAGGCAAAGAAAGTGCTATTATCTGTGGTGGTGGGAGACCAGGGCCCTTTCCTGGGTGCGGACCAGGAGAACAGTGACTGTACTTCTCCCAGGATACTTTGGAAGTATCAAAAACTTGCAAATCCTCAAAACTAGCTCTGAAAATAGCAACACAAAAAAAGCTTGAAGCTTAGGTGAATACTTCCCCACCCCAAGGTGAGCATAGCCCAATTTTAACACAAAGTTTGAGGTCAAGAAACAGACTGGGGGAAATGAGCAAACAATAAAAAAAGAACTTGACCATAAAAACTACTAGGGTGGCAGGGAAAACCAAGACATAAACTCAGAAGACAACAATGTGGAAACAGCATAACCAAAGCCTAAAAGAAAAATGGCAATTGAACTCAAGTTCAATGAATTTCTGGTAGAGTTAAAGAAAGGGATGAGTGGTAAGCAAAAAATCGGGAAAAGAAATGAGAGTGATCACTGTTATGATCTTGGGTTGCATTAGGGAGGTATAGCTTTCAGGAAGAAAGAGATGATAGAATCACTATACTCTGCTCTTGACAGAGCACATCTAGAATATTATGTTTAATTTTGGGTGTAGGAGGGCGTCCAAGGGAAGTCAACCAAGATAGTGAAAAGGCTTTGGTATATCCTTTGTGAAGATTGATTGAATGAACTTGGGATATCAGATAAGTTATAACTAAGGTTAGTTTGGTGTGATCTATTTGATTTTCAATATTTTGATAATGAAGTCTTTTTGAATGGCTTTTAGTCATTCTCTTTCTAAATGTTCACCGATAACCTCTCTAGAAATAGGTCCTAGAATTTTGCATGCCCTTTTGCACTTGCTTGTAGAGTTCACTTGTAAATTACTCTTTGATTCACATCTTATCTTTCAAATTAGATTGTACTGTTCCTTAAGAGCAATGATGGTGTTTTTCACTTATTTATTCTACATTGATTAGCACACCATAAATACACAACAAATCTTTCTTGAATGATATTTGCCAAAGTCATAGGGAATATTTTAGGAGAAAAGTTTAACCTGAAGGTTCCTGATGATTTCCTCCCTTTTGTATGTGTATACAAAACCATGAAGCTAAAAGGCAACTATCCATTTATCAAGACAATAGAAATCCACCTTTTATCCTTCCGCTTTAATTTTTGTCCCAGGAGGCTGCATCTTAGAAATGCAAGTGTACTCACCCTTCTTTTGGCAGGCAGAAGGATGAGGGGATTTCTCTGTGTATTAGAGCATCCAGGAATAGATTATAGAGCATCTGCAAAGGCTCACTGATGCTGATGGTGGCAAAATCCTCACTAGCTGGCAAAAATTCTGCATAGTGGGGGGGAAGACTGAGTCCTACGTATCTCAGGGGTTCATTCAGCAATTCTTAACCTTAGGGGATTCATCTTTTCTCTGAAAGAAGTTAACTTAACAATTCCTTTTTATAAAATGTACATTTAGAGCAGAGTTCTGTTTTCCCATAACTAGGAATGGGCAACTTCCACAAAAAGGTCTGGACAAGCTCATACAATGCCAGGGGTCTAGGTATTATCTAAAAGAACTGCCTAAGCCACTGCTGTACCTCTTCTGTCACCCCTCACTTTTGTACATATGTAGGCAGGCCAATGAATGCTATAATACAAAGTAGAGATGTTGCATTCTGAATGCTTTTCCTTTGGAGTTCTCATGATCATGGTAGTCAAGTCTATCAGTTAACGTGTTTAATAAGGACGTACTATGAGCCAGACACGTGTAATGTTAATGAGAGTTGCTTGATTAGGGGAGACTTGTTATGTAAGAGTTAAAGATCTTCCCAGCCCATTAAGGAAAACTTGATTAAGGGAGGCTTGTTTTGTAGGAAGGCCCACACCTTTTGTATATTAGGTGAGGTTTTGCTTTGGGAGCTTACTCATTGGAAGAAACTTCCTGTGCCAGATGAGACTCTGGGTAGCCATTAAGGAGTCCCCTGGCTTTGAAAACCCAGATGTTGGTGCTTCTGTCTCAGGTAACTATGTATGTATGTAATGGTCATATAGTTGGATCTGTCTGTTGATCTGTGATATATATATTACTTATGTCCAGACAGTTAGAAGCCCTGTCTATTGGTCTTTATTTCTCTGCTTGTATTTTCTCTTTTGGTGAATGTAATTAAAGTAGATTGTTGACCTCCTTTTAAGTTGCTTTCCTTAGAAAAGCAGATCTAAGAACCTGTGCCAGCAGATCATCCTAGGTATGTTAGGGTGCTTATATAGGGCAGAAACCTGTCCATGGGAAAGAGGCTTAACTTGCCCCTTTTAAGAGCTGTTAAAGTGAACTGAGCTAATATCACAGAGCTTCTGGACTTTGGAGGTGAATTGGGCTGATGATGCTATTGGTATCAGTATTGTTGTTGCCCTGTTGAGCTTTGTTTTCCCAGAGGCAGAAGCTGCAGTCAGGAGGCAAGAGAGCTTGGAGTATAGTAGTCCTCATGAGCTGAAACATGTGGCAGGAGTAGAGAGCTGCCTGCATGAGAATCCATGCGAGAGTCGGGAGTGGTCAGATCACAAAGGAAGAGCCAACCTTAAGTTAAGATGAAAGAGGAATTGACTTGGACACTTGGTATTGATTAAGGAGATTGTTCTTACTACGACCTAGGGGTGTATAGTGTGATGTTTTTTGCTACTCCTTAAGAATGTGTTACACTAGGGAAGACCCTAGCCTGGGACACCTGATTGTGTAAACAAGTATTTTGGGGAATGCTACTGAATGCAATGATATATACTATATATGCCATATGGCATATTGAGTGCTATGATATATCTATATCTATATACACACACATATACATATATATGTAAAATCTATTTGTCTATCTGAATGTTATGCTTTACTTTATTGAACAATGTTTAGTTTATTGCTGAATGAATAGAGAGTTCTTTATACTATGCAATTAGACCCTAAAAATTATTCACAGCAGCAGTCTGGAGGTGTGCTGCCATGATTGGCATTACAACACTATCATGCTGGAGATACAAAAACATTAACTTTACTTTAAAGGAGATAGCATTCTAACAGGAGAGGCAGCATGCAAAAATTGACCATACATGATCTATTCAGCATAAATGGGAGATAATAGCAGAGAGTAGGTGCTAGTAGTAGTTAGGGGCAGTGGGGCGTGAGAAGGTCAAGAAAGACTTCGTGCAGAGGATTCAGAGTTTGAGCTTAGCCTTGAGGGGAAGCCAGGGAAGGCAAGAAGTAGAGGTGAGGAGGAGGATCATTCTAGGCATGTGTTGGTACTGCCAGTGGAAAGGCATGGAGATGGGATATGGAATGTCTTGTGAGAGGAACAGCAAACAGATCAGTGTCCTTAGATTATAGAGTACATGGAGGGGGAATGAAGTGTAAGAAAACTCGGTCGGTAGATGGGGTCAGGTGGTGACCAGAGGATTTTGTAATCCTGGTGGCAATAGGAAGCTACTGTAGTTTATTGAATGGGTCTGATGATATACTCAGAGCTTCACTTTGGGAAAATCACCTTGGTAGATTCATTTGGTGAATGGATTCTTTTGGGAGAGAGACTTGAGATAAGGAGAACAACCAGAAAGCTGTTGCAGTCATTTAAGTGTGAAGTGATGAGGGCCAGTATTAGAGTGGCGGCTATGTGAATGGAGAGAAGGGGACCTTGGCAAGAGAAGTCAGAAATAACATGAAAGTTTCAAACGTGAGTCACTAGGAAAAAGGTGATATCCTCAACAGTTGAAAGAGTAGGCTATAATATTATATGTTGTAAATCCCCATATTAACTACAAAGGACCAATGAAGGAAGATGCTATCTGCATCCAGAGAAAGAATGAATAAATAGAAGTATATATAGAATGGTTATATATATATGTATATATACATACATACACACATACATATACATGTGCATATTTGTATCTAATGATAACCATCTGTAGGGCAGGGAGGGGGAGAAGAAAAAAAGAAAGTTACGTGATAACTTAATTATATGTTTAAAAGGAATAGCAAATTGTACATAAGAGATTTGCAGTTTCATGTGCAGATGCCTTTTTTCTTTTCTACTATGTTATGGAAATGCTTGTTTTAAGTTCTGAATAAAAAGAAACCCCACAGAGTTACAAAAAATGGGTAGGTTGGGAGAGGGAAGGTTTGAGGAGAAAGAGAATTGTTTTGGACAGGTTGACCTTGGGATGTCTAGAGGACTTCCAGTTAGAGATGTACTGTAGGCACCTGGCAATACAAGATTAGGGGTAGGGAAAGAGATTAGGATTGGATAAACAGATCAGGGCATTGTCTCCAGAGAGTTGATAATTGAACCCCTAGGGGAGAATGAGATCACCAAAAAGGATAATATAGAGAGAAATCGGAGAGACCAGGACCGAACTTTGCGGGTCACTCAGGGGTAATACGTATGAACTGGAGGAAAATTAAGCAAAGGAGGCTGAGTAGGAGTGGTTAGACATAGGAGAAGATGCATACAACAGTCACAAGAACCTAGAGAAAAGAGAGTTTCCAGGAAACTAGGCTGATCAGTAGTGTGCTGGAGAGAGATCAAAGAGGATGACAGGAAGACATCATGAAATTTGGTAATTAAGGGATCCTTGGTAACTTTGGAGAGAGTGTTTCTGTTGAATGATGAAATTAGTAGCCAAACTGCAGAGAAATTTAGAATTGAGTGAGAGGAGAGGAAGTAGAAATACCAGAATTATGGGTGATTTTCTCAAGGAATTTGGCAGGCAAAGCAACACCAGTTTTGAAGTCATAGGATCTGGGTTCAAATCCTGATTTTGGTGCTCACACTAATTGTATGACCATATCTTCCTGGGCCCCAGTTTCACATCTTGTAAAATTAGGGGATTGTATGAGATGACTTCTGAGATCCCTTTCCTGATTCTATAGATAAGAGTGATTTCTAATGTAGTATTGTGACAATTAAATTCAGCCATGTTGAAAGTCTGCTTCTCCCTTAATTATTTATTGGTATAATCATAAAATATTCCCTCTCTTAAAAAAGTTCTGAAAGAAGACCTTCAAATTTACCAGGCTAATTGCAGGTTCTGCTCAACATAATTACAGAATCTAAGGGCAAGAGCAGACATCAGAGATCATCTAATCCAACCTGAACTGGACCTTCAATCTCAGAGACCCAACAAATGATTATCCAGCCTTTATTTGAAAACCTCCAACAATGAGTAGTACCCTACTGCCTCTGAGGCAAGCCATTTTACTTTTGGATAGCTGTAATAGAAAATTTTCCTAGTAGTACTGGATAATGTGATCAAGTTTTGAAAAATTAAAAAGGGACATGCAAACCTACTGCAGGTCTAATTCCTTTCTCTCTGCTCCACCCCTCTACCCCCCGCCCCCCTCCCATCCAAGTGTCACTGGAAAGGTAATCAAACTTAGCACTTATCATTATTAGTATAATGGCTCTTCATATATGTGCTAATTCAGTTCAAACATTTACCAAGTGCCTGCTATGTGCAAGAGTAAAGTCCTTGGCTGCCATCAACACCACTTACTCTATTTCAATTTCTTTGGTGCATAGGTCAGTTTGTAGAAAAGTGTAATTGGTAGACTTGAAGTAAGAGATTTTGTGTGTTTTGTCCAAGTGTACATAATACAATTTGATTATATATTTTTAGCTTGCTAAGAATTGAAAATTCAATTTTTTTTGAAAACTGGCATCTATATAGTACTAGGTTAACTAATAAGGGTAATATAAAAGAAATGTGTAGCACTCTACTGGCCACAACCAGGTTCCTGCAATCTGTTTGATTCACTATCTTTTCTACACCCTCTAGTTTTCCCTTGGATTCTACAGCCAGAATCAATCAAATGAATTCATAGTAATACAAAAGATTTATTTAAAAGAGAATGCAAGATAGGGCATATGCAAGATGAAAAAAAGATGAATCATATTCAATCATGTTGCTCTAAAGAGGAAGACATTTCTTTGTACCTTTGATAAAATACAAATAAATGAAAATATTTTTATTTCATCTTTCTAATACTTAAAAATTCTTTTTGTCTATGTTTAATAACATACTATAAAAATATCAGTACAGCAATGCTTGCTGGCTGTTATGTATCTAATTTGTAAATAAGCAAATATATATATATAAATATATATAAATATATATATATATATATATATATATATATATATATATATATATATATATATATATATATAAAATATGTGAATAGCATAGCATGTGCTCAAAGATCTTTTACCGAGAGGCTTATGTGATGAAAAATCTTTGGAGAATATTGCTCTATGCAGAGGAGCTCCTGAAGGGTTTGAATAGATGAATTAAGTGGATAAAGGGAAGAATGTAGATTATTTTTTCCCAAAGCAAAGGGGATGAGATGGTGTCACAGGAACAGTAGCTATAAAACATTATCCCCATAAACTGGGCCACACTGTCCCACAAATGCATTCAACATCAGTGCTAAGAGTTGGTGCACACAAAGTAGACTAGTAGAATACCATACTTAGGGATGAGAGAAACAATTATTAAATAACCAATTGTTGAGGCAATCCAGGGTTTTTGTCCTTCCTATTTCCTCATTCTCCAATAGGTCAAGCCAGCATGTGAAGGACAGTGCTGATAATGAGATTGGATTAATTTTCTCTTCAATCTCATTGAGACCCCCCCACAATGGAGAAGCCCATTGGCTCTCCTCAGGCTTGGGTGGGGAGAAGATCCTTTGTCTAGGCTGCCCAAGGCTGGGGGTGGTCAGTGAGTATTAGTGACATAATCAGTCATGTCCCCCAACCCCTCATTAGAATAGATCTACCTCTTATTATAATATTCATTTTCTCATTACTTGTTAACTAATCAGAGTTGATTTATACCCTCAGGAGCATCCGTTCTACTAACAACATATGAGTATTGAGAGGGTTCCAGGAAGGGCCTTTGGAATTCAAGAGTGCCACTGGCCCCTTTTATTAATTATTCATTAGGAATAATTAATTAAATGATTAATTACCAGAAACTATGTCTCTTGAATTTTTTGTATTTTTTATTCATCACAGGAAACATATGTAGTCAAGATGACTCCTGCCTCTGATTCTTTTCTCTCCCTACTTTGTGATACCCTCATGCTACTTATCCTGAACACAGCATTTGTTCTGGGCATGTGACTCCCCCCTTCCCTAGGCCTTCTCCCTTCTGGGAATGGGGTCTCTTATTAAGGCAAGGATACTTGATGTAAGATGCAATGGCTGATGGAGGGGGAAGGAAAGGAGGGAGAAGCATAGAGTCACAGATCTCAGAATTAGAAGGGACTCCAGTGGTCATCTAGTACAACTATACACAACCTCCATGATGCTCTCGTGCTTTCCCGTCACCAGTGAAGTGAAACAAGGCTGTGTGCTTGCTCCCATGCTTTTCAGCATGATGTTTTCAGCCATGTTCTCAAATGCCTTCAATGAGGGCAGCCAGCATCAAGATCAGCTACCATATTGATGGTAAATTCTTCAAGTTGAAAAGGCTACAAGTCAGGACCAAGGTGGAGGGAGTATTGGTGCATGATTTTCTGTTTACAGATGATTGTGCGCTCAGTGTAACTCCTGGAGACGAGACACAACAAAATATGGATCAATTCTCTGCTGCTTATGTTAATTTTGGCCCAACAATTAACACCAAGAAAACACAGGTGCTGCATCAGCCAGCACCACATCATCCATATGTGGAATCATCGGTTACAGCAAATGCCTAAGGTATAAATGCTGTGGATAAGTTCACTTATGTTGGCAGTATATTTTCTAGGGGCGTACACATTGATAATGTCATTGACACATGCATTGCCAGAGCTACCTCAGTGTTGGGAGACTCTGAAGGAGGGTAGAAAAGAAGAGTTATTAGACTGACTACCAAACTGAAGGTTTACAGCACTGTTGTGCTGACCTCATTGTGGAATGCCTGTGAAACCTGGACAGTACACCAGTGCCATGCCAGGAAACTGAATCGCTTCTATCTGAATTGTTTTAGGAAGATCCTGAAGGTCACCTGGCAGGATAAAATATCAGGCACTGAAGTCCTTGCTCAAACTATACTACCAGTCATTAAAACTGTACTGCAGAGAGCATAATTCCAATGGGCTGGCCACATTGTTCCAATGCCAAATATATGCTTGTTAAAAGGATTATTTTATAGAGAATCTCACACAGGGCAAGCATTCCCACGGTGGTCAGAAGAAGTGATGCAAGGACACTCTCATCGTGTCCCTCAAGAACTTTGGAAGGATGACATACTCGCATCAGAGAAGGTGTGTTCTACGAATGAAGCAGAATTGAAATAGCTCAAAAGAAAAGTGAGAGGTACAAATTTATAGAAACTGCCCCAAATATTTACATGGCCTATTTGTGCCTAACCTGTGGTAAAACATTCTGAGCTTGTATTGGACTGATCAGCTATAGTTGGACACACTGTAACTTGACTGTATCTTAGTGATGTCATTTTGAATTTCTTCGAGAAGGACAGCAGCTACCCAACCAATCCCTCTAAGTGGTCATTTGGTCTCTGTTTAAGACCTCCAAAGAGAAGGAAGCACTCAAACGAGGTAAATTCTTAAAAGTAAAAGGCGATGAATTTGGCTTTGATTATTGGTAAAATTCTAGAACATATTATCAGAGTACATGGTTTGTGAGCACTTAGAATGCAAAGCAGTGATTTCTATGAACCAGCATGACTTAATAAAAACTAAGTCATACCAGACTAACCTCATTTCCTCTGTTGATAAGATTATTAGACTAGTTGATCAGAGGAATCTTGTAGACATAATGAATCTGAATTTTAGCGAAGCATTTGACAAAAGTTGGCATGCTTGTGGACAATTTGGAGAAATGTGGACTGAATGACAGTACGGCTCAGTGGACTTGAAACTGGCTGACAGCTGTACCAAAAATTGTTAATGAATGGATAAATGTCAACCTAGAGGGTGATCTGGTAGATTGCCCCAGGGCGCTTGTCCTTGCCCATGTTTTACTGTATATTTTTATCAGTGATTTGAATGAATGCATATGACATACTTGTCAGATTTGTACTTGGAATGAAATGGAGAGGGTAGCAAGCATTTTGAGTGATGGATTTGGGACAAAAAAAGCACTGGCAGACTGGTACAGTAGACTAAATCTAGAAATTTTTTCAAGTAGAAATGTAAAATCTTGTTCTTAGGTTCAAAAAATAAATTACTTAAGTACTAGAGGATAAGGAAAGAAATGATTGAGTAAAAGCTTTTGGAATGCTCTGCAAGCTTGATGTTAGTCACTGGCATGAGCATGATTGTCAAAAGGAGCTAATACAATCTTAGGCTGCATTAATAGAAGGGTAATGCCTGGAACTAGGGAGGATGCTTAGTTCACTTTACAGGCCTGCATACACTCTGTGGGTCCAGTCACCCAGGCTGGCCATTCCATAGACAACCTTGCTGTCTTTGCAAAGGCTCTAGCTGGGTGACTTGAATTCATTCTCTCAACATTTTTGCATCTTAGAATCCTTAGATGAAAGCTCCTGATGGAGAGAGGGTGGACGATTTCATTTTTGTCATTGTACTTGCTTTCCAACTTTCAGCCCCTGAACCTAGCTCTTATTTTGGATGGGACCTGGGATAGCATTGGTTTGTTATTGTGGCTCATTTTTGTTTCTTTCCTGTTATTTCTGACTCTTCATGATGCCATTTGAAGTTTTCTTGAAGAGATACTTGAATGGTTTGCCATTTCCTTCTCCAGTTCATTTTACAGAAGAGGAAACTGAGACAAATTGAGTTAAATGGGTCACACAGCTAGTCAGGGTCTGAGACCACATTTAAAGTCAGGAAGACTCACCTTCCTATCTTCAGGTGTGCTACCCTATCCACTATCCCACCTAGCTCCCCTATCATTGTTTTAGGGAACTCCTAATGAGGCACCTCTGTGTATCATTGCAGTTTGGCACTTCGCATACAACCCTGGGAAGGTATTATCTCCATTTTACAGTAGAGGAAACTGAGGCAGATAGAAGTTAAATTATTTGCCCAAGTAAAACAGCTAGTAAGTATCTGAGGACAAATCTCTCTACTGCACTACTTTGATGTCTCTAATTGTGATTGTATGTAATTCAGGTAATAACGCGTCTTAGGCTCTGATTAGATTGAAAAGGATCTCTCAAGAGGCCTCCTACCTTATCTAAGTCTTCAAAAATGACTATTAAATTAATTTGAAAAGAGAAATACAAAGAACTGTTTTTGGAAGAAAACTATATGGCTATGGAATGCTTCGCACGTTTGCCTTGGCTGTTTTTGAGGGGAAAGCTTTTCATTTTGCTGTTCAACTCAATCTAACAAATAGCCATCAACATTTATAGGTGTTCTGGGCCCTGACTGGGGTACTGTTCTAAAATTCAACTGACCCACTGTGGGTGAACAAAAAGCAAAAAAGCACAAGAAAACTTGACCTCTTTGGGTTGTGGGCAGCCAGAGTGGTCAGGATCCTATTTAAGCCAACATGGTGCAGTAGCTGTAATGGTGTTTGGGTCAGTGTCCTATAGTCTATTTTAACCTCACAGCAACAGGCCTTGTGTGTTCTGTCCACCTGAGGTGTGCTACGTGAAGAGCTATTATTGGAAACATGACTTAAGTTAAGATAGGGCATCCTCTTGACTGGTTCCCAAAAGGTTAACCATTTTTTTCAGGTCAGCTCGATGGTGTGGCTAGTTAGTACTCTAGGATTTGGAGCTCACATGCCTGCTGTAGCAGAGCTAATTACCAGTAGAGGCCTCAGTATCTTAGATATATGAGAGGGAATTGAAACCCCAGCCTGCTCATGAAAGGCATAAACAGACAAACACAGAGATACCTCCTGAGAAAGGGAAGGAAAATGAGGAGTAAGACTGGCATAGAACATGCCCATTGTCTGAGCCGGTACGAGTCCTTAACGATTTCCAGAGAGAACAGGCTGACGAGAGGGGGTTCAGATTCTACCACAGTAGGATGGTCCAGGGACCAACAAGCACCCTTCCATGAATTCATGCTGCTTTTTTATCATTATGTGAATGTGACCTCTCCAAAGGTAAAACATTATGATGATAAGTAAACTGGAAAGTTAATGGTTTTAAAAGCATTTTAGGGACAAAAAGGGGGATTTATAGCTTTCTACAGAAAACAGAGAGAGGTTATAGAATATTTTGCACAGTTTTTCAGGCTTGTGCTCACAAATAATCACTGTCCCAAATAGAAAGCAAGTGTGGTTGACTTCCAGGGCAAATCAGAGGTCTGAACCCAAAGCAGACTTTTCATATTTGATGCAGAACCTTAGCCCAAGGCCATGATCAGCACCCATGCCAACGTGCAATGTCAGCACAAAATGTGAGAAGACCCAGGCTCACCAGTGCTCTAGGAAGCGAGGCAGATGGCAGGTGATGCTGGGTTGGAGATGGTTATGCTGCTAAGCAACCAATTATTCCAGCATGATTTATCCTCATGCCAAGACTGCACACAAAGCAATTAAGCGGTGTCAGCAATGTGCTCAGGCTGGCACACCTGAGGGGGACGGGATTATGGATCTGGTTTTCAGCTGGTATCACAAAGTGTACTTTAGGGGTAAAAAAAAGCAGTATTCTAATTGCTGGAGGAGCTACAGGGTTTTCTGCAGCAACTGAGAGAACGTGTATGGGGAACTCTTTTGATTTTCAAAAGTGAAAACTTCACAAAGTTTGTAATGGAGGAATTTGTTTGTAGGAAACATGGGCTGATGTAGCAGATGCCATGATGTTGGACTTGAAACCAGGAAGACAGAGATTCAAATTATACCTTAGGCACTTACTAGCTATGTAAACCTGGACAAATAACTTCTTCCAGACTCAGTTTCCTTTTCTGTTGTTATTGTTGGTCAGTCACTTTCAGTCATGTCCAACTCTTCATGACCCCGTTTGAAGTTTTCTTGGCAAAGATACTGGGGTGGTTTGCTGTTTCCTTCTCCAGCTCATTTTACAGATGAGGAAACAGGGTGAAGTGACTTGCTCAGGGTCACACAACTAGTATGTGTCTGAGGCCATATCTAACCTCAGGAAGATGAGTCTTCCTGAGTCTAGTCCCAGTGCTCTATCCATTGCACCACCTAGCTGCCCCTTCCTATTGTGTTATATAAGAATAATAATATCTGTAGCATGAATTGAAGACTGTCTCTCAAATCAGGATGAGCTGTGTTCAGGTCTTTCCCTTTATGCATGCTTGTATGACCTACACAAGGAATTTGACCCTTCAGTATCCCAAGTTGTAGAATGAGTTGCTAATCTGTATCCTCCGTGTTCATCACACCAGAAAAATTATAAATCCAGACCACAATATTTTGATAAAGAAATTGGGTTTAAATCTTTTCTCTGCTACTTGGGGGAGTCACTTCACTAAACTGTGTTTCATTTCCTCGTTAGTCAAATATGGGCACTGGACTAGATAATCTCTAAAGATCCCTTTGATCTCTATCTCTGGGATCCTATCTCTAAGTGGCAGCCCTCTTCTCTGGCTACTTTCACCAATCCCCACTTGCACTTACGGGCTAGATACCCAGAAGGTGGCTCACTACGTCTCTTTTCAATCCTAGGAGTAACCCTGAAGAAGTGAGAGTTTCTAGTAATGTCATTCACAAGCCCCCATCTAATGGTCTCCCCATCTATTATTAGCCACAGTTAATTAGTTTTTAAGAAAGAGAATTGAGTGGGTATAGCAAAGGCAGTTGTTATAGAAACATGCCTTCAAATTCGGGGCATTTTTCCTTGCACACACAAGATACCTGGGAGGAGAGAATTAAATAGAGACCATGTGTGGCCACATGGTATCCTCATGAAGTTACCCTTAGGTGTCCTTGAAGTCATAACTTGGAGGTGACTTAATACTTCCTTCACCTACACATGGGGCTGTAATATCTGAGAAAGTTTAAAATCCCAATCTTTTTAAAGCTTAACAAGGAACTGAGAATTGGATGCCGCTGAAATTTCCTTTTCTTATAACCAAAAATCTAGTCCCATTAATTACAGGAAAAATTCCTGATTCATAAACATCTGTTCAGAAGTGGTATTTTGTGGGCACATTTGCAATTAAACTTGCAAATGGGCAAAGCTGTTCTCCAGTGATTAAATTTTAAACACCTTAATACCACCCATCTCTTAGGGAAGAAATCCAATGAACGATTATGGTATTTGAGATAAACATATCACTATCTCATCCCTTATTTTGCTGCTTACCTAGGAGTAAATTTAATTCTAATCTTCAGCAAGATTTAAGATGAGATTTTTTAAAAAATGTGTCCAGAGGAGTGGCTAAGAGTCATAGTGATACACTGAAAAGCTGGTAATATGAAACTGGATGATTAAAGTTAGTTAACAGATTCTTATTTTTTGTGTGCAAGGATTTACTTATATTTCATCTGACCTCAATTTCGCACATTGAGCTGAGTGGGGTTTTTCTAGCGCAGTTGCAGAGCTGCTTATCTTAAGGTGAAAAAAAATGTCATTAGCCAATTCCTGCTGAAGCATCATATTTCAGGGGTCTAATGGTTAGCTGCTGAAGTAAGTCCATGCAAGGGGAAATTACTGCTCATTATGGGACTATGTCATCCTCCAATTTGGACATTTTTTGATGTAATCATCCAAAGGACTTAAGTAGGACTACAGGACAGACAAATACTTACTGTCTACATCTTCTATGATGACTAATTCTTAGAGGTTTATAATTATAGAAGATATATTTTGAAAAAAAATGCTCTCCTGTGATATAATAGCAAGGGATCAGAAATGATCTGTAATTCTCAAGCTTTCTAATCCAGTCTGTTCTACTTAACCTCACGATCTCAGATTTAGAAGCAATTTTAGAAGTTGTTCAGACCTTTTGTGTAGTATCCCTGGCGTGTTCATTCTTTTTGACAAGCATATTTTAAGGTACCTGATTTTTCATTTGGTTATCTGGTCTCTGCTTGAAGATCTTCATTGATGGGGAGCTCACCACCTTATGAGTCTACCTATTTTATTTTTGGACAGTTCGAGCTGCATTTTCTCCTATCTTCAACTTCAATCCGTTGTCCCTATCCTACCTTCCTGAACCATGTAACTGACCTTCAAACATTTGAAGAAAGCTATCATGTGATTCCTTAGCTTTTCTTCATGCTAAATAGCTGTATTTCCTTTAACTAATGCTGACATAACCTAATTTTGAATCCCCCTAGGCATGCTGGTTTTTGTCTTCTAGAAGCACTCCATCATGGTAATGCTCCTCCTAAAATCTAATATCCAGTTGGTGAGTAAAAAAGCCTTTATTAAGCACTTATATATTAAGGTTGTCCTCAGAGTCAAGAAGATCTGGATTCAGGTCCTGTCTCTGACATATACTAGCTGGGGGACCGTGGGCAAGTTATTTAATCTCTTACTACCCCAGGCAAGACTCTAAGGCTCAAAATTTCAATACAGTTGCAGATCTGGAATGGTAGAGGAATTTGGTTACCTAGTGTTCTTTATACTAATGAAATCACAGTTATGGTTAAAAATATTATAATTATACATGCATATGTGTGAATCTTTATCTGTGCATATCTAAACATATTCACACGTGTTTACAGACAGATATTTTGTATGTGTATTATGCATGCATGTATGTATGTATATAAAATCTGTTCATTATTAATCTTGAAAATAATGTGATCATACATTGGATCAAATATCCTTCCTCCACTTAAATTGTCTGGAGATTTGATAAACATGCCATCTTAATTCAAATTACTACTACAGTTGTTGAACAGAACAGAATCAAGGGTAGAATCCTAAGACTTATCCCCCTTCCCCTGAATCGAATTCTTTCTTCATGATATTGATCCACTAATGGCCATTCTCTAGAATCAGTCATACATTCTTCATACCATCTAACTGGTCTGACATCCAACTGACATCTTTACACTTTGTCTATAGGATATCACCAGAGATTTTGTTAAATGCCTTGTTGAAACCCAACTATATTATATCTGTGTTGTTCTCTTACTCACCAGATCTGTGACTCTGAGGTCAGCCTGATGTGACTCATTCTTGAGAAAGCCACATTAGATAATAGTGAGCCCCGCTTCTCTTTCTTGGCACTCCCAAAACATTGCTTCAAAAACAAATCCTAATGAGAAATTGAAGTCGAACTTTACTAGAGTTGGGAAATTCTGCCCTTCCCTTTTTGAAAATAGAGCCAACTTTGCCCAGTTCCAAGCCTGACACCACACCTCTCCCAGTCTCCATGATTTTTCCCAAGTTCACTCCCATCAGTCCAGCCATTATAATCATAAGATGTTCAGTATCCCAGGATGCAGTTTAGCCAGGTTCAGTGATGCCCTTAGTGGGACTTCTGGGTTCTTCCTTACAGTTTTCTCACCTACCTTGAGTTTCATTTCCCTCCTAGCCATTTTGATCCGTTTCTCAGTTTAAAGCAGAATTTTCTTGGTAAAGGAAATGGAAGCAAAATATGTAATCAGTTGAATAGTCTTGTCTTCTCAGCATTTAGTACCCTTTCCATTTGGAATAGCAGTCCTGTCCCTTCTCTTTGCTTTTCCTTCTATCCCGAAAAAAAATCCTCTTTTGTCCTTCGTGTTGAGCCATTAGCTCAATTTTAGCATTCTTGACATTTCTGCATTGTGGTTGTGGTTGAGTCTTTTTAGTTGTGTCTGATTTTCCATGATCTGATTTGGGATTTTCTTGGCAAAGCTACTGGAGTGATTTGTCATTTCCTTCCCTAGCTCACGGATGAGAAAACTGAAACAAACAGTGTGAAGTGACTTGCCCAGGGTCATACAGCTAGTAAATATCTGAGGCTAGATTTGAACTCATGAAGACAGTCTTCCTGATTCAAAACCTAGAGCTCTATCCACTGCAGCACCACCTAGCTG
Source organism: Bettongia penicillata ogilbyi (assembly GCA_023548195.1). Classification (NCBI taxonomy): domain Eukaryota; kingdom Metazoa; phylum Chordata; class Mammalia; order Diprotodontia; family Potoroidae; genus Bettongia; species Bettongia penicillata. The sequence continues at coordinate 2,831,940 of JAJHZJ010000250.1, forward strand.
CCTGGCATGTCTGCATTATTGCTCCACTTAAAACAAAAAAACTTTCACATTTTTTTCCTTGCCTTTGTTTCTATTTTATGTATACATGTAAGATGAATTTGTTGATAAGTTTTCTGTATGGCCATTTCAGTCTCATTTTACTCTTTTTAGAACACTTGGTTTCTCTCTTGAGAGCATCCTGTCCCACTTGATCCTACTTGATAACATTTTTTCTTTTGCACACATGAGGCACTTACCAACAAATGAAATTTCCCTTTGCCCTTCAGAGAACTTTGCCATAAAAAAGTAATGGAGATTGACAACACTCCTGCTTACATTATATGTAAAAGAAGTAGTTTATGTTTCTTTTTATTGTCGATTGCTTCCCGTTAGCAGAAAGGACAGATATTTTAACTGTAATTATTTGAATCCAATTTTGTTTATTGTATTATTCCTGAGACTTGTGAAATTAAGTGTTGTCTTCATGTACTTTGATCTGTTCATCCATTTTCCAGTGGTTGGGCATTCTCCGGGTCACTTTTTGAAGCCAAATCTGAGACATGTTCTTTGCTGGAATCTCCAGGTTAAGTGAGGATCCTCTTGCCTGTAGCTTCAGGCCAGGTACCAAGGGTTGCCATACTGAAAATATAGGACTTTGTGTGTCCAATATATCTGTGCCCTGAAGAACTGACTTTTCTATCTATTCCCTATGAGCCTGTCTGAAGTTTTATTCTGTTTTCTCAAGAAATCCCTTTCAGATGATCAGGAGTAATGGTAATCACCATCCTTGAAAAGAATGCCATTGCTTATTGACTTGCTGGCTACATGGGCTTTGGTGCCGATTCATTCGTATTACCTGATCTTTTAGTTTCTAGTATTACTACTGCTCCTGGTTTTCCATGCAATTATTCAGTTATGTAAATATATCCATTAGGTCTACCAAATTTTCTAGACATAGATGTCCTACCAATTCATTCTGAAGTTCTTCATTTCCATTGCTTCCTTGCAATTGGTAGAAGTAATTTATTCACAAGCAATAGTCTTTTCTCTGCCATATGCTCTGTATTGAAACATCTATTTATTTCAAGAATCATTCCAAATGACCAGAATTCTAAAGCATTGGTTGTTCTTTAGCAAAGGGTTTGCCTGCTTTCCTCCTCCATCAGAGCAGCTAGTGGATCCATCAACTTAGCCCTTGCCTCATTCCAATTTACTAGTAACGTAGACCACCTACAAAAATTTCTTCCATCCCTGAAATGTAAGTGACAAAATAATGGAAGGTTAAAACAATGGCAAAGCATAGAAGACACAGGATACCCTCATCACATTCGACTAAAGGAAGGAATAAAATGCACACTCATTTTGGTATGAAAACCTATCTTACAATACAGGAAAGTGGGGGAGAAGGAGATAAGCAAGGAGGGGGATGATGGAAGGGAGAGTGATGGGAGGAGGGAGCAATTTGAAGTCAACACTCGGGGAGGGACGGGATCAAAAGACAGAAGAGAAACAATGAGGGGCAGGTTAGGATGGAGGGTAATTCAGTTAGTCTTACACAACACGACTATCAGGGAAGTCATTTGCAAAACTACACAGATATGGCCTATATTGAATTGCCTGCCTTCCCAAAGGGAATGGGTGGGGAGGGAGGGATGGGGAGAATTTGGAATTCAAAGTTTTAGGAACAACTGTTTAGTATTGTTGTTGCTACTAGGAAATAAGACATGCAGTTAATGAGGAATAGAAAGTCATCTGGCCCTACAGGACAAAAGAGAAGATGGGGACAAGAGAAGGGAGGGATGATAGAAGAGAGGGCAGATTGGTGATAGGGAAAATTAGATTGCTCTGTGTATTGGGGTGGGGGGAGGGGATAAAAGGGGAGAAAATTTGGAACCCAAAATTTTGTGAAAATGAATGTAAAAAGTTAAATAAATACATTTTTATTAAAAAAATAAAATATATCCTTTAATTCAATAAACATTTACTAAATAAAAAAAATAGCCATCTTAAAAAAAAAATAGAAGACACAGGATAGAGGTACAGGTAGCACAGCCATAATCATCCATGTGGAAAGCTCTTGCTGTCCCATAAGTCATGATGCTTCCCCTGTAGTACTAATAGCTCTTCATTTAACCCATGTGTAACTTTCATCTGCCTCACTAGTGTTGCAGAATTAAGGACAGGGAACAGTTTCTCTTGTGCTAAGAGATAGGAAAGGGCTCAGAAATTTTGTCAAGGATATAGCTGGTGTTAATCTCGTACATTCAGTCATCATCCACCAAACCGTGTGTATGTGTGTGTGTGTGTGTGTGCGTGTGTGCATGTGCACACATATGCGTGTGTGAACGTGTATATAGCCAAGACCTCTGGCAGCTTGAAACACTTCAGGTACACCAGTCTTCCCTCAGGATACACATAATGTAAGGGAACTCAAACAGTACAAATTCATGGGGAAACCACCATTCCTACTGCCCCAGTGAAGCAGTTTCCCTGGGATCTTTTGCTCTTCTTTCTCTTAAGGCAGTCAGTACCAAAAGCTAGTGTAGTATCAAGCACATTTTGGGAGCAAAAGTCTAGAATTCCTGCATTTCCTTGCTTTTACCTCCTTCCTGCAAGGCCATCTCCAAGAGGAACAGTGGTCGATATCCTTGACAGTGCTGTGAAAGTGACTGCTTTCCTTCAGCTGCTCTTGTTTAAGTCCCTGCCTCATCAATTGTTGGAGCAGTCAGGAATTTTGCCAGCTTTTATTTCTTACGTTATGAATTATATAGTGGCATCGTCCCTTCTCATGTTTTGCATCATCTCTACTTCAATCTACAGTTTCTTCCCATTGTTTAAGACTGGTAAACAGACTAACACTCTTTTCATTGCCTCAGTCTTTTGAAGAATACATTTCGTAGGTAGTCCATTTTTAGTAGAAAGATCCATCCATCCAATGTTCTGATAGTTGAAGTTCTTCATCACTATGAGATCATATTTTTATGAAACTCTGTGAGCATATTTGAAAATTCACTAGCTATTTCTTCCTTCTGGCCAGGTAATTTTAGGTATAGTGCTACTACAATATTATTTAAATGCATTGGAATAAATGTGGGAAAGAACAATCTTTATCCCATGTTCCAATGTTTCCCTTCTTTTCTCTTTCCTTACTTTTATCTCTTCCATACTGTCTCTTTTTCACTTGCTTACTTCCTTGGTCTTTGCATTTATATTCTTCCTTTTCTCCCTTTCCTTCCTTTTCTCCCTGTCTTCCAGTCATCCTCTTTAGTTTGTTTTCTTCCTAATCACTCCTTTTTTCCTGTCCAATTTTTCCTTTTTCTTCTATTCCTTCTCTCCCTTTTCCCTGTGTTCTTTCCTCTCTTCATCTTTTTATATCCTTCCCTATATTTCTTCTTCTCTTCTCTCTCCTCTCTTGCCATAGCTCTTCCATCTTCCTTTTGTTTCTCCTCTTTCAGCCTCATTTTGCTTTTATTTCTACAGCACAATTGTAAATTTGTTTTTCCATAGTTGTATTAATTTCCTCAAATGAAATGGGTTTGTTAGAGCCTTAAAATACAGAATGCAAAGCATTCCAGTGACCAGAAAGGTCAAACATCTCTCTCCTAGAATAAAAAGAGCCTTCACATAGATGCCAAACTGGTATGGTAGGATGATCCTGAAGGTCTATTCTCTCTGCTAGTCTGTGATTAAATCAAACTTATTTGGTATCCTTAGAAATTGAATTCAGTGCTTGGAGCCAGGGAAGTTCTTCATAAAACTGCTAAACGTATGAAAAATGGAAAGTGGGTCTGTATACTATGAGAATAACATTGTAGAAATTGACAGCTTTGAAAGACTTAGGAACTCTTATCAAAATATAACCAATCCTGATTCCATAGGACTGAGGATAAGGGTTGCTACTCATTCCCTAAATGAGAGGTGATGGACTCAGGGCACAGATGCTTATACACATTTTTGGACATGACCAGAGTAGGAATTTATTTTTGAAAGTTTATGTATCTGTTGCAAAGGTTCTGTTTTTCTTTTTCTTTCTCCCCCAAGGGGTGATGAGAGGTAAGAAGGAGAGGAAATAAAAAGCTTGTTAATTGAAAAAAATTTAAAAAGTACATGGAAAATGGAGGAAGTGACAGTACTGAAAAGCATTTTTAAAGCTCCTTAAAATATCTCCCCTGTTTGTTAAAACTGTCTCCCACTGCTAAATGAGCAGAATAGCTAAAACCATTTGTTATTACATTTGAAATCACCTGAAAATCCGGATTTGGAATTTGGACCAAAAAACAATTTATACTCATTGGAAATTCCATCAATTTCTTATGCCGTAGTGAAGAAGTCAGGAAAGGATCACATTTAAAATTGATTGTCAAGTGCGTGATTGTGCTATTGATTGCTAATGAGGGAAAATAGAAATATGAAGTACCCCCAAAAGTGAATAATCTAAAGTTAATTTATATTCAGTGGAAATATATAGTAGACTTTAAAAAAAAAAACTTGGTTTGACTAGAGAGTGGTGCATCTTGGTTAAAATAATATCCACATTAATTGGAGATACCATAGATAACACACATGGATGATCAGTTTTGCAAAAAATGAACATAAAAGAAATGGACACAAGATGACACATCTACTGAATGGAATTTAATTATTTTCTGATTCAGAGAGTTCTTAATGATCCTGCAGTGTCTCAGTGTCATCCTTCTCAAGATCAATTGTCATTGATGTCAGTTGGTTCTGTTTGACATTACATGAAATGACATTGGAGGGGAGGCAATTGGGCCACAAACATTTATGAAGCACCCACTATGTGCCAGACCTTGTGCTATGTAGTCTGGGCTACAGTAGTATCTCCTAACCTTTTCAAGTATGAAGACAAAACTTCAAACTTAAGGAAACATCATGATAGCTGTACTATTAGTGTCTGTTGATTGAGAAAATATGTGGTGACACTGAACTACTCTCAGTCTAGCAATGCTTTCAAATGAAATTGCATTTAATTAGTCAGAATAGCAGCTATATAAATTTGAAATGTAATATATGTGAGTGAGAGGCATTATTCCGTCTACAGGAGATCTGTTTGCTTATTTATCATACAAATGAGATGCCCCCCTCTTCCCACCTCCCCCTGCCCCACCAGGGATCTGCAGCCCAGAGGTTGGCAACCAGTGGCTTATAGAAATGATGCTTTAAATGAGTGGTTGGGTGAGCTTGCCCATTGCTGCGGGAACTACTGTCCTTCCTGTTACTAACTTCACAAACTTAGGAGCATCCTTTATTCTTCACTCAGATCTCTCATCCAGTCAGTTTTCAAGTTTTGTCAATTCTGATCACAAATGGGGTCATCATCTTCATTCTGGCCTTCAACACATCTCGCCGGGGCTATTTCAATAGGTTTCCCCGACCTTGGTCTCTCTTTCTACTCCTATTCAGCCTGCACACAGCTGCCAGACTGATGTTACATCTCCCATCTCTGAACTTTTGCACATACTAACTCCCCTCTTCCTCATTCCCCCCCTTCCCCAGGTTTGGAATGTACTCCTTCCTGACCCTGGAATCTTTGAATCTCTAGTTTCCTTCAAACTCAGCCCGGGTTTCATTTCTTACATCAGACCTTTCCTGATTCCACAGTTCAGAGGCCTCTAACCACCATTATTACTCAGTCCAAGGCGTTCTGAGAGGACCCAAGTCACTCTATCCATCAAGCCATCTTGCTATGAATTTCATAAATGGATTTAGTGTCTACAGACCTGATTTAAACCTAATAAGTAAAATTCCCAAGTTTGCCCTAAGAAGTACAGCACCATTTTGAAAGACAATCAGTCAGTGAGCATTTATTCTGTGCTTCTATGTGGCATGCTGAGGATACAAAGACAGACAACAGACAGTTCAAGGGCCTCCCTCCATTGCTCAGAGGGCAGCCACCTACCACCCTAATTACTTAAGATGTACGAAGACACTATGGCAATTGAACTGAACCAATTATTCCCTTACAGAATCCCAGAATTACAACTGCCAACAACCTTAGAGATCATCACCTCCAATATCTGATTTTTCTTTCTTCCTTTTTTTAAAAATTATTCCAAATATTTTAATAAGAGTTCTCGGCTAGGCATTTAAAACACCAGTTTGTGAGGATAAACTCCATTGGAGAGAGAGAATACAGAATTCAGATAGCCATGGACCTGAGGAATTTTCTTGATTTGGGGAAGGATCTGTGAGTCCACTGTTTTCTGATCAGCCTTGCACTGCTCCGTAATCTCGTATTTCTCTTTTTCTGTATCAAAAATCTCTCCTTCTTGGTGTCAGGGTTTATGGAGCCTCTTCTTAAAGTAAGCATCAGTAAGATGATTTGGAATTTTTACACCTGAAAGGTTAACCCTGGTAGACGTGGCGATGACAAATTTCTGATGGGCCCTTCTCAGAGGAACACAGTTGATGGTCAGAGGTCAAGTCACCAATAGCAAGCCACCAGCCAGCTGCTTCAGGAAAACCACTCGCTTGCTCCTGTGGTGGCAAGTGAGAATGAACAGAACAGTGCCTGGGGTGATGCTAGCTCCAAGTCTCCTCACATGCTGGCTGAAGGGCTTTTTCCTATGACTTAGCAGCTTTCTGGGCGCATCCTCATTAGGGTAATACCTAGGCATTTTGCGAATCTTTACCAGACAGGTTCCTCCATTCTTATTGCCACCAACTGGCTTTGAGATAGTAGCAGGTACCTTCTCTTTCTTTTTCCTTTCAATCCAGGTTTTTGGTGCAGCATATTTCTACTTGTACATGGCTCTCCAGGAATACATTGCAGACCTGGAGTACCTACCAATCCCTCGGGCCAGGACTGGGTTCTGACTGCAGTGCTTTCGAGGCTTTTTCACCACCTTTTCAGCCACATCTTCCTTTTTGCAAACCTTCTTTTCCTTTGGTTCCTTGGGGGCTTTTTGTGCTCCATCTTGAGAGATGGGAAAGAGCCATCTGATTTTTCTTAAGACAAATTTGAAGCTTGGAGAGTTGAAGGTAGCCCAAGACTGAGGCAAGGTTCTGGTCCCATCTCTTCTACAAGCTGTGGAGCCTTGGATAAACCACATTGCTTTTTCAGGGCCTCAGTTTTCTCATCTCTAAAAATTAAGGGTCTGTTGTATATAGATGATCTCTAGGCTGTTTTTCATTTATGATTGTTAGATCCTATAATCCTGAATAGAATGCTGATTGCCCAGTACAGTTTGCTCTCTATTCGTATGACTTCTTAGGCAAAGTTAGCCACTTCCTGTTCCAAAGAGGGGAATTTTGGGGTCCATGGGGAAGCATTCTGTGATAAAATAGGGAAATTTTCATTGTGTGTAAGGAAAGGAGCATCAGACATGGAGTCAGAAGAGTGACCTGATTCTGTCACTTACTATAGAAGTGACCCTGAGCAAGATGATAACAATGTTACAATTGTTGCAACAGTAACAATATGATTGATACTTCTGTATCCTTTGGAAGCTTGAAAGGATTTGTGTACTTGTCTCATGTGATCTTCATGATGTTCCTTGAGGGGCAGGCACCACAAATTCTCTTTTCCTAATGAGGCAATTCAGATTCAATGTGGAGTCATTTACCTTCCAGTACACAATTGATGAGGCAGGATTTGGGGGTCCAAGTCCCAGCCTCTAACTAGCATGCCCCATTTCACCTCTCAGTGCCTCCATTTCGAAAAATGGGGGCGATGATACTTATCTTACCCACCTCACAAAGTTCTTGATTAAAATGCTTTCCAAACCTCAATGACTTTAGAAGTACGCTGTTAGACAACACAAGGTCCTGGAGCTTTGGGGTGTTAGGTGACAGCTGATCCCAATGGAAACTCACCTACTTTTTGGAAATAATTGTTGCTACGCTGGAGGTGCCTTTTCTTCACTGCAACAAACATTTATTAGCTCCCAAATTTAATGGTAGAAAGAATCATGAAAGCAATATAGTTTGGAGGCTTTTATTGTATTTTTGTGTCATGGCCCCCTTTGACAGTCTGGTAAAGCTCATGTACCCCTTTTCAGAATGATATTTTTAAAAAATGGAAGGAAATCAGAGCATCTAGGTGGTACAGTGGATAAAGCTCCAGCCCTGGAGTCAGTAAGACCTGAGTTCAAATCCAGCCTCTGATACTAGGTGTGTGTGAGACCCTGGACAAGTCACTTAACACCAATTGCTTCCAAAAAAAGGAAGGAAATCCTACATTTTAGTTAAACGTTAGTGATAATATTGTAATCCTTCCCCCCTCCAAGTTCATTGACTTTCTGAAATCTGTAGCCAGGGGCCTATGGACTCTAGCTTGAAAACGCTTGGTCACGTCCAGTGTCTCTCATTTTCCAGTGAAGAGACAAAAGCTAAAACAAAAGTGAAGTGATTACCCAAGGTCACACAGGCAAGAAATTTCAGGGCTGGGATTTGAATTCCAGAGACAGAGCTCTAGTCTCCTATAGCTTATCACACCATATTAGGGCAGTAAGGGAGATGTCAAAACAATTGTGAACTTACGTTCTACTGACAGTCTCATCTTTCCCAAGCTGCACCCTGTGGCCTGGAGGAAGACTTCGATGCGGCTTTATCCAGGTGGCACTGAGAGAGTTATGGGCACAGAATTCATAACTCAGTGAAGGCAAGTGTCCTCAATCTGCTCCTGGGGCCAAATTAAGCCAGCTTCTCTGCTCAGCATTCCGAGCATCCCACAAAATGGAGGGGGTATTTTCTGCTTTAATGAGTTTCTGACTGTGTAAATATAGATGCTGTTTGGTCAGCACTTTTCCCAACAGTATTTCCAGGGATAATTTGCCTGCAATAAGCTCCCGGGGCAACCTTCTACAGATACTCAGGAACAAGCATGCTGACTGGGCAGAGGGAGGCCCTGGCCTCCTGAGATTGCCCAGTGTCACCAAAGATGAGGCCATGTTCAGGGTTTCCCTCTGACTCAGTGCTACCCAGGCTTTCCTTGGGACTTCATCTGTCCAAGTCCTTTTGTCCTGTTTCCATTAGTAATAAATGAGAACACTTTTCACAGTGATTGGCACATGGTAGACCCTTAATAAAGGAGTACTAAGCAGCTGAGATCATGTTTTATATATGTTGACTCATTCAAACCTTGTTGAACCTCCCTGGGAAGAAGGCACTGTGGGTTTCATTATCCCCATGTTGCAGATGAGAAAATGAAAACCTAAAAATATTAAATGATTTTACCATGGCCATATAGCTAGTGTATGTTGTGAGACCTAGACCGTCCTAAATTCTGGACTAGAACTCATTTCTGTCTACGAGAAAAAATGTGCAACAGTGAAAAGAGTTTTGAGTCTGGGACAATGGGACCTTAGGAAAGAAAGGGGTCCTCTGAGCTTCAGTTTCATCATCTATAAAATCACAGAGTTGGACTAGATGACCTCTGAGGTACCTTCTAGCTTTAGATGCATGACCTTGGGGAAACTTTGTAAAACTGGGGTTGGACCAGAATGACTTCCCAGATACCGTCTAGCTGTAGGTGTATGTACAACTTTGGTCAAGTCATTAACCTCTCTAGGCTTCTTTAAATGATAGAGTTCAACTAGATGACTTCTAACGGCACTACTAGTTATAATCTGTGATTACTGTCCAATGCTGTCTTAATGGCAAGTTTCTTTGTATTGTTCATGAACTTTACATGTAGCTTTCAAAGCAGGAATTAAATACTTCAAAGTACCTGCCATGTATTTTGAACATGGCCCAGGGAATACTGAGGAGTACAAGGTGCCATCTCTGTCCTATAGAGTCTAGTTGTGTAAACAGTGGAATGTGAATCATAACATGCCAATGGTTTAGCAAATCAGGACCCTGGAGATGGTTGAAGAAGAGGTTACTTCCAACTGGGGTAATCATGGATGGTTTCATGAGGAAAGCTTGTGTCCCAGCTGGTTCTTAAAGGATGGATTGGATTCCAAGGGTATCTTTTTCTTCATTGCATGGGGAGGCCCATTCTTATAGCCAGGTTACCCTGTAGGAGGAGGCCAGAGAGATTGCTTCCTATGAAAAAATGGATGTGGAATGATAATCCACTTTTCATTCCTAAAGAGTACCTGAAATGTGGGAAATGTGGATTTCAATTGCTTCTGGCTATCCCTGAAAACATTTTGTTTACACATAGGCCAGACTTCAATATGCACAAGGGAACAGAGTGCATATGGACAGTTATAGAAAAATATGATTGAAAAGGTCATTGAAATACTTTCAGTGGTGTGTTGGCTTCAAACCATCCCACATGTACCGTTAGACATTATGACAGAAAAGACAAAGTAACCCCAAATGAAAATATGTTTGTGACCAGCCTGACCTATTCTTATAACAGTCTCTAAAACCTAATCTCATTAATGCGTTTCTAATGCTGTACATGGTGACTGAAACATTTAAAGGTCAGCAGAGAATATGTTTTTGTCAGGTGGGCATCTGGGAACATCAAACCTTGTCTGTTTCTGGAGAATTGTGTCTTTTTTCCCCCTTCTTTCCATGCCCCAACTGTATTTTTTTCAACCTTCTTTGTTATAGCTCATCACCAATCTCCGAAGTTTTCCCTTGATACTCTTGTCGTCCTAAAAACAAACAAACAAAAGCCCCTTTCATTGTAATTGTGATTGTCTCCCTTTCTAAAGGCATCCATCCCTATGCAGTTTTACAAAGAACTCCTCAGATATTTGTCATGAGGGAAACACAATGTTTGGAAGTCCTTGGACATAAGGCACACACCTAAATTGTGTTTGTACCATTAAAGTCACATTGCCTTGTTTGCCTTTTTTTGGAAAGCTTTATTGAAAAGCTTTGTGTTGGAAAGCTTTAGTTCTCTATACCCATGTTATTTCTCAATAATTCCCTCATTAAACCAATCCCTTGTAACAAAGAAAGGCATTTTGGTAATAATTGACCTACCTAGAAGTCCTGTGTAACTGTCTAGTCCCATAATCCTCACCTCTCTAAAAAGAGGAGGGAGGTGGATTTCATCACCTGCTCTCTCAGGCCAGTATTGCCACCAATCTTGATTGAGTTGTCCTTTATGGCATTTACCTTTATATTTTTACTGTAGTGATAGTCACAGCTACTGGAGACCTGGAACAGCGAATCCTTGTCTCCACATTCCCTGGCATTGGTAAATGGTTCAGCATCAGAAATAGATGTGTTTATCACAGGAAAAATATTAAAGTACATACATTACTGGGCAATGAGGAGGTGCAGTGAATAAAGTACTGAGCGTGAAGTCAGGGAGACTCATCTCTCTGAGTTCAAACTAGCCTCAGACACTTGCTAGGTATGTGACCCTGGGTGAGTCACTTAATCCTGTTTGCCTCAGTTTCCTCATCTATAAATGAGCTGCAGAAAGAAATGACAAACTAGTATCTTGGCCAAGAAAACTCCAAATGGTCATGAAGGGTCAAACACGACTGAAAACAATGGAACAACAACTGAAGTATTGCCACCTGCTGTACCCTGAAGAACGTGGGGCCTCACTGTCTGACTTGTTGCTGGAGTCCCCTCTATATTTTGTTTCTCCCATTAGAATGTGAGCTCCTTGAGAGTAAGGACAGTCTTGATTTTCTATTTGTATCCCCAGGTCTTGGCTCAGTACTTTACCATAGTAAAAGTGTAGTAGATAACCATTCATCCGTTCATTCCTTCAGTATATTGTTCTCTTGGCTCTGCTTTCCTTGCACTGACTCAGTTCAAATCTTCTCCCATGCTTCTCTGACTTTATGACAGCTGGTGATTCTTACTGTGTGATACTGGTCCATTATATTCATGTGTCAGAATCTGTCCAGTTGTTTCCCAATAATGGGATAATATTTCCAGGGCTTTTTTTTAATGCTAAAAAAAGAATCACATAGTTTTAAAGAAAGAAGTAAATCTTAATGAGGCAATAACACATTGGATCTCCAATGAAAGATAATAAATAGCTTATATTTGAAGGGATAACTTTGATAAAGAAAATGAAATAATTATAATATTATATTTATATAATACTTTAGGGTTTGCAGAGCAAATTGTAGCTTATGAGAATCTTATGAGATTCTCAGACAGTGCTATGAGATATGTACTGTTATTATTACTGTCATGCTGCCAGGGGAGAAACTGAGGCTGGCTGAGGTGAAGTGGTTTGCCTGGGGTCACAGAGCTGTGAAGTGTCTGCTGTAGGATTCCCACTCAGAGCTTACTCTAATTCCTGAGCTTTCTTCATTCCACCACCTGGTTGTCTCCTTTATAAAAGACAGAAAACAGAAACAGAGAATGTTCCCTCTTTATGAACATTTTAGGAGAGAATCCCTCTAACAGGACTCATCATTCTTTTCTCAGTATAATGGTCTGTTCTGCAGTGAAGAAAGAGAAACAGTGTAAATATGATTGCTAATTATACTTTATTGGTATTTATTATTAGTAGTGGTAGTTATAATTTATTGATGTTAAAACAAAGACACAGAGAGGAAACATGTCAGTTTGTGACATAGCAACTCTGTTCCCTTTTGTCCTGTTTCAGGATGTGGTGCAGGACAAAGGCCGTAGTAGCTGGACTCCTGCCAGGAGTTGGCCAGCATTGCCAAGACTTCGGACTGATCTGGGTGGTTCCTGAGCACTGAAGCTTCCCCTATTTTATACTAAATAGTAAACAAAGAGAGCCAAAACACTTTACACATGCATTGATCTAAGCAAAATATAGGTACTTTTAAATATCCTAGAAAAGGATGGTGTCAGAGGCTGGCAAAGTTCCTTTCCTGTGTTTGTAGCTCTGCCTGTTTCTACCTTTTGCTTGGAGGAGGTGGACAGGTGAGAGATGCTGCAAAGTGAGGACAGAGTGGGAAGAAGCTTTTGTGGGTATGACCATTTGTGGGTAGAAGGGAGAAAGGAAAAGAAGAAGCTTGCCATCTATAGCTTTCTATTTTGACCAGTTATTGCTATACTATAAACTTGCTTGTTTTTATGCTACTGAAGGAGTACAAGTTTTCTAAGTTTGAAATTTTCCCGTAAATGTTTTTCCCTTGGGTCAAAGTTTCAGCTACTCCCCTCACATTGTGTAAATATATCTGCCAAACTCTCCTACTTAGTCTTAAGAGAAGCGCTCAAATGTAATTTAAAAATTGGAACAGGAAAAATATGATAGCTTGTATTAAAGCTCAATTACACGAGTAAACCTATATCTGTTCAAATTGTGACCCTGATGAATTGAACTCTAGGTTACTTCATGAAAAGACTAGTGTCATTCCAGAACTAGTGGTTCTCGTTTCCCCATAATAGCATCTGGAAAATTATTGAAGCAAACCTTGCAATTAATCATGGCATCCTTGAGATGGAAGGGACTTTAAGGACTCTCGAGCCCTACCTCCTCCTTTCTGACTAGTGAAGAAATCTAAGGCTCAGGTAGGTAGCACAACCCTCCCAGGGTCATCCAATTAGTTAGTGGCAGAGCTGGGACTGGAATGAAGATTTTTGGTTCTGAGAGAAACAATTATTAATAACCAATGATTTGAAGAGATTCAAAGCCCCCCCCCTTTTTTTTAAAGTCCTCATTTTAGAAGCTCAGTCTCTGAAGGTTGAACTAACTTTCTTTTCATTTGTGGTCAGACCCCACCTAACCTTACAAGGAATCTGTGGTGAATTCCCCAAAGTTTGGTGGAGGTAATCCTTTGTCTAACTTGTCCAAAGCTAGTGGGGCTGGTCTGAGTGTAGAGATAATCTTTTTGTCCAAGCAAGTCCTCTTATTAATGGTTCTCTAATCGGAGTTAATTGCTACCCTCAGGAAACAAAAGCATATAAACTGTGAGCCCACCACCTCTTTTATTGATGAAATGGTTTATTACCCAGAAATTATATCTCTCAGACTTTTTAAATGTCACAGTTCTTGATCTAGTCAAGACCTGCGCAACTTGGTGGTAGGTAAGGACCAAAATTAAAATACGCTAAATTTCTTTGGACCACAGATAGATTTTTAGAGGTTTCCTTTCCAAGTAAAGGTATAATTAATGATTAAACTATTTTGTAAATAAACCATATTAAAAAAGGAAATTTCAATGAATATCAAGTAATTACATTTATTATTTAAGATTTTTATTAATCATGAAATGGCTCCTCTGAGACTAGAGACAGACTGAAGATGGTTTGTTGCCTCAGGTCACATGACAAACAGGAGAGAGCACATGATGGCAATATACCTGACAAGTTATATGATGATCATGATAGTGGCTTTAGTGGAAGATGGGTTAAGCAGGGCGTGGCCAAAGCACTCTTTACATCTGTACTTTATTTTATATCTCCTACATTTTTTTGTGGGCCACTCAAAATTCTTTGACAGATCCCAAGTGGCCCACAGGCTGTATGCTGTGCAGGTCTGATCCAGTCCTTTCTCCATGATGCGTCTCCCCTTCAAACTTGACTTCCTTATGGCATAGCTTTTCGTGGAATTGGACTCACGCTCAACAAATAATCAGTCTTCTTCAACTCAAACATTCCCCCTAGGGGCCTGACGGCCCCGCCCGCCCCCCCAGTTTCCCCAGAGACTTTCTCAGCTTCCTGTCTATCCACTCTGTATGTATTTTTTAATGTGCCTGTTTATTTTATATGCTAACTAACCAATAGAATGCAAATGCAAATTCTTGGGGAGCAGGTGCTGTTTCTGTCTCTTTTTGTATTTCTTTAGCTTAGCACCGTAATGGCCTGGTAGGCAGTAAGAACTCAGTGCCTGTTCATTTACAGACTGATAGAAGGGTCACTCATTTCAGCCCTTTGCGGATGCCTTGATGCTTCTCCTGTATTCATTGATAGGCTTCTTTCTTTGGCTAGATGTGGTCACAAATGATTCCTTTAGTTTGAAGTGATTAAAAATCTTAGTCAATATAGTAAAAGAAGCCAGCAAACACTGAAAAATTGTGAAATGAATTTTTCCTAGATTAGTATCTTGCTAAGAGATGAAGACTTTTTAAGTGCCTGGCACATTAATAATGTAATTTAGTGCTCTGATTGCTTTGTAAAATAAAGATATTTGGGTCCATAACCTGGAGACCTGACTGCTAGAACTGTAATTTAGAATTCCAAATATGCTATTACTGAATAATACATGATTTAAAAAGCAAAACAAAACAAAGTCAAGAACTTGATGTTTGCTTGCAAGGGCCTTAACCGTAAAGCATTTCTTAGTAATAAAATCCAAATGACAAAAACACATTCCTCTAGGGATCCTTACTTCCTGTGCAATTAAGGAGTAAGGAAATTTTCAAAGGGAATTGTTTCTCTGTTGGAACATACTCTGCTACCTTTAGGAAACTGAATTAGTTTAAGGAGCCTGCAAAAGCACCCAACTTTTTGTAAGCTGCTCACTCCATCACTTTGCCTGAAAAGATTTCCAATAGACTCTGCAATGGATACATTTATGGTTGTTTCAGAAGCCATAAGGAAAATGGCATCCTTGGATTCCTGAGCTGTGATTTGGGTCTCCTCACACTTATAGAAATATTATCTTCTGAGGATAGGCTTCATTGTGCAATTTGGTTAATGATGCTTATTCCTAAAACAAAGGCACTGATGGTTTATTTCCCCATGTTTGAATTTTAGCACTTTTGCTCAGAAAGGAATTTCATCTATTTAAATTTGTATTGAAACTCATGTAATTTGGTGGGGTTGTACCTACTTTACACATGACAGAAAACTGAGGTATACTTTATTCACTAAGCCAGAAACCAGAAGAATGCCTATTTTCCTTTCTCTTTGTCTCTCTAAGTGCCTAGGGAAAAGGACCTAGCATTTCACTAATGTAGGCAATGCCTGGGCCACTGAACAATGAAGTCGTTTGCTGAGGGTCACCACCCAACATGTGCCAGAACCCTAACTGAACTCAGGTTTTCCTGATTTGAAGGGTAGTTCTCTATCCATTGGGAAGACAGTTTTCTAACCATTAGGCAACACTACCTTTCACCTTATACATAGGGATAGAGTGATTCCATTAGGATGGAGAATTCCTAGGTGAGTAATTTTTTTTTCCAGTATAGTTTAGCACATTCTCTGCCATTTTTATGGAGTGAGAGCTATCCCTGGCATGTAGCATGAGTGTTGTGTGGTTTGAAAGGAGGCAGCATACTCATCTCTGGCCTCTTCTCCCCCAATCCTTCTCCAAGGGAGGCTTTAATTCCTACTAGCAGAGGAAGCAGGAGGCTGGAGCCAGAGCCTGGCCACTCTGCTTTTTTCATAGAAAGAGTGCTAGTATAGAATTTCATATATATATATATATGTATATATATTTCCCTTAAATATTGATGAGAGAGAGAGACAGATGGACAGACAGAGAGAGAAAGAGAGTCTACATCTAAAGGAAAATTCCCTGACATCTCTACTACAGCAAGCTGGAGATAGGGCCAGCTCCTCTCATGTTCGGTTCTTTCTAGAGTGTTTTCCTTCAGCAACCTGAAGTAGGGTTGGCATTTTCCATCTTACCTCTAGAAGCCGAAAACCAGAAATGGATAAAGTGACTGTAGAACCCAAAGAGAGACAGAAGAGACCTGAAGTGATTCTCAGGCTCAAAGAGGAGTGAATCTTTCCTTTCTTCTCTCACCAACTCCATCCCACCTGCAAAAGCACCCATGCAGGTGCAGGACATTGATATCCACCAGTGAAGAGAGTCTCATATTAGTAGGTTTTGGCACTTGGGTTCCCTAGAATCTTAGAGAGTTGCCTGATGCCCTGTGATGCTAAGTAACTTACGCAGGGTTGCATAACTTATATCTGTCAGAAACAGGACTTGATCCCAGGTCTTCCTAGCTTCAAGACCAACTCACCATCCACTATGCCCTTCTATCTCTTACTTTATGCATACTAGGAGCTTAATGTTTCCTGGATTGGAATGGATTATATTGCCTGTGGTGGGGGCCTGATAAATATTTGTTGGAATGAATTGAAGTATACATTCCCTGCCTTCATAGAGATTTCACACTTATACTCTGGCATCAGATGAATCTGAGGTCTCATTAATATAGATGTGATTTATAATGGTGTAGTTTGCAAACATCCTTTACAATTATATAAATTTATAATTATATAATTATGAATCTGCAATGCTACAAATCCCCAACAGAGCATGTAATGATTCTGAAAAATCTTCCATAAAACATGGTGTGGACTGTCTCAGAATGACAGAATTTCCATTCTCTTGTTAATAGGAGACTAAACATGAGGGTTCCCACTATTCAGGGAAACAACATAGTAGAAATGAATGGCAGGTTTGGAGACAGAACAACGAGGTAGAAGTCCCAAGTCTGTTATTTACTATGAACGTAGGGAAGTCACTTAACCTCTCAAGCCTCAGTTTCTTCAACTGTAAAATGAGATTGAGTTAAATGATCTCTGAAGTCACTTCAGGAGAGGAGAGGTACTATTACTGCTTTGAGTAATTGAGAAAGTAGATAATAGGATCATAGAATTTAGAGATGGAGAGGACTTTAGGGATCATCCAGTCTAGTCCTCTCATTTTAAACGTTAGGAGTTTCAGGACCAATGAAATGAAAGGCTTTGCCCAAGACCACACAGATATTAAGTAGCAGAGCCAGGATTTGAACTGAAATCTTCTCCGCTCAGCATCAGTTCTTAAGCTGTATCACTCTGCCTCCAGATAGGGAGGTATAGGATAGTCATATATGACTTTGCACTTGCAGTTTCAGGAAGATTGGGAACCCTAAAACTTTTCAGTTGGTCAACACCAATCCCCAAATGTAAATCCTAAGAAAATTTCTATAATTTTCTGAATCCCACTAGAGGAAATATAGGGGTTAAAGTGTATGTGCATGTGTGTGTGCATGTGCGTATGTGTGCATGTGCGTGTGTGTGAAAGATTAGAAAGAAACAATTACTAATTTTAGTTAATGCCAAAGCTTTTCTTTGCTATTGAAAATCGATTGGATTTGTTTCTGAAGATCCCTCCAACATTGTTCAGTGTCACTTACAGAGTGGATAAACAGCTGTGCTGGCAGCATCTGTCCTACACTAGTGCCATAGACACAGTGTGCCATGTGAAGCCAGAAATCTGATGGAGTCAGTAACATCATTCTCTCATGTAGGCATAGCAAGGTACAGAAAGAACCCTGGACTGATTTAGGAGAACTTGGTTTTAGGCCTCCCTCTTCCAGCTAGTTTGACCTTGGGGGAATCATTTCTTCTTTTGTTGGTTCAGTTTTCTCCTGTATAAAATGAGTCCCCTCTCTGGCTCTCCATTTAGTTTACAGGGCTATTGCATAAATTAAATAAAACAATGTGGGCAAAGGTGTTGACAGAATCTTCCAATTGGAATACTTTCTTTTTTGTCTTTTACCTAGAGCCATAGCTGGGAAGTTCAATCACTTCATTTTCCAGATGAGCAAACTGACACCCAGGGAAATTACTTGTCCAAGGTCACACAGATAAATAGTAGCAGAACTTTGAGCAGGAAACAGGTTTCCTGATTCCATGCTCCTTCCATGAAGTCTCATTTAAAAAACTGCCTATTAAAAAGGTTAAGGGAAATGTCCAGTGAGGAAAGATTCTCTACAAAGGTAGATTGCCACCTGCTTTGCAATTTACAGTTACAAAGTTTCCCCTAGAGTACCACCTGGATAGCTTTCCTGTTGTCACACAGTTAGTACATGTCAGATGGAGAACTTGGACCCAGATTTTTTCTAATTTCAAGCTCAGTTCTTTATCCACTCTCATGGGGTGGCCAATATGGCAATATTGTTATTTTCACTTTACAGATGAGGAAACAGGCTCAGAGACATTCAGTGACTGACCCCTGATCACTTAGTGTGGTCACGAGGTCAGTAGTACGCCTCATACACGTTACTTCAAGACTTTGTAGTGACTTTACATATGTCTATATCTAGATATCCACCTACAGATAGATATTTCCCTATCAAATGAGGATAATGATACTTGCATTGCCCACATCAGAATATTGTTGTGAGGAAGGTACTTTATAAACCTGAAAGTATAGTATAAATGGGAACTATTTTCAATTTTATTTGCACATGGTTGATATAAATTTGGATGATCCAATAACCTTGTTCAATTATATAATACAATCTATAGAAAAATATATAGAGATTTATAGACATGCATGTATATATACAACATATTTGATAGAAATTTGGAGACTTGGCAGATAAAATCTTGTTGCCCCCACTTGCATGCTTTTATGTGAAGTGACTATTGTACCATTCTGAAACTAACTGATCAGCACTCTTGGCTCTGTAGTTTGGGATTTCTGTGTTTTGGTAGTCTCTGCCAAGAGTTAATTAGCTTCCAACTAGAAAATGTGCATCCTTTTTGGGAAGTTAATTTTTAGCTCTCTAAGCTGCAGAATTGATTTTCTTCTTAAGTATAAGGGAAATATGTATGTGTAGCTATATACATTTATATTAATATATGTATATATACACACATATGTATAATACATAAGTAGACAATATCCACATCCATGTATAACTTAGGATTCTAGGATTATGCTAGTGTACTTCTTGAAAAATAAAAGGTGACCCTGTTGCCATGTGAAACTGTAGCAAGAAATCAGTGAGGAAGGGATAATGTTAATTAAAATTGTACATTCACAAAGGCAGGAAATAAAGTCATATTAATAAGATTCCCAGCTTGTATTTGTATGAGGACAAGACTGTTTCAGGAAGGAGCTGATACCCACTTGGCACAATTTTCTTAAAGGTAGAATAAGACTGGCTTGGTGCCATATTTTAAGAGAGCTATTCATTCATTCAACCAATATTTAATGAGCATTTCCCATGTTCAAGGCAATCTGTTGTCTATCCACTTGCACTGGAGCATGATTTAAAGCTGATAAGCTCCCACATAGACTGTGCCTGTGCGCTTGACCTCCTGTGGTTAGAGAAAATGATGAGACAGGAAATGTAAATTTTTAATGGTCACCAAAGGCTACCTTTTGTTATTCGATGCCATATGAATAAATGAAGGATCTATCATTTTACCATTGTTATGAAGTTCATCCACCAAACTCCCTGGTAAATATGAAAACACCTCTACTGATGCAAATCCAGTTCAATGATTTTTTTAGTATCTAAATCCTCGAGTGTTGTTTGAGGCACAAAGTGGATATGTCTAGGGTCACACAGCTAGTAAATGCCAGAGGTGGAATTTGAATCTAGGTCTTCCTTATCCAAACCCAGCCCTCTATCTATTTTAGATCTTGCTAATACCAAGGCCAGACCTCTGTCTCACCATATTGCCTTTAGTACATTTGGATCCACCTGACTATAATTGTAGTGTGTGTAGTGCAAAGAACCCTAGGCTTAGAGAAATTACAGAGAAACATGGGTTTAAATTCTGCTCCTGCTGTTTGCTATCTGCATAATCTTGGAAAAGTCATTAATCTCTCTGAACCTCAGATTATTTACTTGTAAAATGAGTATAGTAACACTTGCATTGCCTACTCAAAAAGGTTGTTGGGAGGCAGGTACTTCATAAGCCTTAAAGTCTTGTATAAATGTGAGCCATTTTCAGTTTTATTCTCATATAGTTGATATGAACTAGAATGAGTCAATGGTCTTGTTCAAAAAGCAATGCAGAAGAATAGAAGCTACTTCAGGCCAAACACTGTTTTATTTATTTATTTTTTTCCCATCCATTTATTTATTTATTTATTTATTTATTTAATTTTTTACATTCATTTTCACAAATTTTTGGGTTCCAAATTTTTCTCCCCTTTTCTCCCCTCCCCCCCACCCCAATACCCCAAGCAATCTAATTTTCCCTATCTCCAATCTGCCCTCTCTTCTGTCATCTCTCCCTTCTCTTGTCTCCATCTTCTCTTTTCTCCTGTAGGGCCAGATGACTTTCTATTCCTCCTTAACTGTATGTCTTCTTTCCTAGTTGCAACAACAATACTAAACAGTTGTTCCTAAAACTTTGAGTTCCAAATTCTCCTCATCCCTCCCTCCCCACCCATTCCCTTTGGGACAGCAGGCAATTCAATATAGGCCATATCTGTGTAGTTTTGCCAATGACCTCCCTGATAGTCGTGTTGTGTAAGACTAACTGGATTACCATCCCTCCTAACCTGCCCCTCATTGTTTCTCTTCTGTCTTTTGATCCTGTCCCTCCCCAAGTGTTGACTTCAAATTGCTCCCTCCTCCCTTTGCCCTCCCTTCCATCATCCCCCCCCCTTGCAATATCTCTTTCTCCCCTACTTTCTTATACTGTAAGATAGGTTTTCATACCAAAAAGAGTGTGCATTTCACTCCTTTGTTTAGTCAAATGTGATGAGGGTAAACTTCTTGTTTTTTTTTTTTTTCTCAGCTCTCCTCTTTTTCCCTCCACTAAGAAAAACTCCTACCTGCCTCTTAAATGACATATAGTTACCCCCTTCCCTTTCCCTCCCCCTACATTTCTCTCTCACCATTTACCCTAGTTTCTTTTAAGGTATGGTCCCATCCTATTCAGTTCAATCTGTGCTCTCTATCTCTGTATGTGTGTGCATGTGTGTATGTGTGTGCATGCGTGTACATGTGTATGTGTGGTCCCACCAACTACCCAGATACTGAAAAGTTTTAAGAGTTACAAATATTGTCTTTCCATGTAGGAATGTAAACAGTTCACTCATGGTAAGTCCCTTAAGACTTCTCTTTGCTGTTTACTTTTTCATGCTTCTTCTCATTCTTGTGTTTGAAAGTCAAATTTTCTTTTCAGCTCTGGTTTTTTCATCAAGAATGAAAGTCCTCTTTTTCATTGAAAGACCATATTTTCCCTTGAAGTATTATACTCAGTTTAGCTGGGTAGGTGATTCTTGGTTTGAGTCCTAGTTCCTTTGCCTTCTGGAATATCCTATTCCACGCCCTTCGATCCCTTAATGTAGAAGCTGCTAGATCTTGGGTTATCCTGATTGTATTTCCACAGTACTGGAATTGTTTCTTTCTAGCTGCTTGTAAGATTTTTTCCTTGAGCTGGGAGTTCTGGAATTTGGCCACAATGTTCCTAGGAGTTTCTCTTTTTGGATCTCTTTCAGGTGGTGATCGATGGATTCTTTCAATACTTATTTTGCCCTCTGGTTGTAGAATGTCAGGGCAGTTTTCCTTGATAATTTCATGGAAGATGATGTCTAGGCTCTTTTTTTGATCATGAGTTTCAGGTAGTCCCATAATTTTTAAATTGTCTCTCCTGGATCTATTTTCCAGGTCAGTTGTTTTTCCCATGAGATATTTCACATTCTCTTCCATTTTTTCGTTCTTTTGGTTTTGTTTGGTGATTTCTTGGTTTCTCGTAAAGTCATTAGACTCCATCTGTTCCATTCTAATTTTGAGAGAACTATTAAATTCAGTGAGCTTTTGAGCCTCTTTTTCCATTTGGCTCATTCTGCTTTTGAAAGCATTCTTCTCCTCATTGGCTTTTTGAATCTCCTTTGCCAATTGGGTGAGCCTATTTTTCAAGGTATTAATTTCCTCAGCATTTTTTTGGGTCTCCTTTACCAAGGTATTGACTTGTTTTTCATACTTTTGTTGCATCTCTGACATTTCTCTTCCCAGTTTTTCCTCCACCTGTCTAACTTGCTTTTCAAAATCCTTTTTGAGCTCTTCCAGGGCCTGAGCCCACCCACCACCCCCCTGGGGCGTCTGGGGTAATGAGGCCCCGCCCTCCACATCTTTCCCTGATGGCAAGAATACGTCCTCATCTTGGTCGGATCCGAATGTCGGGATCATTTGCATTTGTTGGAAAAAACTCTCTAAAGTCTTATTTTTCTTCCTTTTCTAGGCATTTTCCCAGCCAGTTACTTGACTTCTGAGATTCCTTTCCACCCCCTCCTGGATCCGCCCAGCTAGTGCTTGGCCTCTGAGATTTAAATGGGCTTTCCTCCTGCTGGCTGTCAATCAGTGAGCTTTAGTTCAGGTGCTGGGGTGGGGCCAGGGCTGCCTCCGAGACTGATCCCTCGGGGGCTTTATGCAGAGACTTTCAGGAATGGAACGGGTGGGGGCGGGGTGGGGGGCCCACCTTCCAAATCTCGCTCTCTTGGGGGCTTTAAGCAGAAACCTTCAGTAACAGAGCTGGGTGGGGGCCGGGCCGTCTCCCAGGCTCAGCTCTGTCCGGTTTTATGCGGGAATCTTCCGTAATGAAGATCCTGCCTGCTGTTGGGGGATTCCTGAGTCTTGGGCCGCTGCCGCCTCCGCCGCTTCCTGCCCCGTCCCCGCCGCTGCCGCTTCCTCCCGAGGGGGCCCGAGTCACGGAGACGCCCCGCTTCCCCTCTCCTTCAGCCCGGCCTCTCTCACTGACCTGCTTCTGTGGGGGGAGGGACTTTCCTGGCTGCTGGAGCGTCCGTCTCTGAAGCCTGCTCGGATCAGCTTCTCTGCAGCCCCGGCCAGGGCAGCGCTGGGGGTCGGGTTTACTTTCCGGGGCGAGCCGGACCCTGGGGACGGGTCTTCAGGGCTCCCTGGAACGGAAATCTCTTCCACTCTGCTTCTGCACACCTTGTATTCACCCAGAAGCTATGGGGGACTCTTTTTACATTAATTCTATGGGCTTTGATTTCGGAGCTCGTAAACGTGCGTCCTTCTACTCCGCCATCTTGGCTCTGCCCCCCCTACTGTTTTATTTTTGCCTTTATATTCTCCTCTTCTCATCCCTTCCTTATACATACGCACATACATACATACATACATACACCCCCTTCTTATACATAGCATAAGTATCTGGCATCTGGTAGGCCTTCCTTAATAAATCCTTGTTGAGTTGAACACAATCGATGTTACAGTGCAGTGGATTTGCATTCTCATCCTATGAAGGGACGGTGGATCTAAAACGAAGGAATGAAGACTGAATCTTAGATAGTTGGTTGGATGTTGTCCTTTGTCCTTGAAGAGGACCAAAATGACATCACCATGACAAAGTCAAGTTTTATTGGGTCCATCTGTGACTGATCAGACTAATACGAGCTTGAAATGCTCTATCAGATTGGGCACAGATAGTCGTGTGAACATTAGGGGTCAATACTTGAAATTTGAGGATCCTACATTTCCTTTGAACTGTTTCAATTCTGCTTTGCTCATAGAACATAGCACCCTTTCTGATGGAGTCATGCCATGCTGAGCGGTCCTGGGTCAGTGTCTCACATTTTGCACAGTGAATTCCAAAGTTCTTGAGAGAGACCTTGAGAGTATTCTTGTAGTGCCTCTTCCGACCACCATATGATTGCCTGCCCCATGTGAGTTCTCCATGAAATAGTCCTTTTGGCAAGTGTACATTTTGCATTTGCACAACATGGCCAGCCCAGAATGCTTGACAGTTCAGTTCAAGCAAGGTGCCTTATCCTGACAGGTGATCTTCAGAATCTTCTCAAGACAGTAATGACTGGCAGACAAAGACTTTACAGAATAAATAATTGATCCTGAAAAGCATTAGTAGATTGGGCAAGGTCAAGGCGAGTGGCACAGGGCTCCGAACAGTTACAGCATTTCAGAACTGGAAGGTCTCGCAGAGATCTCCCATTCATTCCAGCCTGTACCTGCGCAAGAATCTTCTCTATTAGTGGTCACCCAGTCTTTTCTCAAAGACCTCAAGAGAGGGGGAACGCATTATTCCAGGAAGTCAGTTCTACTTTAGTTCTAACTTGGGGAAGCTTTTCCTTATGTCATGGCTAAACTTTCACCCATTGCTTTGAGTTGCCTCCTGGGGGCAAGCAGAAGTCTAGTTTGAAGGCATCAGCAACTAGAGTCAGATCTTTCTTGAATTCCCAAATTATTAATGAGGCAGTTTATGTGCTAACTGAACCAGATGTGTTTCATCTCTTTCCTCATCCTTCTCTCCTACTCTTCTTACTCTGAGACCTCCCAGTATCCTAGAATGTTAGCACTGGGAGGGATCTGAGGTTCACAGGAAGACAAGCATAGAAGGAACTTTAGAGGCAATCTGGTCCGGTTCATTTATTTTACAGACAAAGGCCCAGAGAACACTGTGTGACATGCCCAAGGTCATGGAGGTAATACGGGTCAGAGGGGAAATCTGAACTCAAGTTGGCTGGTTCCAGAACCACTTGTACTTTCCATTGTACCACACTACCCAGAGATACTACAAACAAGAATATTTAGAATGATTTGGAGATAATCACTGAGAGAAGGAATTGTAATTAAGGGGCATAGGAAAAGGCTTCTTGCAGATGGTGGAATTGTAGTTGAAAATGGAAGGAAGCTAGGGAAACCAGGAGGTAGCGATGAGGAGGGAGAGCATTCCAGGCATAGGGACAACAAGGGAAAAGAGCTGGAGTTTCTGATAACTGGTGTTACTAGAACACCTTTAGATGAGCACTTAGTGACTGAGCTCCAGCCTGCTGCCTCTCGCTCTTCTTGCAGTCTAAGTTTTCAGATGAACAAATTCCTGCTTCCAACCATCTAATCAATAGAACAAGCAGAGTACATGTGTTTCATTCTAGGCCATGTCAGTGATTATTACTGAGTGGGGAAAAAAGAGACCTTGGGGCAAATTCTAAGTTATTAATAGCTTGGATATATTTCTTTCCTGTAGAGTGAGCCATAGAAGGAAACTTAAGAGGATCATTTATTATATCCCTCTTATTTATTCAATAACATTTATTAGGTTCCTACCATATAAGTTTCCACCTTTCCATTGAGAATTAGGAATTAGGGTTTGCAGCATCTGCTCCCTAATGAAGAGAAAAGAAGTATAAAAGCAGAAATGTCCTATTGTAGTGGAAAGAATGCTATGTTAAAAGGCAGAAAAATAAGAGTTCCCAGAGTCATTTAATTTCTTTTGGCTTGATCTTTAAAATATGTATAGTATCCCTGGCCTGCCTAATATTTGGGCCCCCAGTAAGTTACTCTGGGTTTTGGGTGCTGTGCAACAGCATTTACTCAAAACCTTCACTCATAAGCTTTCACTGATGTGCTTATTTTTATTAGGTTAACCAGAAGATATATTATGTCAAAGCAAAAAAAAAAAAAAAAAGAGAGGAAGATTCCTCCATAACCATAGGAATATATTCTTCATGGGGTTACCATACCTACAATAGGGGTATACTCTCCACTGCTGCTTTCCCTCCCTCCCTCTTTCTGTCTCTCTCTCTCTCACCAGGGAACATTCATAACTAGGCAGATTCCCAGCTGTGATACTACAAAAGCCCTTGATGTACTGTGACAATGTCATTGGCAATTTTCAGCCCCATTTTTGCCAGTCAGCCAGTTGTGTCTTCCATTGACATCCATTGCATTGGTCTTCAGTTAGAATATGGTTTCTTCAGGAGAGAGAGAGAGACAGACAGACAGATAGACAGACATAAAGACATAGAGAGACAGAGACAGAGAAAGACAGACAGAGATCTTTATGTTTTAGCTCTGTTATGATGCCAACTTCCTTTCCCACTGAGTCAGGTGCCAAGAGCAAGACTACATACAGCATTTCCTCAGAGGTTTAGTGGTAGCCCAGAGGAGGTTTATCTCTAGCTTTTGAACACTCTCCTTTGGGTTTCCATTCCCCCTCCCCAGATTATTGATGACATCAATTAGGCAACTCGACACTTGACTTTTAGTCTCAATGTTTATTACGGTAGTAGAACAATTGCTATAAAACATCTCCTCATTTGGGGTGAACCATTGTAATTCAGTCACTTGCCCTGGGTCACATAGTAAGTGTAAAGTATCTGAGGTCACATTTGAACTCAGGTCCTCCTGACTCTAGGGCCAATGCTTTATCCACTGCACCACCTAGATACTCCATCTCTCCCTAAATCTGCAGCACCATTCTACAAGAACATAAAAAGTCTAGGGGAAAATGGGTTCCAGGTTAGAGAATGCATGTAGGAAAGGGGTAACTCAGAACCCTTAGTTGCTGGAAGCCCCCAAGATATTCTCCTTCTTATGGTATAGTTTTTCTCTGGCATCCTTGTAGGGCTGTGAATGTGCTATCTCTCATGACATCCAATCTGCTTTCAACTCCTGATGAAACATTGCTGCCAGCTGTGACTGTCCCAAAGGACAGTACTGGGACATGGTGGGAAGATAGGCAATCCCAAATCCATTGGGCTCTTTGAAGCCCGCAAGATCCTCCTCAGGGTAAGTGTGTGTGTGTGTGTGTGTGCACGGCGGGGAGGGGATAGGAGATGTAGAGGCTGAGGCATTCCACTTCCCCAGCCCCTAAACTCTACATATCCTGGGGCTTCTATAAGAACTCTCTCTGCAACTTTCTTGAATAACTTTGGTTCCGAATTAACTCAGTATGTATTTCATGGTTGACCCATGGGGCATGACCAAGTTTCCTCAGCCTATCAGGAATTCTTCCTCAGGATTGCTGCTCCACTTGACTAAAGACTTTTGTACATTGTCTAGAGCAGGGGTTGACAAACTGCTGCCTAGAGGCCAAATCTGACCCATTACGTCTTTTAAGTTAAGAATGTTTTTTTTTTCATTTTAAAGTACAATAAAACTGTATTTGAAAATGGAAAAACTATTTTTAGTTCATGAGTTTTACCAAAAATGGGAAGTGAGCTGGAATGAGTCCAGGCAGTAGTTTGCTGACCTGAAGTCTTTGACTGAGGTCTGTTCTTACTTTATTAAGGTCTTAACGTTAAGGTATAAGTCACTGATGCTTCAGCATCTTGAAATGGGATGGGGTAACTTGTTTCACTCTGTTCCTAACATATAATCAATGGGTTTGGGGAGCATTAGAACTAGAGGGATCTGGAAACACTTGTTGTATATTTGAAGGAGAAAAGGGAGTTGAACTTTGAGAACAACTAGAGATTCTAAGATGTGTAAACAGCAAGGAATTGCATTCTAAACAAGGAAAGAGCCCATACAAAGGCACGGAGATGAGAGATAATGAGGGAGACCAAGAAGATCGTTTAATTAGCTATAGGGTGTGTGAAGGGAAGTCATGTGTGATGAGGTTAGAAAGGTTTTGAATCAAGTTATGAAGGTGTTTAAATGTCAAATGGTAATGTTTACACTTGATTCTAGAGACCATAAGGAGCCTTTGGAATTTATTGAACAAAATGGTGACGCAGTAAGACCTATATATTTTTAAATTCTAATTTATTTATGTATATTTTTAGTTTTTAACATTCATTTCCACAAGAGATGAATCCCCATCTCTCCCCTCCACCTACCCCCAAGACAGCATGTATTCTGGTTAGCCCTTCCCCCAATCTGCCCTCCCTTCTCTCAAACCCTTCCCTTCGCTTATACCCATTCCCTCTCTTTTCTTGGAGGACAAGACAGATTTCTATATGCCATTGCCTATATATCTTATTTCCCAGTTGCATGTAAAAATAAATTTTAACATTCATTTTTTTTAAACTTTGAGTTCCAACTTCTCTCCCTTCCTCCCTCCCCACCCATCCCCACTGAGAAGGCAAGCAATTCGATATGTGTTATACATGTGTAGTTATGCAAAAGACTTCCATAAAGTCTTTTGTTGTGGAAGACTAACTTTATTTCCCTCCATCCTATCCTGCCCTACCATTTCTTCTATTCCCTCTTTTGACCCTATCCCTTCTCAAAAATATTTACTAATAATTACTCCCTCCTCCAATTTTCCCTTCTTTCTTTCATCCCCTTACCCCCCACTTATCCCCTTCTCCCCTACTTTCCTGGAGTGTAAAATAGAATTTCATAGCAAATTGAGTATGCATATTATTCTTTCCTTAAGCTAAATGTGATGAGAGTAAGCTTCAATTTTTCCTTCTCACCTCCCCTCTCTTCCCTTCCATTGAAAAAGCTTTTTCTTGCCTCTCTTATGTGAGAGATACTTTGCCCCATTCTATTTTTCCCTTTCTTCTCTCAATATAGTCTTCTGTCAACCTTAATTTCATTTTTTTAGATATCATCCCTTCCTATTCAACTAACCCTGTGCCCTCTATCTACATGTGTATAATCCCTCCAACTACCTTAGTACTAAGAAAAGTCTCAAGAGTTGTAAATATTATCTTTCCATTTAGGAATGTAAACAGTTCAACTTTAGTAAGTCCCTTATGATTTCTGTTTCCTGTTTATCTTGTCATGCTTCTCTTGATTTTGGGGTTTGAAAATCAAATTTTCTATTCAGCTCTGGTCTTTTCATCAAGAATGATTAAAAGTTGTCTATTTCATTGAATGACCATTTTTTCCCCTGAAGCATTATACTCAGTTTTGTTGGATAGATGATTCTTGGTTTTAATCCTAGTTCCTTTGACTGCTGGAATATCATATTCCAAGTCCTTCGATCCCTTATGTAGAAGCTGCTAGATCTCATGTTATCCTGATTATATTTCCACAATGTTCAAATTGTTTCTTTCTGGCTGCTTGCAATATTTCCTCTTTGACCAGGGAGCTTTAGAATTTAGCTACAATGTTCCTAGGAGTTTTACTTTTGGGATCTCTTTCAGGAGAAGATTCATGGATTCTTTCAATTTTTTTTTTTACATTCTTGTTCTAGAATATCAGGGCAGTTTTCCTTAATAATTTCTTGAAAGATGATGGCTGGGCTCTTTTTTTGATCATGGCTTTCAGATAGTCTCATAATTTTAAAATTGTCTCTCCTGGATCTGTTTTCCAGGTCGATTGTTTTTCCAATGAGATATTTCACATTGTCTGCTATTTTTTTCAGTCCTTTGGTTTTGTTTTATAATTTCTTGATTTTTCATAAAGTCATTAGCTTCCATCTGTTTCATTCTAATCTTTAAGGAATTATTTTCCTCAGTGAGCTTTTGGACCTCCTTTTCCACATGACCACTTCTGCTTTTTAAAGTATTCTTCTCCTCCTTGGCTTTTTGGATCTCTTTTCTCATTTGGGTTAGTCTAGTTTTAAGGTGTTATTTTATTCAGCATTTTTTGGATCTCCTTTAGTGAACACGACTCATTTTTCATAATTTTCTTGTGTCACTGTCATTCCTCTTCCCAATTTTTGTTCTTTTTCTCTTACTTGATTTTCGAAATCCTTTTTGAGCTCTTCCATGAGCTGAGACCAATTCTTATTTTTCTTGGAGGCTTTGGATGGAGGAGCTTTGACTTTGTTTTCTTCTGTTTGCATGTTTTGATCTTCCTTGTCACCAAAGTGAGATTCTATAGTCGGATTCTTTTTTTTGGTTTTTGCTCATTTCCCGAGCCATTTACTTGACTTTTGAGCTCTTTGTCAAGGTAGATCTCTGCTTCCAGTGGGATGGGAGATGTAGTGTCAGACATTTGATTCTCCCAGAATCTGTGGGCCTAGAGCTCCAGAAACAGTCTCTGTCTCTGCCTGTGCTGCTGCTGTGGCTGCTTCAGGTTCCTCTGCCTCCTTCACTCTCTGCCACCCTGGGGCTGGAGCATGCCACTCTCCCACACTGGTCCCACAGGTTTTTTTCACTGACCTTCCAATTTGTTCTTGGCATTTTTGGCTCATGAAGTCTGGAAACCACCACAGGAGTGAGAGATTCAGTCCCCCAAGGCCTGCTCAGGTCTGGTCTGTGTACTTGTGGTCCATGCTGGATTGCACCCTCCCCCTACTGTGGCATGATAGACACTTCTTGATGACCTTCCAGGCTGTCTTCAGCTGGAGATTTGCTTCACTTAGTCATTCTATGGGTTCCACACCTTCAGAATTTGTTTAGAGCCATTTTTTTTACAGGTATTTGGCTGGACTAGGGGGCAGTGCTCTAGAAAGTGCTTACTTTTACTCTACCATCTTGGCTCTGCCCCCAAGACTGTGTTTTAGGAAAATATTTTTTAGAGCATATGTAAAGGATTCTTTGAAGAAGGGAAAGTCGTGAGTCAGAAAGACAAATTAGGAGCCTATGGAGTAGTCCATGTGAAAGATGATGAGGGCCTGAACTATGGGAGTGATAAGGTGAATGGAGAGAAGGGTTCATATGCGAGAGATGTTGTGAAGATAAAATCAAGACGTAGGGACTGACTGTGATTTGTGAGGGACTGTAACTTCTTTGCCTTCTAAATAAGGGGGAACTATTAAAAGGTTGATCCCCTGTGACCCTCCAGCCAATTGACTGGAAATCATCTGAATTATCTCCAAATGAGAAAACAGTTGCGTAGCACTCATTGTCAACAGAATCTAAGAAAACAGTATGGAAAGAGGCTCACTAAGTGGTGACTAAAATTGAATCTAATGTGGTCTTTCATCCAAAAGGAATGGTCACTGCTTCATTGCTTTTCATCTTAAAAAAAATAAGGATAGCAATTCAGGGACAAACCATAAATGAGTTTGACTTACTGACCCCTGAAAGAGTTGAGATTCAAAAACTGAATCACAAAAGACTCGTAGAAAAATTGTCGGGTTCACTTTGACCAAGCTGGGTGCTGTAAAGTTGAAGATGAATGATCCCGTAATGCCTTAATGCAGCACATAGCTGAGCGGTGGACATTGTCATGCTGACCTTTGGAACATTGGAAAACCAATGTGGAAAAC
Organism: Bettongia penicillata ogilbyi; assembly: GCA_023548195.1. Lineage (NCBI taxonomy): Eukaryota > Metazoa > Chordata > Mammalia > Diprotodontia > Potoroidae > Bettongia > Bettongia penicillata. Next base: position 2,863,296 of record JAJHZJ010000250.1, read on the forward strand.
TGTATTGTGGTTTGGGTAAATGTCCTTCTTATTCAGTCATTTTTCAGTCGTGCCTGACTCTTTGTGACCCTGCTTGGTTTTTTTTTTTTTTTTTGTAAAGATGTTGGACTGGTTTGTCATTTCCTTCTCCTGCTCATTATATAGGTGAGTGTGGAGCAGCTAGGTGTTGCAGTGGATAGAACACCAGTGCAGGAGTCACGAGGACCTGAGTTTAAATCTCACACTTGACACTCACTAGCTGTGTGACCTTGGGCAAGTCACTTAACCCCAATTGTCTCATCCTGGGTGATCTCCAGTTATCCTGATGAATATCTGGTCACTGGATTCAGATGGCTCTGGAGGAGAAGTGAGACTGGTAACTTGCACAGCCCTCCCTCACTCAAAACGAAGTCAAGGGCAAGTCATGTCCTTATTTCTCTGATGGCGTGGTCTTTCTTCATCAGTGAAGGACGAACACACATTCAAGTGAGTCAACAGAGGCAAACAGGGTTAAGCAACTTGCCCAGGGTCACAAATCTAGTAAGTATCTGAGACCAAATTTGAATTGATGAAGGTGAATCTTCCTCACTGTCTTCTCTGCTCTCTTATTTGCTCTGTCACCCAGCAGCCCTCTACTTGTCCTAGACAGGTTATTAAAATGGAGAACGCAGGAGAAAGGTAGAGGAACAGGGACCAAGTTTCTTGTAGGAGTTGGATTAAAAGGCAGCCTGAGTTGGAAGGTGGGTGGGACAGACAAAAGCTCACAGAATCAGCAATTTTTCCTAGATTATCTCTGTGTTTCTAGCTCCTGATCCACAGTAATTTAAATCATGACCTTGGAAAAGTTCCTTCCTTTCTTTGGGCCTCAATTCCCTTCTGGACTTTTTAACCCTGAAGGAGCATTTTGTTTCCCAGAATCTTGCCTGGAAGAGTCTTTATATCTTAAATCTGAAACTCTTCCTTCCAGACATCTTTAGACCCTGGCCCAGGTAAGTTGGAGGCACTCAATATCTCCACTTGAAGACCAGACTCTGGCTTAGAGTAGACATCGCCTGTGTTGTCTTATTTATGTCTAATGACTTGATGACACCTTTTTAATCTCCACTCTAGAGGCTACCCCATCCCTCCCTGCCCCAGACTTCCAGGGCTCTGCTCTAGGGATCTGAGGTCTCCCAATTTCTCCATTCAGGAACACAAAAGAAGTTCATAATGGGACAAAGAAGCCATCAGGACAATTTTGTTACTAAGGGATTCATTTAATACATCCTTCTTTTAAAACCATAGTTCACAGTTTCATATGAAGCCCTCTATTTTTGTTCTTCTTTGTGTGTTTGAATGTGATTTTTAATGACTGTTAAGCTCATAAACAAGGAAATTGTATTTTTCTAAAAGAATTTAGGATAATTTGGAAAACTGTCAGTTGTACAGGATGATGCTCTTGGTTTTTGCCTCCAAACCCTGATCATTAAATATCACTTATTTTCCTTGACAATTTTGACTAAAAGAGAATCCTTTTTCATTGTCAACTGTCACTAAGCTTTCCAGGTAGCTTTTTGGGGTTATCTTTATTCCAGATAATTAAGGTGCCTAGAGTGTTTCAGTGAGTTTGAGATGTTGAGGCAGGTCATTCAGAAACTAATTAGACTGCAGTAGTGGAGGATGCCATTGGCCAAAAAAGAAAGAAAAAATTAAAATCTCCAGCTGGCTACTCCTCTAAGCAAACATGATATGCTACCTTTCTTGTCCCTCATGCCCTGTAAAAGATATCAACTTGTATTTTAAAAGGATGTAGTTGAGAGAAGGTTCAAAGGACAGCTGGTGGTTCCCATTTGCAAGCCGATGTGATCCTCAAGTTCCAGGTTGCCATGGACACATAGTGGGGATACATTTGGCCTCTGAACACACTAAAAATCTGCCCTGTTTTCTAGACTTGGAATGGTTGGTTTTGGTAATACATTTTTACATCTTAACCATGGTTTAGGTCTTTACCTAGGAAGTTAAGGTCATAATTTATGCTAACTGCTGTCAGACAATTGGTTGGTCAGTGGGAAAGGTCCAGAAAATGCTTTAATATCTTGTAAGAAGTCTACTTTTGATAAAAGGGTCTTTTATCAGTTCTTTCTATAATGGGGATGGGAGGGAGGATATTGCTCTTAGAATGCAGTTACTCTGAGTGGATCACATATGAACTGCAGCCAATTCTCCTTTTCCATTGTATAAGAATTGTGTGCTCAAACTGACTCAGAGGGTGAGAGAACTCAGACATAACGGGCTCAGTCCTCCTATTATGATCTCTGCTTGGGAGCCAAGTCCTTGGGAAGACATTCTGTGCCTTCCTCAAGTGAGTAAGGTGCTCGTTAGTTAATGGTATCAGATGTCTGCTCTAAGTGTGTGGGTTCTTTTTATTCTCTCATGTTTTTGGGAAAATCTGAATTTTGGCTTTGAGTTTTAGATTATTAAACCTGGAATCTGGAACATATGAGTTCATACACTTGCTTAAAACCTTACTGCCCGTGTAAATATGGATAAGTCACTTGATTGCCCTGAAAGTCAGTTTATTCATCTGTAAAATGGAATAATAATAAAAGCGTTGCCCACCAAGTGCTGTTACGAGAATCAGATGAGATCATGGATGTAAAGCACAATGCAAACTTTAAAAGTCTGTATCCATTTGAAATTTGGTCGTTCTAATGGAAAAAAATTCTTGTTTAATATGGGTTAGACTAGACGGCTTCTGGGGTCCCTTCTAACTCTGAGACTTTGGGATTCTGTGAGGCCAAGAGGAACGAGAAATGTTTAGTGGCATTAGTGAACGACTCGCTGTATTTCTTTTAATTGTGTTCTTTTTCCTGCCTTCCCTGTCTATTGAGATCCTACCTACCCTTCAAGGCTCAAATCCCACCTTCTCTATAGCCTTTCCTGACTATCCCAGGCCACTGAGCTAGCTCTCCTTCCTCTGACCTGTCTTTGACACTCATTTGAAATTTATCATTTGCTGCGTTGTACTGCTTTCCAGGTATACACAAAATGATAACTTCTCTCCCTGAATAGATTATAAGCTTCTTGAGGGAAGGGACAATGTTACAAAATTTCTCTGTGTAAATCCTAAGATATGGATAAGCACATATGCACATATGTATTAGAACAATTTTTTTCTTCAAATTTTCGTAATTTCATTTTCTTCATGCCCTTTTGTCTTGTTTTTAGAATTTGTTTTTATAGCTCTTTGGGTGGGTAGTTTTTCACCAAGGGGAAAACCTTTTCAATTCCCTTGAACCTGAAGGTAATTTTTACTTACTATCTAAGGAGCCCAAGTCTTGATACCATCAATGTTAGCTGCCAAAGGTATAATTTTGATGACAGATCACTAGCTTCCAGGATAATGGAATTATAAAGGCTGAGATAGCTCCGTAGATGCTGAGGTTATTATCTTCTTTTATTTTTATTTCAGCTGGTGGTACCATACACATTGGGTCAAGAATCAGGAAGACCTGAGTTAAAACCCTGTCTCACTTTGCTGTGCGACCCTGGGCAAGTCATTTAATCTCTATCTGACTCAGTTTCTTTAGCTGTAAAGTGGGGATAATAATAGCATGTCACCTTGCAGGGTTTTTCTGAGGCTCAAAGGAGATAATGTTTTTAAAAGCTTAATACAGTGCCTGGCACATAGTTGGTACTCTATAAATACCCTTCTCCTTTCCTTCCCTTCCTTTCCTCTTTCCCCCTTTTCCTTCCTCTTCCCTACATCAAATGCTCTCAGGTTTTCTCTACTATCATCCCATCAAAATCAGATGATCTCCTACATACCAATGGATCTGTATGATGCCGTGGAAAGAATTCTAGTCACATAATCAGAGGACCTGGGTTCAAATCCTCCCTTTTTCATACCTGTGTGACGTTAGGCATGCAACTCAATTAATGTCTCTTGAATCTCCATTTCCTCATCTATAAAATAAGGAAATGGATTGGATCTTTAAGATCTTTAAGTCCTTTCCAACTCTGTGATCCTGTGATCTTTGATGTGGACCTTCTTCCCAAGTATGTTGATCACAACCTAACCATGCCTACCCATTTTCTGTGACTCTGGCCGATGCCCTCCCTTATATTCTCCTCAAGAGGCTATGTGCCAGAGGAGCATTCAACATGTCTAGCAGCTGCATGGGATACCCCTCCTAGAATGATTTCCATGTCAGTAAAGGTCAATTTCTCAAACCAAAGAAATCCAACAGTAAGGATAGTATTTCTGGTGTCAGTTAACGGCTCCTGAAGTGGGTTATGATAATGAGGGGAAGTGCTGCATGAGAGGCCTCCTCCTTCCCCCACTCTTAAGGCTCCCTTTCCTCAGACTACTTCTAAGCAAAGTCCCATTGCTTACTTTATTCAGCCTGGGAACTTGTTAAATCTCACTACGAAGCGTCTGCAACCTTGAAGGTCACACAGGGTTGGCCTTGCATAAGGAGCTGAGGCTAACTTATGCAAGCAGGATACTGGCCCCTGGAGTGTTCACTTTTTAGTTCAGGCACAGGGCCACAATTTACCCTAAGGATTTGGTGAAGTATTAAACACCTATTTATGTAGCTAGCACCTGGAATTCTTTCCTTCTTCCACAATTGAATTATTGATCTGAAGGGTTGACAAAAGAGTGATGTGGAATGGATTCTGAATACAGAATGAATTGCAATTCCCCAAAATCCCTAGGTAGTATTGACTGGGGTCATCTCTGTGTTCTGGACAGGGAAGGAGGTGCACCCATAATTTTTCTTCTCACTGTATCCTTGTGCCAGAATGCTTTATCCAGCACGTCTGTCTTTGTCCTATGTCTGTCATGTTCCAAAAGTTATAGGATCATTTACCTGGTGGCTTAGTTGTATCACAAGAGTTTCAGTGTTGGAGGGCTAGGTTTACTTAGTGCATATCCTGATTTATTTGACCTTCTGCATTTATTGAGGTTTCCCAGGCAGTGGTGACCTCCAGACTTAATTGCAAAATAGATTTGTTTGCCACAAATCAGAGAAGGCAAATTAATTTCAAGAAGCCAATTCTTTATTATTTTACAGGAAGATTAACTCATTTGTGGATGATCCAGTTGCCAAGCTTTTGCTTTTCCTACCTACTGCCCTTATAGGGGGTTACTTCATGGTATATTGGAGGGCAGGCAAGGAAGATGAAAGATAAATATTCAAGGCAGACAGTTTTTTAAAAATTAAATTTCCTTTTTTTCAAATTAATAATTATTTTTTCCTCTTTCCCTCCTCACTTCCTTTTCCTACTCCTGCAAGAAGAAAAAGAAAACCCAAATATTTGTAATAAATATCAGAACATATAATTTTCTTATTTACCTGGAAGAAAGTCTTAGAGAATATAAGTTGGATTTGTTAGCTAAAATGAGGATTTTTGATTATCAGTGGATTTTTGTAATCCATGCCATTCTTGCTACCTTTTACTGTGGATAATAGAGCAAGCAAAATCCCTTTCCAAGCTACAGAGAATTCTTAAATTTTAAAATATTTTAAAATTTTCTCTCATTTCATATTTTAAGCTCAGTATGTATACTTTTCCTTGGATGTCTCTGTGGTAAAATCAGTATATTTGAAGTCAAGAGCACAGGCTTTCAAATCTTGCTTCTATTACTTAGTACTTGGGCAACCTTAGGCAAGCTACTTCATCTCTACAATCCTCATTTTCCTCATCTACAAAATGAAGGGTGTAGGCTAGACATTCCCTGAGGTTCTTCCTAGTTCTAACTCTAAGATCCTTTGATCAAATCCAAACTAATTTTCTTCCCTCTTAAGTTTCTCTTTTTTGAAACTTTTTCATTCTTATCAATGGCATTACTAATTCCCCGAATCCTGAACCAGACTTCTGAATAGTTGATACCTTCTTCCTTTCCTTCATCTACTTTCCATGCAATCATCAAGCCCTACCACTCCTTCCTCCCAGATTCCTTTGCCCACTAATATCTTTGAGATCTCTTCCTCTCCATCCCATTGGCACAACCATGAATCTAGGTCCAAATCCCTAGGTAGGACTTTTTCTTTTTTTTTTTTTTTGTTTTTTTAAATATAAATTTATTTATTTAACTTTTTACATTCATTTTCACAAAATTTTGGGTTCCAAATTTTCTCCCCATTTCTCCCCTCCCCCCAACCCAATACGCTGAGCATTCTAATTTTCCCTATCACCAATCTGCCCTCTCTTCTATCATCCCTCCCTTCTCTTGTCCCCATCTTCTCTTTTGTCCTGTAGGGCCAGATGACTTTCTATTCCCCATTAACTGAATTTCTTATTTCCTAGTAGCAACAACAATACTCAACAGTTGTTCCTGAAACTTTGAGTTCCAGATTCCCCCCCATCCCTCCCTCCCCACCCATTCCCTTTGGGAAGGCAGGCAATTCAATATAAGCCATATCTGTGTAGTTTTGCAAATGACTTCGATAACAGTCGTGTTGTGTAAGATTAACTGTATATCCCTCCATCCTATTCTGCCCCCCATTGTTTCTATTCTGTCTTTTGATCCTGTCCCTCCCCGAGTGTTGACTTCAAATTGCTCCCTTCTCCCATTGCCCTCCCTTCCATCATCCCTCTCTCCCTGCTTATCTCCTTCTCCCCCACCTTCCTGTACTGTAAGATAGGTTTTCATACCAAAATGAGTGTGCATGTTATTCCTTCCTTTAGTCGAATGTGATGAGGGTAAACTTCATGTTTTTTTCTCAGCTCTCCTCTTTTTCCCTGCACTAAAATGTCTCTTGCTTGCCTCTTGAATGAGATATAATTTACCCCATTCCATTTCATCCTCTCTCTCCTCCCACTACATTTCTCTCTCACCATTTACCTTAATTTCTTTTAAGATATGGTCCCCTCCTATTCAATTCACTCTGTGCTCTCTGTCTCTGTGTGTGCATGCATGTGTGTATGTGTGTGCACGCATGTACATGTGTGTGTGAATATGTGTGTGTATGTGTGTGTGTGGTCCCACCAACTACCCAGATAGTGAAAAGTTTTAAGAGTTACAAATATTGTCTTTCCATGTAGGAATGTAAACAGTTCACCTTTGGTAAGTCCCTTATAACATCTCTTTGCTGTTTACTTTTTCATGCTTCTTCTCATTTTGTGTTTGAAAGTCAAATTTTCTTTTCATCTCTGGTCTTTTCATCAAGAATGCTTGAAAGTTCTCTGTTTCATTGAAAGACCATATTTTCCCCTGAAGTATTATACTCAGTTTTGCTGGGTAGGTGATTCTTGTTTTGAGTCCTAGTTCCTTTGCCTTCTGGAATATCCTATTCCACGCCCTTCGATCCCTTAATGTAGAAGCTGCTAGATCTTGTGTTATCCTGATTGTATTTCTACAATACTGGAATTGTTTCTTTCTAGCTGCTTGCAATATTTTCTCCTTGACCTGGGAAGTCTGGGATTTGGCCACAATGTTCCTAGGAGTTTCTCTTTTTGGATCTCTTTCAGGTGGTGATCGATGGATTCCTTCAATACTTATTTTGCCCTCTGGTTCTAGAATATCAGGGCAGTTTTCCTCGATAATTTCATGGAAGATGATGTCTAGGCTCTTTTTTTGATCATGACTTTCAGGTAGTCCCATAATTTTTAAATTGTCTCTCCTGGATCTATTTTCCAGGTCAGTTGTTTTTCCAATGAGATATTTCACATTCTCTTCCATTTTTTCATTCTTTTGGTTTTGTTTTATGATTTCTTTGTTTCTCATAAAGTCATTAGACTCCATCTGTTCCATTCTCATCTTGAGAGAACTATTTTCTTCAGTGAGCTTTTGAACCTCTTTTTCTATTTGGCTAATTCTGCTTTTGAAAGCATTCTTCTCCTCATTGGCTTTTTGGACCTCTTTTGCCAATTGAGTGAGCCTATTTTTCAAGGTGTTATTTTCCTCAGCATTTTTTTGGGTCTCCTTTACCAAGGTATTGACCTGTTTTTCATGCTTTTCTTGCATCTCTCTCATTTCTCTTCCCAGTTTTTCCTCCACCTGTCTAACTTGATTTTCAAAATCCTTTTTGAGCTCTTCCATGGCCTGAGCCCACCGGCCATCCATCTCAGATGTCTGGGATACAGAGGCCCAACCTTCACGTCTTTCCCTGATGGCAAGCATTGTACTTCCCCATCAGAAATGAAGGGAGGAAGGAACATCTCTTCCCCAAGAAGGTAGCTCTCTATGGTCTTATTTTTCTTCCCTTTTTTGGGCATTTTCCCAGCCAGTTACTTGACTTCTGAGATTCCTGTCCACCCCCGCCTAGATCAGCCCAGCTAGTGCTTGGGGTCTGAGATTCAAAGCTGCTTCCTAGCCTCAGGGCTTTCTGCAGTTGGCTGCTATTCAATGTGAGCTTAAATTCTGGTGGTTGGGTGGGGGCAGGGCCGCCTCCCAGGCTCAGTTCCCTCAGGGGGTTTATGCAGAGACCTTCAGTAATGGAGCTCCTGCCTGCAGCTCTGGGAGTCTCAGCCACCGCTGCCTCTGCTGCTGCCTCCTGAGGGGGCCCCGGGCCATGGAGACACCCTACTCCCCTCTCGGCCAGCCTAGAAGTCTCTCTCACTGACCTGGAGCACCTGTGGGTGGAGGGACCTTCTCGGCCGCTGGAGATTCCATCCCTGAAGCCTGCTCGGATCTGCTCCTCTGGGGCCATGGCCAGGGCAGCCCAAGGGTTGACTCCACTGTTCAAAGCATGACAGACCCCTGGGGACGGCTTTCCAGGGCTGTCTGGAAAGGAAATCTCTTCCACTGTGTTTCTGCACAGCTTGCAGTGCTCCAGAATTTGTGGGGAGTTCTTTTTACAGGACATTTATGGGCTGTGGATTTGGAGCTAGTATACGTGAGTCTTTCTACTCCGCCATCTTGGCTCCTCTCCCCGGACTTTTTCAATACTTTTCTAATTAATATCTTTGCTCAGAGTCTCTTAATGTTTTGTCCTTCCTGCACATTGCTCCCAGATCAACTGAGTAAAACACTGCATTTGTTATTTCATTCCTCTGCTCAAGAATCCAAAATTATTCCCTTATTGGCTATTGGATTTCCTCCAAACTCCTTTTTCAGTTAGCAGTAACTAGGCACATTATGTGGGCTTATCTCTTCCTACCCTCCCTTTCAGGCAGATCTGTATTTTTACCATTCCTAATTTATTTCTGTTTTCTTTTACTCATGCTTTCCCCATTATGTAGAATGAGTTTATGAAAAAGCTTCATCTTTGTTAAAATATGTTTTGTATACTATATTTGAATTTTTAAGATGCATTGACTTCTTTTAGAAATTTAATTGTTAAGAAATGAAAAGGAAACTGCATTAAGAGACAAGAGCTCAACATTGCACTTCCATTAAATAAGTTTTCTTGAATTGGATTTCATGACCACTTAGAAGAAGGCAAAGAACACATGGAGAGAAGAATCCTTTTTGTTTGTCCTTTATTTTGAAGAGGCCCGCTTAGTACAGGTGATGTCTTGATTCATTTGTGAATTGTGTTTAAGTGCGGCACAGTGTCATCAGCCTTACCCTCTCTTTGTCAGTCATTGAAGTCCAGGGCCTAGTTAGAAATCAGGATGACTTGTGAAGGCCTGGGATGCTGGGGGTGGCTTTGGTATCCTTCCATGTTCAAGCTCTAAGCATGCCAGGAGAAGTCTTCATATGCTTAGGATTAAACATCCCTTTAATTCACCAATGGGTTTGACGCCTGTCTGTTACCCTCAGTCTGGTTTAGCTTATCTGTCCAGACAGTTTACTGGGATGTGGCTACAGCTTCTTGGAGCCACAGGTAGGAGTTGGGTGAAGGTGGACAGCAAAGGTGGATGAGCAGCCCTGATAAGGCTTGACAAGCCTTCACACCAGAGGCAATGGTCCTCCATGAACACCCTATACTACATATAGAAGGTGGGTATTTAGGAGGACTGAGGAAAGTGTTTAAATCACCCACATTTGAGACTGTTATGCTGAATTAAAAGTAGAGAGGTCTTTGGGAGGCAGCTATAATGGAGGACTATGCCTGCAATCAGGACCTGAGTTAAGATTTAATACTTATCAGCTATGTGACTCTGGGCAAGTCACTTAACCTCTATCTGCCTCAGTTGCTCCAACTGTAAAATGGAGATTACAGTAACACCTTACCTTCCTGTGTTGTGAGAATCAAATGAGATAGTATTTGCAAACTGTTTAGCAAACTGCAAATATTTGCAAACTACCACTAATAGGCACTTTATAATTTCTTGTTCCCTTCCCTTTTATAAGGAAAGTTTGGTGAACCTTTCTCTACTATGCTTATTCACACTAGCCCTACTTTTCATTCTTATCAGGAGTGATGAACATGTGCCCTGAAATATGAGCTAGAGGATAGTATAATTATATGGATTTTGAAGTGGTTTTTTTTTTTACTGGCCATATTCAGAGGCTTATTATTAATGGTTTGATGTCAGCTTGGCAATATGTCTTCAGTGGAGTGTTCCAATAATTTGTTTGGCTCTTTAAAAAAAAAATTTAATTAAAAATGTTTTAAAAATTAACAGAAGTTCATTTTCTCCTTTCTGCCTTCCACACTGTTAAAAAAAAAGAAAAGCAAATTCCATTTAACAAATATGTATACCAAAGCAAAACAAATTCCCTCATTGGCTGTATTTTAAACAACGCTTATTTTATGTAGAGAACTGGGTCAAATGTACAACAATACAAGTCATTCCCCAATTGATAAATGGTCAAAGGATATGAACAGGCAATTTTCAGAGGAAGAAATTACAGATATCTATAATCATATGAAAAAATGCTCTAGACCACTTTTGATTAGAGAGATGCAAATCAAAACAACTCTGAGGTACCACATCACACCTATCAGATTGGCAAACGTGACAGAACAGGAAAATGATAAATGTTGGAGAGGATGTGGGAGAGTTGGAACACTAATTCATTGTTGGTGGAGCTGTGAGCTCATCCACCCATTCTGGAGAATGATTTGGAACTATGCCCAAAGGGCTACAAAAATGTGCATACCCTTTGACCCAGCAGTATCACTTCTAGGACTATACCCCCAAGAGATCATAAAAATGGGAAAGAGTCCCACATGTACAAAAATATTTATAGCAGCTCTCTTTGTGGTGGCCAAAAACTGGAAATCAAGGGGATGCCCATCAATTGGGGAATGGCTGAATAAATTGTGGTATATGAATGTAATGGAATACTATTGTGCTATAAGAAATGATGAATAAGAAGACTTCAGAGAGGCCTGGAAAGACTTGTATGATCTGATACTGAGTGAAAGGAGCAGAACCTGGAGAACTTTGTGAACAGCAACTACCACAGTGTGCGTGAATTTTTTCTGGTAGACTTGGATCTTCATAGCAATGCAAGGACATTAAAAAAAAATTCCCAATGATCTCTAAGACAAAATGTCTTCCACATTCAGAGAAAGAACGATGGAATTCAATCATAGAATGTAGCAGATCATTTGTGTGTGTGTGTCTGTGTGTGTATGATGTTTTGTTTTGTTATATGATTTCTCCCATTTATTTTAGTTCTTCCACACAGCATAACTGTAGTGAAAATGTATATGTAGATCCTATATAGAAATGTATGTCATCTTGGGGAGGGAGGGGGTGGTGGGGGGCAGGTAGGGGGAAAAATATCTAAGTTTTATAGTAGTGATTGTAGAACATTAAAAAGAAATAAAATGAATATATTTAAAAAACTGCTTATTCTGCACCCTAAATCCACTATTAGGAGAAAATAACTTTATCATTAAATAATCCTTACATATAAATGAAAGATAGGCATAACAAGACAGTAGTTTGCCTGGAAAAGATATAGAAGTTTTAGTGGACTTCAAATTCAATGAGTCAACACAATGAGTCAATCAGTCTATTTATTAAGTGCCAATCTATTAAGCCAAGTAGCATTTTAAGGTCCTACCATGCGTTAGGCATCTTGCTAAGTGTTGGGTATATAATATGACAGTGAAAAAAGCTAATGGGGTCTTAGGCTGATTTGAGAGGCGTGGTCCCACTCTGCTCCTGTCAGACAGTAGCTACAATACTGTGGTCTCCTTCTCGGCATCATAGTTTAAGAAGGACATTGATAAATTGGAGAACATCTAGAAGGGGGCAATCAGAATGGTTATGGATCTTTAGTTCAAGTAAGAATTGGTTGAAAGAAATGGGCATGTTTAGTCTGAAGATCTGGACATTTGGGGTCCAAATCACCAAACAGGTGATGCCTGTCTTCATGGGATCAAAGGACTGTCACATGGAAAGGGACTAACCTTATTATGCTTGGTCCCAAGACAGCATTACAAGGAGCAGTTGTTAGAAGGTTGTAGGAAGGGAAAACTTAGTCATAGCAAGAAAAATTTCCTAACAATTAGAGCCGTCCAAGAGTGGGTTACCTGGGAAGTGACAAGTTCTCCTCACCTAGAGGTCTTTAAACAGAGGTTAGATTACCTACTTATTAGATGCTATAGTAGGAATTCTTTTTTGGGATATAGATTGAACTAGAATCACTGCTAAAGTTGCTTATAACTTTAATATTCTATGATCTTGCCTTATGCTCATGATGTGTCTCTGTACTCTCTAGGTTCCTTTGCCTCCATACTCTGTCTTAACTCCATAGTTAGCTATTTTAATATTTCCCTAGCTACTGCACTAGACTATCTTGTTCCCCTGGCCTTCTGTCATTGTTGACCTCCAAATCCTCATTTCTGGATAAGAACTATACTGATATGGCTGCCCCTGCTCAAAAGGGCTATTGACCGTCACTGGAGAAAATGATGAAATTGAACTGGTTTCACCCATTACATATTTATGTTACCTAACCACAGCTGAACCTTTGCTGATGCTCAGTAACCTCCATCCTTATTAGCATCCTCCGTCATGCTCCACAGTGTGCTTCCTAACCCTTTTCTTCTCTCTAACTCCATTTGATTACAGTCTTTTACTTCATTAAGAAAATTAAGGCTCACAGGGGTGAGCTCCTTAGCACCCATACACCTACTTTGCCTTTTTTAGTCTTTACATCACTTCAACATTATCATAACCTTTCTCCTCTTTATTTCTGTACAGAAAAAGTATTCCACTGAGAGGCACCTTCACTAAGTAGCAGTTATCCACAGAGATGAACTCTCGGCTAGGGAGCAACTATCATCAATTTAATCTGTTGTTATTTTTGTAATTTGCTCTTTAAATTCTTATTCAGCAAATATTTTTTTTTGTTTTTGTATTTATACTGGCCTGTTTATTTTGATCTTATTTTTCTTGTTGATTAAATCTCTTATTATAATATGAGTCATAAATGGACAGCTAGGTGTGTCAGTGTATAAGCTATTAGACTTAGATTCAGGAATATTGGAAATTCAAAACCTGCCTTAGGCACTTAGCAGCTATGTGACCCTGGGCAAGTCACTTAACCACTGTTTGCTTCAGTTCCTTGTTTGTAAAATCAGATAATAGCAATATTTACTTCCCAGGATAATTATGAGAATCAAATGAAATAATATTTGCAAAAAGCATTTAGCACAGCATCTGACATATAGTAAGCACTATAGAAATGTTAGCTGTGATTGTTATGTCTAAGACAAGTTATAATGGTCTTAAATTCTTATTTGGTTTCTGGTCTAGGGGGTGGTAGATTGAGGTCAGTTAATTCTCCAGCTTCATCCATTTTTTTCCCTTTTCTTCATGTGGGAACATGAGTCTCGAGTTCACTGTAGGAATTTTCCTGGCTCCAGGAGGAGCCTACAGGTCTTAGGGCAAATTTTGTCTTCCTATATTTAACCAGCTACAGGTTGAAGGGGAACTAGGGGAATAATAAATAGTGGGTATAAGCGTATTGAGATATATGAACTGAAAACATATTGAACATTTGGAGGCTGAGAATACTTAGAAGGGGACAACTTCCCTTGTCCTTGAGGGTTATTAATCACTTCCCTCTAAATGACAGTTGCAGGATCTCGAGATAAAATTGCAGAACACCAGAGAACGGTGTCTTTAAAAAAGAAGATCCTAGTTTTAAAATAGAAACTATACCTCCTCTTGATGTTTCTCTGGAAAAAAGTGTTGAAAGCAGTTGGTGTTAAGGAGCAATTAATTACCCATCAACATGTGTACATTAATGATTGACTGGTTGTGTATGGGTTGGACTAGATGGCCAAAGAAAGTTCCTTCCAAATGTTAGACTCTGTGAATGGAAAAGTACTTATTAAGCTCTCACAATGGACAAAATCCTAAGCTAAGTGCCGAGGATATCAACAGTAAAGGAAAATACCCCATCCTCTCCAGGGGTTAAAATTCTCATGTAGAGAAACAGTACATGCAGGTTAATGGGATCATAAATATTGAGTGGTTAGGGGACTTGGAGGACATATAGACCAATCCTCTCATTTTACATATGATGAAACTGAGGCACCCAGGTATGAAGTGATGGAGTCGGGATTCATCTCTAACTCATCTGATGGCAGCTACCCTGTTCTCTCCTCTACTGTCTCTCACATATCCTGAAGATTTATATTCACTGATCCCTGCTGTTGGTTTTCGATGACATCAGCTGAATTTAGAGCAAATTTGACTCCTGCAGTAAAGGAACTGAGTAAACCACTAAGTAATTCTGTTCCTCCACTGAAGTGATGTCTTGGAGGATGGCTTGAATAAATGGATGAGCTTTGATTGCTGATGCTGATGAGCCATGCATCTATTTCTGCTGGAAGAAGCTTTAGTTTTCATGTCACCTAAGCCTTGTCTCTGAGTTCCTGCTCTAAAATGCACTGCTCAGGGAACAGTGGTGATCTTCATCCTGGAGGTCAGGAAGATAGGGTTGACGTTCCTCTGGAGGCTGTGGCAGGGACAATATTATTTAGGGCAAGAGTCCAGGAAATTGCTAGGATCTTGGTCATTGATTTTGACAGGTGGGAAGAATGGGTATTGGTGGGATTGAGATGTGTTGACCTACCATTTTGGGTGATCCCTGGGATATGCACATGTCTCTTTTGGTATACCCTGTTCCTTGGTTCCTGTCTGGTTAATGGTGGTTTAAAATAAAGGTTTAGGTGCAAAGAGAGCTGGAGTTAAGGAAGGGTGGTACCCCAGAGAAAAATTTTGTCAACTTAGAGCAGTAAACTTTGGGGAGGAAAAGGTCATCAGGATGGGTCAGATGGAGCAGTTGCTGGTGTTCCATATTATATATAATTAATTTCATTTATTTCTGCTATGTATTTTCTTTAAGACTGTGGTCATCATGGTGGCATAGAGATATAGCAAATGTGTGGAATTGAGTGTGGTTGTCAAAGATTGATTGAAGGGGTCCTGGGAAGTCCCAATCATGGCTAAAACAGTGCCTTATGCATTTCATTGTGACAGCTTTATCCCTTTAGCTGAAAGCTTTGATTTTTGTTAGTAATAATAATAGTAACTGACATTTTATACATAACAGGTCTTTGATGCTCAGATCATCTAAGACAGGGGTGGGGAACTTGCAGCTAGATGTGGCCTTGAGGCCACAGATTCCCCATGCCTGATCTAAGATGTAGACACTCATATGGAAATGCTAGAGACCTGCTTCTGGAAGAAGACATTCTGGGTTTACCTACCATGTACGATAAAGCAAGTTCTTTCCATTGTCTATGTAGCTGGAACTGCCTTTGTCTTCAAAAATTACCAGACTGGAACAGTCTTTCTATCGTTTCTGTTGTCTCTTATTGTTATCTCTGTGTCTCTGCTTCTGATGCTCTCTCTTTCTCTTTTGTTGTGTTTTAGTCTGTTTCTATTTCCTATAGCATTCAGGGGTGAAGGTTTTGTTTATCTACAGTCTGGGTACCATACTAAGCTGGGCAGGGAAAGACTACCTTCTCCACACCACAGGAGACCCTGTAAACCCAAGAGATAGGTTTGGGATTTTGATCTGTTTCTTTTACCTTTTTAAAGGTCTGGGTAAAGGGAATGGAATCTTGAGACCCAACAGCCTGAAACTTAGGGATCTTGGAGTCAGGATTCCAGGTTAAATGTTGCCATGAGCCCTCCAGGGAAGTCCCAAGAAGCCACATTGGGGCTTTATACTTGGAACGTGGTGGAATTGGTGCTATATAGAAACTGAGCTAAACTTTTGGGATTATGCACCTGAAGTGCAGGGAAATGTTTATATGTTTGCTCTTGCTGTACCTTTGAAGTAAATAGAATCTGACTGTAAAGTGGTTAAATTGACTTCAGGTTCTGGGAACCCCTAAAATGGAAGGAACACAATCAATGGGGGCTTAAACCAATATTAGAGGCTAAATACTCCCAAATCACCTTAAGGTACTGGAGAGCCCTGGAGGGAGGTTGGAGATTTAACACAATTGGTCTTTAGGCAGTGGGGGTCATAGCACTCAGTGTTACACATGAGAACGATGATGATGATAAAAACAAGTGTTTGCTGAGCACGTGCTTACTATGTGCTGGGCACTGAGTTGGATGATGGGGATACAAAGATAAAAGTGAACAAGTCCCTTCCCTCAAGGGATTTATCACTTAGCTGAAGGAGACATCATGTATGTATATAAACATAGACAAGATAATTTTGGAGGAAAGGCAGTGGAAATCACTGCAGGGAGCTTAGATCAGAAAGGCTTCATATAAAAGGGGGTATTTAAGCTGATTCCTGAAGAAAACTGGAGATTCTTGATGTGGAGATGAGAAAAAAGTATATTGTAATATACATGAGAGACAGCCAGGACAAAAACCCAGAGATCAGAGTGCAGTATATGAGAAACAGCAACAAAGCCTGTTTAACTGGACTGCAAGGAGAATAATGTACAATAGTATAAGAAAGGCAGGGTGGGATCAAGATGATTGCTTATGGACATTTATGGACAATAATGGACATTTGTATAGGGCTTTGTATACACTGTCTCATTTGATCTTTATAACAATTCTATGGGGGAAATGCCGTTATTATCCCCATTTTTTTTTACAGTTGGGCAAACTGAGGTTCATAGAGGTTAAGTGAGTTGTCCATGGTCTCACACAACTGGTAGGTGTCAGAAGTAGGAATTAAAAGAGGTAGCATATTCTCGCCTCTATGTTAGTATATGCCACAGTGCCGAGAGGGAGTAATTGTCAAAATTGCTATTGGTTGCTGAATGAATAAAAGGGCCAAAGGGTAGACTTTGATAGGGTACATACATCGTTATTTACTTGGATGTAGAGGAGCGTGGGAGATCATTGTAACAAAGAACTGTTCTATTCTGATGATCTTTTCCATGATGATGATGACGACGAGTTCAAATCTGACCTCAGACACTAACTAGCTCAGAAACCTGGGCAAGTCACTAAGCTGTGTTTGCCTCAATTTCCTCATGTATAAAAGGAGGATAATAAGATCACGTATGTTTCAGGGCTCTTCTGAGGATCACGTGAGATAATGGTGCCATGCCTAGCACTTAGTAAATGGTACACAAAAATGTCAACTCTTGTTATTAACAATAATGATGATGATGATAATTAACCCTTTACATATAAGTTTTGCAAAGAGCTTTAAAAATATCTCATTTTAATTTCGTATCTACCCTGGAAAATATGTACTCTTATCCTCACTTTGATTAAGAAACTGAGACTGATAGAGGTTTAGTGACATATCTTGAGTTGCACAGGTAGAAGTGTATGAGTCTGGATTTGAATTCAGGTCTTCCTGGCTCCGGTCTCAGGGCTCTCTATTCACTGCACTCCTTCCATTCTCTGAACCTGCCCGTTGTGTTCATCAATCACTCGGCCCATTACAGATAGCCAGTGGCACCCTCTGGACCCCATGGTGAACATATTTAATTTTCTCTGCAGCTTAGGCGCTCCCCACCCCACTACCAAATCAGTCCCCAGTCCTAGATAACTTGCAGGTCCTGTTTTTTCTGCACCTTCTGGCAACCTGTCAATTATTACTGTAGAGTTCCTGGGTCAAGCTTCCTCCCTCTGCTCCGCATTCTTCTTGGCCAGTCCAGCTTGCCGCAGCTGCCCCCTCAGGTACCTTCCCCTTCCACATCAGCAGCACCAAGTCGAACCCAAGATAAACACAGCCCAACCCCCAGGACTCCAAAGATATCACTTCCACATCTAGACCTTCCTTTCAGCCACTGTTTTTTCTTCCTTTAATTACTAACTCTTCACCTGCTTATTCGCCCAGACTTTTCACTTCATCATATGGGGATTTATATAGTTTTCTTGTTATTCCAATTAAGCATGTATTTCCTGTTTCTTTGAAACTCTTATAAACTCTTTGTAATTACAGACTTTGCCTTCTCTTTATTTGACACTTCCCATAGCATCTAGCATAGGTCTGGGAACTGAGTAAGGGCCTTAATGAGGATGATGATGATAATTTTACCTGATATTTATAGAGGGCTTTAAAGTTTGATGTGCACTTTGTAAACATTATCTTCCTTGACTCTCACAACTTTGAAAAAAGACAGGTAGAAGTATTTCCATGTTAAAGATGGGGAAATTGAGATCCAGAGAGGCTAAGTGACTTGCTCATGGTTACTGATGTGGTAAATGGCAGAGCCAGCCCTTCTATATTAGCTACTATAATACAGTGGAGAGAATTCTCCACCTAGAGTCAGGAAGTTGTGGGGATTATTGTTCAGTTTTTTCAGTTGTGTACCATTCTCCATGATCCCATTTGAGGTTTTCTTGGCAAAGATACTAGAGTAGCTTGTCGTTTCCTTCTCAAGCTTATTTTACACATGAGGAAACTGAGGCAAATAAGGTTAAGCAACTTGCTCAGGGTCGCATAGCTAGTAAATGTGTGAGGCTGGATTTGAACTTAGGTCTTCCTGACTCCAGGCATGGTGCTCTAGCCACCTAACTGCCAGAACCAGGAAGACTCAAGTTCAAATCTGGCCCTAAATGCATGACCCTGGACAAATCACTTATCCTCAGTCTCCTTAGTTGTAAAATGTGGACAGCAATAACACCTCCCAGGATTGTTATGAAGATAAAGATGTGGTAATATTTTAAAGCATTTTGGAAATCTTAAAGCACTATATATAAATACTAGCTGTTATCATTATGCTTCAGTAAAAACCTTTTGATTAATTTAATTAGGTGATTTTCTGAAAAAAAAAAATCCTATTTGTTTAGGCAGAGCTGCAGAGCTTTGTCAAAGATAATGCAGGCCAGGAATCAGAGGACAGTCAATCAGTATTCTTCTGTCTTGTGGAACTTCCTTTGTTAAGGGTGAAAAAGACACCAGCACCCAACTGCCCACAAAGAAAAAAAATAAATGAGAAGCCAGGGATGTAAGAGCGTCTACATCAGACATTGCAGTCCTTTTTTACTGTTGTTGTTTGGGACTCATGATTTCATTGGCATATGGAGATGCTAGAGAGGGAAGCCAGGACATGTTCACAGTGGGTAGAAAGCTGGACTTGGAATCAAGAAGACTTGATCTCCAATCTCTTAGATGCAATACTTGCCTTATGACCCTGGAAAAGTCAAATCCCTGGGCTGGATAATTCTGCAGATCAGTAAAGTGAGTTACAGAGAGGTTGTGACTCACTTAAGGTCTTTGGTAATGACAGAAACCATATTAGACAGTAAAGCTGAGAATGTCAATCTTCTGATTTTCTTTACTTTTATATGTACTTGTAGTGGAGATGGCATCCATAACTGTGTGAGCTTGTGCCATTCCAGGTCACGTTATTCATATTGCCTGAGGACTCTCCTTACTGGATGCTAACATTTCTGTAAATAAGTAAATTACTGGATATGAGCCACCTGTCTCATCATCTCCATCTTTTAGGAAGGAAAAAGCAAAAGGGAATAGATAGTCAAATTGTGTGCATGATACTTGGGGGCTACTGGATCCAGTTGATTTGAATGCTAGGGTTTCCAGTGCACTCCTTCACTTTTTTTAAGCCAGGTCAGAAGTGATAGAGAGGTACTGCAGAACAGTGGACAGAACATGGAATTTGGGATAAGGGCTAGGTTATGATGACTACTGCTTACTATTGAGATGACTTCACCTTTCTTGGACCTTAATTCCTTTCTGGTTAAAATGAATTATGCCTGCAGATCTCTCTAGTCCTGTCCATCCCTAAATCCTGTCATCGTAATTTGTCAAAGTTGGTGGAAGATATGCCAAATTGAAGAACCCTTTTATTGTCTCCTGAGTGCACCATCTTTTTTTTTTTTTTAATGTGAAAGTAAAGACAAATTTTTTGCCTTGTCATTTTAAAATGAAATTGGAACATTTGGAATAATGAACTTATTCTGAGCTGGACTGTGTAGCTCATGCCCTTGAGAGAGTAAATGATGCCTCTAGCACAGCCCTCATGCATAACCATCATCGCTAGAGTACCCACTGCATAAACAAGACCCTGCCAAACCCGGCTGAATTATTCTTTCTCCTTTGTCTGGATCCACACTGTTTAATTTCAATAAAAATGAAACCACATTCTGGTGATGGAATGCCAGTATCCTGCTTGGGGTTACTTTGGAGTCTGTGAGTTGTCTTTGTGGAACTTCATGTCTCCTAATAATCTAAGTCAGATTTTGATTTAGGACATTAAAAAATGATGATGAACCCAATTGAAAAATGCTGCCATGACTTTAGAAAGATGTAATCTTTCCCTGTTACTGTTTTCAGGAGGTAGAGTCACTGGATATAGATTGAAAGCACAAAGGGGCCTTCAAGGTCATCTAGTTTAATTCCTAAGGTCACACAGGTGATCAGCTCACCTGAGATTTGAACTCATGTCTTGTGACTCTAACTTTTGCTCTCTTTCTTCCACACTATATTGTTGATGTTTAGTCATTTAGTTGTATCCAACCCCTTATGACTCCAGTTGAGGTTTTCTTGGCAAAGACATTAAGCTGGTTTGCCATTTCCTTCTCTAGTGGATTAAGGCAAACAGTGGTGAAGTGGCTTGCTCATGGTCACACAGCTAGTAAATGTCTGAAGCTAGATTCGAACTCAGATCTCCCTGACTCCATGCCCAGTGCTGTATCCACTGAGCCATCTAGCTGTTTGTATTTTTTCCATTATGTAAAATTGTAATGTAAAATTATAATCTGTCAACAGATACACATAAAGTATCTTTTATTTATTATACTATAGGAGGTTAAAAATACCCTAAAAGCATGAGGCATGGTTCTTGTCCTCAAAGAGCCTATGATATATTTGAGAAGGTAAGAAAGTAATGATTGATACACCAAAGCTATAAATAAGGGGAGACAACTGATACTTTTCTCTAGGATGCCAAAATTTAGTGGGGGCCATCACTGGTAGCACTTGCAATCTTTTTGTAACCTAGAAACAACCGAGCTTTGTGCTGTTAGCAAGAATCATTAACTAAAATAGTAAGTTACCCCATCTAGGGTGAATTTTTCCTTGGCCTGCCAATAGTTCCCCCACAGTTTTCCCAGTGTGTTAGAGTGGATTTGTAGATTTCATGCTGCTTGTCCCAGCACATTTTGTGTTACTTACCATGGATGAAAAAAATTGTTAGCTACAGGTCCACAATGCTAAAAGATAAGTTAATGCCAGGCAAAATGCCAAGTGCCAAATGAGAGCTTGGGAGAGTAAGTGCTTTAGGGAGTTAGAAAAAGGGGAGGTCACTTCCGACTGGTGTGAGAGAAGAAAGCTTCACAGGGAAGGGAAATATCTGAGGAAAATCTGAGTAGATTTCAAGAAAGGGCCAACTGTGGATTACCTGCTTTGTAGATTGTCCACATTTTAATATGAATTGGTCTGCCTCAGAACCACCTAGAATGCCTCCAATTTCTCCCTGCTTTTGTCAAGACATCAACTGGGAAATATTCACTAATCTTGGTATAAGACACAATTAAGAAGGAACATCTGCTTCCATAACATCACCTACTGTATTTCAAATCCCCCAAAGAAAATCTTTCTTCTCACTTTGACCAATATTTACTTAACACCTGTTCTCTGCAAAGAAACCCAATAAAGGCTAGAGTAATATGAGTGAATGGTCAAACATTTGAAATTCTGGGCTTAGCCCTAAGGATACAAATAGAAAATGCTAAATAGTTTCTACTCTCATGGAGTTCACACTTTAATTGGGGGGGACAACAAAGGAAAGTTCAACTTAAGGAGGCTGGAAGAGCCTGGGAGTCCAAAAGAATTCAGTGGAGTATCAGATGGCAAGGCACAGGGATCCTTGTGTCATGTCAGTAAGTTAGATAACAGTGCTGAGAGTCTGCAGGGCACAGAGACAGGACAGATGATAAAGCTTGAAGGACCATGGGAGGAAGCGGCAGGGAAGATGGTAAGGACTGGTTATTCTTCCACCTCATTGGAAGCAAAAGAGTTGGTGACTCCCCTTCATTCAATCAGTGTGAACAACCCAGTGCTTTTGGGGAGGGAGGCATAGAAAAGGTAAGGAATGAATGTCTCTGGTGATGGTAGGTTTTCCCATTGCTCTGCCATTCAGGGCAAGATCTGGATGACCTAGAGATGGGGGAAGAAGGAAGGTAGGAATATATGGGATAGGGATTACCATCTAAGGGTGGCAACAAAGATAAGACAAGGAATGTACAGAAATAATTAAAATACAGAATAAAACAGAAATGTACAAGATAGACATGAACATAATTCTACGTAAGATCTGACTGGGGGATAGATCATTAAGACTTCATGGAGGAGGATGCATTTGGGTGTGGTCTTCAAAGACTCTTATGATATCTTAATAGGTAGAGAATGGATGGGGAGTATGGGTGTTTGAGATGTGGAGAATGGAGAAATGATAAAGGCAAAGAAACACACAAAGCATGGGATGTATTGGGTATAGTGACATAATACTGTTTGGCTACAGAAAAGCACAGAATATTGGTACTGGAAGGGATGAAACCAAATCAGCATACGATTGTATATAGCCTTGAGGGCCAAGCTAAAGAATTTGGACTTTACATATGAGTCAGTAGGGGCCACTGAATTATTGTAGTAGAGCAACAGGATGTTCAAATCTGTGTGTTAGAATGATGGATGGATTGGAGGGTAGTGACACTGGAGGCAGAAGACTTACATAGGCTGGTTAGGAGGTCATTGTAATACTTAAGGGAAGAAATAATGGAGGTATGGGCCAGAATAGTGGCAATAGAGTGGTGTAAGGTTCAGCTATTTCCCTACCTCCTAAGAAGTAGAAGGCTGTCAATAGTACCTGGAGTAACTTGGTTAGCTTTATTTTTAAAGATTATACTGCAGATACAGGTGCAAACTGGCATAACCTTGACTAAATTATAGGCTGTTACTAATTTGGATAAATAGAGGTTAGTAATGATGAGTAAGAGAGGGGCTATCTTAGGAAGAGGAATCCCTGCCAGAGGCCGAATAAAGGTTACCATGTCTTGGACATAGTCGTTCCCTTTGTATTCTCTGATAATGACCCAATTTAATATTATGGACTGTTGTATGTTCATGGAGTGTATTATATGTAATGAGATGGTTGGAAATACCATTCTGAGACATAGGTGAACATGTAGTTGTCAGTATATGAGGGAACATATGTCATAGTAGGGTTGGGGGTAGGTTGAGAAAGAGGGCAGAAGAGACTCTCAGCACTCCCTGACATGGGACAATAAAACTTATTAGATATAATTAGATATCATTTATCATCCCTCTCACTGGGGCACAAAAGAAGGAGATTATGACTGGAACTCAGCTTTGAAAATGAACAAATGGAGAGGAGGGGGCAAAGGTGAAAGTTAGTTTAGAAGTAGAATAGAAAGTGACAACTGATTGTATGTGAGAGAACAAAGGTAAGAGACAAAGATGGAGCCCAAGTTTTGAAATAATGGTGAATGGTGTTTCCATTAAAAGAAAAATCAAAACTGTTTGATACTAATTTAAAAAAATAGAAAAGTAGAACATAGGAATAGATTAGAAAAGGAAAAATGAGAAATAATTGAACTTGGCTCAATGTCTAACAAACCCCAAAACATCAGTTACCTAGGAAAAACTCCCTCTTTGACAAAAATTGCTGGAAAAACTGGAAGGCATTCTGGCAGAAATTAGATTTGGACCAGCGTCTTATACCTGATGCCATAATAAATTCAAAGTAAATAAATGACCTTAATATTAAAGATAATATCATAAAATTAAAAGAAATATTTGTTGTATATTTTTTACAGCTATGGCTGAGAAATGAATTCTAAACCAAAGGGTAGAGGTGATTACCAAGGAAAATAGATCATTCCACTGATATGAAATTGGAAAAAACTTTTAATGAATAAAACATGCCACAAGAATGAGAAAGGAAGGGGTTGACTAGGGACATTTTTAAATGTTTTGATAAGGTTCTGATGTTATGGGTGTGTGTGTGTGTGTGACAGAGAGAGACAGAGAGAGAGAGAGAGAGACAGAGACATGGACATCCAGCTAAGAATTCTCTAGTAGGTGAGTGGACAAAGGATATCACCAAACAGTTCTCAACAGAAGAATTTCAGATGATCCAGAACAATGTGAAAGAATACTCCAAGAAATGCAAATCAAAACAACTTAGGTTTCACCTTACACCCAGCAAATTGACAAAGATAACTAAAGATGAGACCAGTGAGTGTTGCAGAGCTTATAGAAAGATAGGCACTGTGACATGGGAAGTGATTGAAATGACTGAGGAAACAAAGGTTCGAGCCTCCAAGCATTTCAATTTATTAGGCAATGCATCCCAATTACATAACAAATTGGAAACAGGCCTCCTCAGCTTGGCACAAGACCCTGAATATAGCTGGGGTCTGGGAGACAGGTTTTTAGGCATTAAAACGAAACAACAAGATGTAAACCAGAATCCAAGATTAGGTAATCTAATTTCTAACTGGTGGAAAGATTAGGGGCTTCCCAAGCTGGAATGGGGAGAGTGAATAAGTACAGTTCCCTGAAATCAGAAAAAGAGGTGGTCCACTCCCTTCAAGTGTCTGTATTCAATCAAATGAACATGGAAACTGTAATTGATCATTATGGAGCCAGTTTCCAGATAAGACATATATGGATTGCTTGAGGTGTATAATGGTGATAAAACTCCTCGCATCAGTCTTCAGATCTCACTGGGTTTATGGTTAGCATAAACTTGATCCTTAATTAAGGGTCTCTCAGCAACAAGTAGAGGTGGTCTGCTACCTAGCCACATAGGACTAGGTTCAAACAATAAAATGAAGCTTTCTCACAATTCATGTAATTGAATAAAGTTTTCTCACAAGACTGAAATTGAATAGAAAAGGAACTGAGTCAGCTTTGGAATTGAGTCACAGATGGAGTCACTGTGGTTCACTCAATTCCCACAGCACACTAATACAATGTTGGTTGAACTCTGAATTAGTGTAATCATTCTGGAAATCAGTTTGTAGTTAGGTGAAGAAAGTGACTAAAATATAAAGGTCCTATGACTGAGAAATTCCAAGAAGGTCAGTAATAAAATAAGAAGCCTAATACAAGCCCAAGTATTTATAGCAGCACTTTTTGTAATAGTAAAGAACTGGAAACAAAGTAGATACTCATTGATTGGTGAATGGCTAAGCAATTTGTGGCACATGAATGTGATGGAATATTCCTAGGCTTTAAGAAAGGATGAGTATGATACAAACGAGGATGGGAATACTTTTGATTTATGTGAAGGAAAATAAGCAGAACTGGAAAAACTTTACCTGCGCGCGCGCGCACACACACACAAAATCATTTGAAGCGGAATACTGTGAAATTAT
The DNA here is from genome assembly GCA_023548195.1 of Bettongia penicillata ogilbyi. Classification (NCBI taxonomy): domain Eukaryota; kingdom Metazoa; phylum Chordata; class Mammalia; order Diprotodontia; family Potoroidae; genus Bettongia; species Bettongia penicillata. The sequence continues at coordinate 2,888,928 of JAJHZJ010000250.1, forward strand.
AATAATCTAGTCTGACCCCAGAAAAGGTATATGAGAAGACTCCTTTCTTTTAAGAGGTGAAGGGGCTACAGATATATTACACTGAATATTATGTCAGACTCTTGATATAACTATTAGCTTTGCTGAATATTGGCAGCTAGATGGTTTAGTGGATAGTGCACTGGACCTGGAGTCAGAAAGACCTGAGTTCAAATGTCACCTCAAATACTTACTACTTGTGTTAACCTGGGCAAATCTCTTAACCTCTGTTTGCCTTACTGCTGTGGAGAATAAAATAGTAAACTACTTGGGCAAGAAAACCGCATGAGCATGATGAAGAGTTGGATGTGACTAAATGATAACAAAATTACTGAATATTTTTTCCTCTCTGTAAAAAAAATATTATAAGTGATGGATCAAGGGGTTGAGAGAAGAATAAATTGTCAAATGAGGTAATATAAATACAAAATACAAAAAATAGGAATAGGGGCTTGACCTGTGGTTTTATAAATAAAGGGAACTTTGAAATAAAGAAACTCCATCTCGAAATGCAAATCAGTACCTTCTCTTCAACTTATATTTTTTGCCTTATTTTTTAAAATTCTTTTGTTTGTTTTCAGTTTTCTACAATCACTTCCATATATCTTGGATTTTATCTCCCTCCTTCCCTCCTCCCTCCCTGAGATGGCAAGCAATCTTACGGAGGTTCTACACATACATTCCTATTAAATACATTTTCACCTTAGTCACGTTGCATAGAAGAATTAAAATGAATGGGAGAAATCATAAAACAAAACAAAACAAAATGCAAGGGAAAATAGTCTGCTTCATTGTGCGATCCAATTCCATAGTTCTTTCTCTGGATGTGGAAGGCATTTTGCCCCAAGAATTCATTGAGAATTTTTTAGGTCCTTGCATTGCTGTGAAGGACTAAGTTTACCAGAAAAATTTCTCACACACTGTGGTTGTCGCTGTGTATAAAGTTCTCCTGGTTCTTCTCCTTTCACACAGCATCAGTTCATGTAAGTCCTTCCAAGACTCTCTGAAGTTTTTCTGTTCATCATTTCTTATAGCACAATTTACATTCGTATACCACAACTTGTTCAGCCATTCCCCAATGGATGGGCATCCCCTTGATTTCCAGTTCTTGGCCACCACAAAGAGAGCTGCTTTAAATATTTTTGTACATGTGGGGACTTTTCCCATTTTTATGATCTCTTTGGGATACAGTCTTAGAAGTGATGTTGCTGGGTCAAAGGGTATGCACATTTTTGTATCCCTTTGGGCATAGTTCCAAATTGCTCTCCAGAATGGTTGGATCAGCTCACAGCTCCACCAACAATGAATTAGTGTTCCAACTCTCCCACATCTTCTCCAACATTTTATCATCTTCCTGTTTTGTCATGTTAGCCAATCTGATAGATGTGATGTGGTACCTCAGAGTAGTTTTGATTTGCATCTCTCTAACCAATGGTGATTTAGAGCATTTTTTTCATATGACTGTAGATAGCTTTAATCTCTTTCTCTGAAAACTGCCTGTTCATATCCTTTGACCATTTATCAATTGGGGAATGACTTGTATTCTTGTAAATTTGACTCAGTTCTCTATACCAGCGGAATAGGTTAGGTACTCAAGACACAGTAGTCAATGAATATAGCAATCTGTTTGATAAACCCAAGGACCCCAGCTTCTGGGATGAGAACTCACTGTTTGACAAAAGTTGCTGGGAAAACTGGATAACAGTGTGGCAGAAACTTGGGAGAGACCAATGCCTGACACTGTACAAAAATAAAGTTCAAATGGATACATGATCTAGGTATAAAGACTGATACTATAAACAAATTAGGGGAGCAAGGAATAGTGTATTCATTAGATTTATGAAGAATGGAGAAATATTTGACCAAATAAGAGATAGAGAACATTATGAAGTGTAAAATGGACAATTTTGATTACATTAAATTGAAAAAAATTTGTACAAACAAACCCAATGCAATCAAGATTAGAAGGGAAGCAGAAAATTGGGAAAAAATTTTTGCAACTAGTGTCTGTGATAAAGGCCTCAAATTATATTCATAGACTAGAGCCAAGGTACAAAAAATGCAGCGCATAACACTCCTGGGTGCAGTACCAACCAGATGTAAGTTATAATTTAAAATGTAAAATGTAATTGGGAAATATTTAACAAAATAAAAAAAAATATAATAAAGCATAGATAATATTACATTTCAAAACTAAGTCAGTATACAAGCAGTAGGGATCCTTATGTAGTGGCCTTCTATCTGAGTCTGACACTGTGACCTACAGCATGGAGAGGCACAGTGATTTGTTGGGGGTTTTCATATGTTATCAGCAGATAGAGATAAAAAAAAACAACCTCAAATTTTTTCTCTCTCAAAGAAAAGGGGAAGTTAAGTGGACAAACAGCCTTAAGAGGAGGGAAAATGAGTTTGTTTTCAGAAATGTTGAACTTAAGGTGCTAGTGAAGGATATTGAGGTCTAAATCTCAGGAAAGAGACTAGGAAGTGAAATATCAATTTGGAAGTTATCTGCATAACACTGACTAGGAGATGGATAGACTTGGCAAGGGAGTAAGGATCTACAGAGAAGAGGGCAACAGGTAAAATACCTTAGGCAAGGCCCTTATTAAGAGAGTGGCAAGAGAGCCCACAGACAGAGATAAAGAAAGTGAAAGAGGGAAGGAGGAGGCAGTTCATCAATAGCATCAAATCCTCCAGAAAGGTCAAGGAATATGAAGACTGAGAAAGGACAATGTATTTGCTAAACAGGAGGCGATTGGTGACCTTTGAGAGAGTACTTTTAGTAGAATAACGTGGCCAGATTCCAGATTATGAAAGATGGAGGAGCGAATGGAAGTGAGCAAGTAGGAGAATAAAGTGTAGACACCTAGCTTGTTGGCAAAAGGAAGAAGGGAGAAGAGAAAGTGGGTAGATTCAATTTTTCATTTCAACAAATATTGATTAAATGACTACTTTGTATGAGGCACTTGGGATGTGAAACTGGAAATTAACAGTTCCTATCTTCAGGGTACTTGTTGTCTAATAGGAGGGACATGATACATACACAAATAATTATTTACATACAGGCAAAATGTGATCAGGAAAAAGAAGAGATGCAAAAAAATCATCCTAAGAAAAATTTAAAAAGGAAGGAACTCTTTCATTCAGGGAATCTTCATGAAGGAAGTAACAGCTCAGCTGAGCCTTGAAGGAAGAGAATGATTTCAAGAGGCAGAAGTATAGAGAGAATGCATTCCAAGGATGGGGAATGGCTCGAATGAACACATGGAGAGTTTTAATTGATGATTAATTTGTGAAGTTATGAAATAGGGGTAGGCATACCCAGTTCTTTATATACTCTCTGTGCTGATCACACCTTAATTAAGCACAGAGGGTAGGGCGGAGTAAAAAGCCTGTGAAAGCAGAGACAAACAGCAAAAAGGGCACAGAGGCAGATGGCAGCATGGGGACAGGGAATAAGATGGTGAAGGAAGGCAGTGTGGGGAAAAAGTGGGGAGAGGGAGAAGCAGAGAATGTCACCTGTGTAGCCATGACTTGGAGTGGGGAGCACTTGGCAGCATGGACCCAATGGAGATGGAAGAAGGCTCAGGGGGAGGGGCAGGAATTGGAAGTCTCATTTTTATAGAGATTCTTTGGGAAATTGACCAACTTCTACTTGTGCTACCTTGGGGTTAGTTCCATTAACATATTCAATTCATTTCGAAGTTACCAGTGAAACTTCAAAGTAGTTATCTCAAAGTTATCAGTACCTTTTGATGTTCTGCTGGTCTGTCTGGAGCTGTGGGGGGGGGGAGGTCTGGATTTTGTCTGGAATTTACAGTTGCAACACCAGTACTTTGACAAGCAATACCTATGGAGTTTCTCCTGATTAAGCACACATTACAAGGATGTGAATTTTTGTTAACAAATGATATGATATGTAAATTATGTTCCTTTGAACTTTAGGTTGGTTTGTGTGTGACTTCCAAATTCCCTTTTGCAATCATTTCCTATTAAAACTTGCTACGCTAACTAGAAGGAGGTGGTATGACCAGACCAAGACAGTTTTAACACTGAGTCCAATTTGGTTGGAATATAGGTGTCATAAAGGGGAATGGTGTGAAGTATGGTGGGGATGATTACTTGGAGCCCGTCTGTGAAATGAAGGAAAAGAGAGTGTATAACAGTTTTTTTAGGCTGTAGGAAGCTATTGAAGGCTCTTGAGTAGAGGCTCTCCAATCAACGACCTATGGGAATGACATTATCTGAGCATTCTTTTGACCGATATGTGAAGAATGGATAAAGTGGAATGATCTCAGGATATTATGAGTAAGAGGGGAAGGCTATTTAGGCAGAGCCCTCAGGACATGGGAGGTACAGAAGATGGGCAGGTAAAGCTGTAATCTGCATCACTGAAGAGAATGTCAGTTGATGAGACCACAGAGCCATCTGAGTGTTTGAGGCCAGGGACAGACAGAGCATATTGGCAGGTGAAGATAGGGATGTGCTGGAGTGAGCTTGAACCAGTGAAAGGTGATTGATCAATTTTCCATGTAAACATTTACACTTTGGAAACTGGCGACACTACAAATCAGCACTGTATGATTATGTCGATTGTACAGACTTAAGAAAATGATGGAGACAGTTTTAATAGTGAAGATCAAATTTAAAATTGAATTCTATACACTGTTAAACATTTATCAGTGCTCTACTTGTTAGAGATGAGGAAGCCATTAGGAAGGGAGTGAGCAAAGATCCACGAGAGGGCTAATGATCCTTGAAGCAGGAGGATGGATGAGGGGACACAGGTGGACATAGTAGCCTTATTGAATTTTTGGTGCACTTGTTCTTTGGAGACAGAAGGGGAAGAAGAAAATCAGGATGGATGAAAATAAGGAACATTGGAGGTATTGAAAACAAGCAGGGAAGGAAGGGGTCTTTGCCAGTTTACCTAGGTCTCATTTCTGAAGTTGAAAATAGTCTTTAGTATATCTGAAACTGTACTAAAAAAATTCAATAATTAAAAAGCTCCATTGCTGGAAATAGATCAATGGAACTGAATTTTTAAAAAGTCAGAAATAGAAATATGTCTATATCTGTATATGTACATAGACATGTGTTTATATGTATATGCATGTATGCATGTGTATACATGCAATTAGTGTTTGATAAACCCTTCAAATATAAAAATAAAACTGATATTCAATAATACTGAGAATTCAATAATACTGAGAAAATTAGGTAACAGCATAGTTAGAAGTAGATTTAGATCAATACTTCGCACCTTACACCACAATCTACTTCTAAGTGCATCTATGATACAAACATATTTTAAGATACTAGGGGAAAAAGGAGTAATTTGTTATGAGAACCAAGGGTATTAATTTTCCAGGGGTTAAGCAACTGAAGCCAGAAGGTGGACACAAGCTAGAAGTAAAAATAGAGAAAGATAGGCCTCCAGGTGTTGGCACTTGGGTAGCAGCCAGCTCAGGTTCGAGGATGGGACCCATGGTAATGTTTAGTAATAACTTTGCTAGCTCCAGTTTTATCTTTAGATTTCATTATTTTTTTACAAGCATTTTATTTTATGGAATATGGGAGATAAGATGAGTCCTTGAAGTGTTAATTAACCTGGATTCACTAGACACTCCTTCAAGGTGTCTCAGGAATGCCAAACCAGTAGGGCTCAGGTTGAGGCAACTAAAGGATGAGCTGTTACTGAGATTTAAGTACTATAGAACTATTACTAGGGCTTCTCTGGGGCATATGAAGAATTAGGTCAATGATGTAATAACTGTGAACAACAACCGAGCTGAGACTTCTGGACTGAAATTTGAATTATATTAAGTGAAGGGAGTGGAAGGAACAATACCTGTGTATGTTTTATGGATGACAGGAGAGAGGGATGTGTCTTTTTCAGCACGAAACCCTATTTTCTTAAGGGAAATTGGTATTGAATTACATTTTACACAGCAAGTTTATTTCCCAAATGACTAGAGCTTTGCACGATGGGAACTTAGAGAAATCTAAGAAAGAATTTTCTATATTAATTATGTTACATTACATTATATTACAATACTATGCTATATTACATTATACTTTATTATATTATATTACACTTCATTATATCGTATCATAACATATCATATTATATTGCCATAATAGAGGGAGGGGCTGGAAAACAACATATGTGTGTGTGTGTGTGTGTATATATATATACACACACACACACATATATATACGTATACATATGCATATGCATATCTACACACATATTTTAACTGTGTAGAGAAGGAAGGATATTTTTGGTAGTTCAAAATAATAAATTATTTGATTCAAAATCAATGGGTTTGATTATACAAAGATAAAAAGGACTTTGCCTAGTGAAATGAAATACTTTTGAAATTAAAAGAGAAGAAAGTTTGTTATGGTTTTGGCAAATATATCTGATAAAGGCCACCTATCCAAAAACTGTATGAAGATATATCTGTATCCTTACCCGATTAATACACGATCTCCAACAGAGCCATGTTTTTTTCTTTTTTTAAATTTATTTGTTTTCAGTTTTGAACAATCACTTTCATAAATTTTAAATTTTCTCCCTGTCCCTTCCTCCTTCCTTTCCAAGGCAGCATGCAATCTTATATGGATTCTACACATACATTTGTATTAGAAAAATTTTCATGTTAGGCATGTTGTATGGAAGAATTAAAGTGAATGGGAGAGACCATGAGAAAAACCAAAACAAAACATAACACAAGAGAAAATAGTTTGCTTCATTCTGCGTTCTGACTCTATAGTTCTTTCTCTGATGTGGGTGGCATTTTGCATCGAGTGCTTTGGAAATGTTTTAGGTCATTGCATTGCTGTGAAGGGCTAAGTGTATTAGAAACAGCCCTCACATACTGTGGCTGTTGCTAAATATAATGTTCTACTGGTTCAGCTCATTTCACTCAGCATTAGTTCATATAAGTCTTTCTAGGTTTTTCTGAAGTCTTCCTGTTTGTCATTTCTCATAGCACAATAATATTCCATTGCATTCATATACCACAGCTTGTTCATCCATTCCCCAATTGATGGGCATCTCCTCAATTTCCATTTCTTGGCCACTACAAAAAGAGCTGCTATAAATATTTCTGCACATGTGGGTCCTTTTCCCATTTTTGTGATCTCTTTGGGATACAACCCTAGAAGTGGTATTCCTGGGTCAAAGGGAACGTACATTTTTATAGCCCTTTGGGCATAGTTCCAAATTGTAGAACTATGTTCTAAAGATATGAATGGACTAGTTTTAAAAGAGAAGATATGAACTCTAAATTACCATATGAAAAGATTCATGGGTTATCTAATAAATCACGAAATACAAATCATTACAGCCATAATCTTAGAATGGGAGAAAGAAAGAAAAGAAAAAGAAACTTTAAATGGGGATTCTGTGGGGAAGAAGGCATCATAGTCACTTGATTATGATACTTAATATATATTTGTGTAATGGGGGCAGCTAGGTCATGCAGTGGATAGAACGCTGGGCTCAGAATCAGGAAGAGTCGTCTTTATGAATTCAAATCCAGCTTTATATACTTATTGGCCATGTGACCCTGGGCAAGTCATTTCACCTTGTTTGCGTAAACATTTTGAAAAACAATAGGACAATATATGGAATCCTAAAATCATTAGCATAATCAAATAAGCAACAAAAATAATGAAAATGATCATTTTAATGCTTTCTAGTGTTTCTAATAGGAATGGGAGTTGTATTTTGTCAAAAAAAGCTTTTTTGGCATTTATTAATGTGCCCACATTTTTTTTTTTATTGATATGGTCAGTCATGCTTGTAGTTTTCCTAACATTGAACCTGCCTTGCATTCCTAGTGTAAATCCAACCTGGTCATAGTGTGTTATCTTTGTGATATATTGCTGCTATCTCCTTGTTATTTTCTTGAACTTTTCGCATCAGTATTCATTGGTGGAATTGGTCTATGATTTTCTTTTGTTTGCTCTTCCTGATTTAGGCATCAAAATTATATTTGTGTCATAGAAAGAATTTGGTAGGATTCCTTTTTCAAAAATAGTATTTTATTTTTTCCCACTTATATGTAAAGACAATGTAAACTTTTATTTAAAAAAAATTGAGTTCCAAATTTTCTCCCTCTCTCCCTTCACTTATATTGTAAGCAATTTGATATGCTATACATGTACAATCATGTAAAACATATTTCTGTATTAATCTCATTATAAAAAAAAGAAACAAACCATATGAAAAACGTATGAAAAAAGTGAAGACGTATGCTTCGATCTGCTTTCAGACTCCATTAGTTCTTTCTCTGAATGTGGATAGTGTTTTTCATCATGAGTCCTTTGGAATTGTCTTGGATTATTATATTATTCACAGTTGGTCTTCATACAATGTTGCTGTTACTGTGTACAATGTTATCTTGGTTCTGCTAACTTTACTTTGCATCAGTTCATGTAAGACTTTCCAAGATTTTCTAAAATCGTTATTTCTTAAGGCACAGTAATATTCCATTACAATCATAATACTACAGCTTGTTCATTCAGTCTCCAGTCAAAGGACATCCCCTCAATGTCCAAGTCTTTGCTACTACAAAAAGAGCTGCTATAAATATGTTTGTACAAATAGGTCCTTTCCCTTTTTATTTCTTTAAATCTCTTTAGGACACAGACCTGGACCAGCTCATTGGGCACAGTTCCAAAATGCTCTCCAGAATGGTGATCAGGAGTGGTGGATCAGGTTGCAATGGTAGGATTCCTTCTTTACTTGGTTTTGAAATTATTTATATAGTATTGGAATTATTTGTCCTTTAAACATTTTATAGAATTCACTTGTAAGTCTGTCTGGTCCTTGGACTTTTCCCCTGGGGGAGCTTGTTTATGGCTTAACTTCTTTTTTTAAGATAGAGTTATTTAGGGATTGTATTTCCTCTTGTGTTAACCTGGGAAATTTATATTTTTTGTAAATAATCATCAGTTTCATTTAGATTGTTAGTTTTATTCACATATAATTAGGCAAAATAACTCCTAATAATTGCTTTAATTTCGTCTTTCAGTCTTCATTCGCACTCTTAATTTTTGATACTGGCAATTTGGTTTTCTTTTTTCTTTCTTTAAAAATCAAATTAATCAGTGGTTTGCCTGTTTTATTGTTTTCCCTTACATAAAGCACCTTCTAGTTTTATTTACTAGTTGAGTGGTTTTATTTTCCTTTCAATTTTATATTCACTCCTTTGATTTTCAGGATTTCTAGTGTGGATTTTAACTGGGGATTGTTAACTTGTTCTTTTTCTAGTTTTTATTTGCAGGCTCCATTTATTGATCTGCTTTTTCTTTCTTGTATTGATATAAACATTTAGAGATGTAAATTTTCCTTCCAGTACAATTTTGACTGCATCTCATAAATTTTGGTATGTTGTCTCATTGCCATTATCTTTAATGAAATTATGGATTGTTTCTATGACTTGTTTTTTAACCTACCCATTCATTAGAATTAGATTAGTTTCTAATGAATTTAACCCATTTCAAAGGCCCTTTATTGAATGTAACTTTCATTGCATGATGGCCTAAAAAGGAGGAATTTAATATTTCTCCTTTTTGTGAGGTTTTTAGCCCTAATATACGGTCAATTTTTGTGTGAAGGTACTATATACAGCAGAGAAAAATCTATACTCTTCCTTTAATATTCTTCAAAGTTGTTGCATATCCAACTTTCTAAAATTGTATTTATCTCCTTAACTTCACACTTGTGGTTGCTGTGTATTTCTCTAATCTTTTTCTCTTCTGTTTAATCTTATTGTTGCTCTGTCCCTTCTAAAAAGTCTGTTTCGCTTCTGACCAGTGCCTCTCTTAATCTAACTTCTCTCTTATCCTCTCACCCCTTTTCTCCTGGCCCTTCTCCTTCCTACTTTCATGTTGGGTAAGATGGATTTCTATCAAGTGTTTTCCACTCACTCTACCACCACCTTGCCTCCAGTGTAAAAACTTTTCCTTATGCACCTCTTATATGTGAGATAATTTTCTCCATTCTTACTCTCCCCTCCCCTTTCTGCCAGTGTATCCCTCTTTCTTCACCCTTTCATTTGTCTTTTGTGATCATCCCAACATAATAGCCTCACACCCATTCCTTTTTCCTATATAGACTTCTGACTACTCTAAGGATGACAAAGTTTTTAGATGCTACATGTATCATTTTCTTATTTGGGAATGTACACTGTTTAACTTTATTAAACTCCTTATGATTTCTCACTCATACTTATTTTTTATGCTTCTCTAGAATCTTGTATTTGAATGTTAAATTTTCTATTTAGCTCTGATCTTTTTATCAGGGATGCTTGGAAGTCCTCTATTTCATAAAATATTCATATTCCCCCTCTAGTAATATCTCAGTTGTGTTGGCAGAGATTATTATTGGTTGTAATCTTAGGTCCTTTGCATTTCAGAACATTATATTCCAAGCCCTCTTCTCCTTTAATTTGGCACCTGCTAAATCTTGTGTGATTCTGTGACTCCATGGTATTTGAATTATTTCTGTATGGTTACTTACAATATTTTCTCCTTGATGTGGGAACTCTGGAATTTGGATATAATGTTGCTGGGAATTTGCATTTTGGAATCTCAGAAAGAAAAAGTCTAGCATCTTAAGGGAATATTGAGGAAATGTACAAATAAAAGGGGCTTACCATTACTGGACCTTAAAATATGTTGTAAAAAGAGGAGTCATCACTATACTGGTTAAAAACTCAAAAGTAGAGCAGTCAGAGATTAGATAAGCAAAGAACAGAGACAGTTGAAAATACTATTCCAATGTTTGATAAACCCAATAATATAAATTAATGAGAGGACAGCTTTTCTTTTAAACAAGAACTACTGGGAGAATTTGAAAACAATTTGGGATCAGTCAGATTTATAGGTTTATGAAATCATAGACCTCAAGCCAGAAGGGAGCTGAGGGGCCATCTTGTCATGGAATCACAGAGTTTGAGAATTGAAAGACTCTCAGAGGTCATCAACTCCAACTTATATACCAAAGGAATCCCTACTATAACATACCCCAAAAGTGATCATACAGCCTTTGATGAAGATCTGCCATTAGGGAGAACCCTCCACCTGTTGTGGCAATCCATCTCACTTTGGGGCAACTTAAATTGTTAAAAGTTTTTCTCGATATCCATCGATCCTAAACTTTCCTCTTTGCAGCTTCTAGTCATTGCTATTGGTTCAGCCCTCTGGGGATAATAAAAACAAATATAATTTCCCTTCTATGTGATATTACTTAAAATAATTGAAGATAATTAGTATGTTGTCATTCCCCACCCCATTCTTCTTTCCAAATATTATTTCTTCCAGGATAAACATGTCCTATTCCTTCACCTCCTATGTATTCAACTCAATATCCTTCCCCATCCTGGTTACTCTTCTCTGAAAACTCTTCAACTTGTCAATATCCTTCTTAAATCACGGGTCCCAGAACCTGATAGAGAGGACTTCAGATGAGGTATGACAAGGCTGGAGTCCAGTGGGACTATCACTGTTTCTTGGAAGCTCTGTCTGTCTTATTGCAGCCCATACCCCAAGGCCTCTTTGACTTTCTTGACTGTCACGTCCTCGTCACTTCATATTAAGCTTGCAGTCTAATTAGACTCCCAGATATTTCCCAGAACAATTGCTATCCACTCATATCTTCTACTTGTGAAGTTCGGGGTATTTTTTGTACACTGATGCAACACTTTTCACTTTTCTCTACTAAATTTTATCACCATGGATTTAGCCCCAATTTTGTAGCCTGTCAAGATCCTTTTATATCATCATTGTATCATCTAGTGTATTAGTTATCCTTCTCAGATATGTGTTTTCTAAAATTTGATCAGTGACTTTACCCATGACATTGATATAAAAGGTAATCATCAGAGGGCCAAATATAAATCTTCTTTACTAAAGACTTCCTGCCTCATTAATCCGGAACTATCAACTACTCCATGAGCTGGGCCATTCAACCAGTTCTGTATCTGTTTGGTTGCTAGACATCTGATACTCCATATCGAATCCATTGTTGCCATCTTCTACACAAGAATTCATATCTGCCATCTTCTATGCAAGAATACTTACAAATGCTTCACTCAAATCTAGGTAAACGATGTCTACTGCATTCCTCTCATTCAATAGTTTCGAAAACCTGTCCAAAAAAAGATCAGGTTAGTCTGAAATGAGATTTTCCTGAGGAAACTATTGACTGTTTTGCAATCGCTGTTTCCATTTCCATATGCTCACCATCTCTTTAATGATCTCTTCTAAAATTTTTCTAGGAATCAAAGTCAAGGTTACTGTTGTTCCATCTTTTTTTTTGAAAGTTGAGCACCATTCGCCTTTCTCCAGTTTTGTGATAACTTTATACTAGCTCAGCAGTCACATCTACCTATTTTTCCTGGACTTGAGGATTTAGTTTGTCCAGGTCAGGGAACCTGAATTCCCCAATGGCAGTGAGATGTTCTCTTTTTATCTTCTTTCTCTTTTTGCACACTAATTCCCGTTAGTCATGTCTGTTCTGTCACTTCTGGTAGAAATGTGAAATCCGAAGAAATTTGAAGAAAAAGACAGGAAACAAGATAATAATTGAACAGGTTTGTCTTCTTACAAAGATGCCAAATACAATATTCTCTTAATCCAACTCCATTATTTATAAATAAGGAAGCTGAGCAATGGAATGGTTAAGTGACTTTTCCAGCCTGAGATGGGTAGTAAATGACAGAAGCATAATTTGAACGCAGGTCCTCCAATTTCAAACCCTCTGTCCTTTAAATAGCACCATGTGAAAATATCTTACTTTATATACCACAATAAAATTAAAATAGATGTGTGACATAAATATAAAAGATCACATAAAATTATTGTAAGAGAAGAAGAAGAGGCAGCTTTCATAGCTATATTTAGGGGTAGAATTCATAACCAAATGAGGCATTGAGGAGATAATTAAAGATACAACATATAATTGTGATTGCACAAATTTAAAAAGCTCCTACCCAAATAAAAGACAATAAACATAAATTGTAGAGTGGACAAGTATTTGTATCACACATCACAGATAAAAAAGATGACATCCAAGATACATACTGAACTGGCACAAATATATAACATTAAGAGCCATTCATCATAGGTGGTCAAAAGATACAAACAATAATTTTCAAAAGAAGAGTGGCACACTACAAATAATCATTTGAAAACCTGTAAACTGGCAAAGATAACCAAAAAAGAGAACAACCGGTGTTGACAGGTTATACGAAAGCAGATACGTGGCAATGCATTGTTGATAAAGCTGTGAAGGTGTCTAAATGCTCTAGATATGAATTTGGAATTATGCAAGGAAAAGCGACATCTTTCCATCTCTTTTAACCTAGTGATTGTACTATTGAATATGCTAAATAGCACAATAGATAGTGTTGGACCTGGAGTCAGGAAGACCTGGGTTCGAATCCAGCCTCAGACTAACTGTATGACCCTTGTCAAGTCACTTAACCCTATTTGCCTTAGTTTCATCATCTGTAAAATGAGCTGGAGAAGGAAATGGTAAACTACTCCAGTATCTTCACCAAGAAAATCTGAAATGGGGCCACAAAGAGTTGGGCTTGACTAAATAACAACCTCAAGGAAATGAAAGACATAAACAGAGGTCCAGTATCCCATCCTACATTGTTAGCCTCATTATACTTTACCACTTTCCATGTACTTTAAGATCCAGCAGCACTGACCACCTTCTTCCTCAGACAAGCCATCTCCTGACTCCATGCCTTTGTACTAACTAGAATACTCTGCATCCTTACCTCTACCTCCTGGCTTCCATTAAGATTCCAATTCAAACCCCACCTTCTGTAGGAGGTCTTTTCCAGTCCCCCCTCTGCTTTGACATTACTTTTCATTTGCCTTTTTTAAACAGGTCCCCTGTATCCCATATTGTCTTGTGAACACCTTGACAGCAATGACTGTTTTGCTTTTTTTTGTGTCTTCTGTGCCGGGCATATAGTAAGCACTTAATAAATGTTTGTTAACTAATTCACTAATGAAAATGAGAAGTTCGGAGAAGCACAGGAAGAATTCTATGGACTGATTCATAACAAAATAAGCAGAAGCAAAAGATCAACTTGTGTATATGTACACATATACATCTGTGTGTGTGTGTGTGTGTGTGTGTGTGTGTGTGTAATGAAAGAGCATTAAATGGAATCTGTCATTTGAGTAATCACATGCATTGTACTTTCTGTGTATTATAGGTTATAGAGATCAGATAATGGAATGTACTACCTTCCTCATAGCAGGAGGCAGGGACTTCTGGGATAGATTACTGTACATATTGATTGATTTGGTCACCGTATTGGATTGTTTTTTCCTTAAGTCTCTGTCACAAGTAAGGATTCGATCTGAATATTGGGGGAGGGTAACAACATTTTTTCCATAAGTGACAATCTAAAAGGACAAAAGGCGTTGACAAAATGTATTTTAAAAAATGAAAATGAAGTGAAATACAGTGGACTTCAGATTTACTTGGAAAGAGATTTAGAACAAAAGTATCTTCTTGTTTGCCCTGGCCCAGTAATTTGTTTGGATCTGTGTTGTTAAATGCTATATATGTCCTTTAAATTTGAAAGTTTATATGCTTATTTGTTATTTTTGATGTTGGTCAAGTTTATGTTAAATTACTTAAGCTTTTTTTTTAAAGAGAATATTGGAGTCAGAAATTAGGGTGGAGGTTTGAGGAAGGAGAAGACAATTTGGAAGAGTCACTGTAGGAAGAGTGACAGGGACTCCTAATTCTTGAATCAAAAAATCGCTGAGGTCTAGTGAGAGTCCCAATGACATTATGCAGCATAGGCTTAGAATAAAGGAAATCTGCTTACTTTCTTTACTTTCTCCAGCATTGTTTAGCAGTCCTAGAGCAGGAAGGGAGAAATTAAATGAGAGGAGTTACACTGTGTTGGGGCCTGGCAGAATAAGAACAATAAATGGCGTGATGAGTAGTTGAGGAATCTAAGGTGGTTTCTAATAAATCACTGAAGGATGGAGAAGCTGGTGAAACCAGAAGAGGGATGATAAGCAGGGTGGACAGGGAGGTTTAAGGGTAAAGAACTGGAGACTGAGGACAAAGAGCAGATTTTGTGGAGGAGGTGGAAGGATGAGAGATTAAGGTCAGAAAAAGACTTTTACACTTCAGAATCTTGGAGGTAGTAGAGTCTGAAATAATGATGAGGTCCCGTAAGTGGCTAAAATAGGGGTAAAACTCGAGGTCTTTGGAGTTGAGGAATTTAACGATATATGGTTTTGGGGTGTTATAAACATCATAGGGTCACAGGTTTCAAGTTGGAAAGGACCTCAAAAGTCATGTTTTGGCCAAGTCTTTTGTTTTATATCAAAAGAAAATAAATCCAGGAGTGGTTGAATGAGTTGCCCTGGGCTAAATGGTAGTATTTAGAAGAGATAGGATTTAACCTAGGTCCTATCATGCCAAATCCAATTCTATCTTGATTCTATATCATGTGATGTCCTAGGGGGAAGGGACACCCTTCTTTCCTCTTGTTGACAAACTAGATAATAGAAATTGGGTAACTAGGTGAATGGCATGTAGAATTGAGTGGATTTTTTTCTGGTAGAAAGAGGCTAATCCTAGGAAGGCTGAAATTAGCTGATCTAGAATGAATGGGCCCTAGAGTTCTGATTAAAATGTTCTTGAATTGGAATGTTGTCATGAGGACTGATCTCTACCTCCCTTCTTTCCTCCTTTAGTTATCTCAGGCTTTTTCTTTTGATGGCAGCTTCAGAGTTTTTGACCAGGGAGAGATGAAAAGTTTATAGTACTCCCATGACTGACCTCATTCCCAAGTATTTTCAGTGCTTAGTCTGATCATAACTTCAGATGGCTACTGTTCTCTGTGGGAGGTGATTATTAAGAGTTTCGCATGCAGAGAAAATCTACAACATACAAAATGTTAACACTATTTCATTTCTTGGATGGAGGTAGGAGAACTTTTGTGTTTGCTCATCCTCATTTAAATACACACACACACATATAAATTTATGATTATGTTGCTGAAGAGTGGTTTCCTTTTACTCTACACACATCCTCAGTCTTCACTAGCTCAGAAACATTTGGTGAGCCTTTCATTGACTAAAATTGGATCAACTGAGGAAATATCATGTTATAGTAACAAAAGGCTATGGAGTTAAATGACCTTTATTTTAGGCCTGGCTCTGACAATAATCCATATGATTAATCATGGGTATATTACCGAATTTACAGAAAATAATTCTTCATAATAAATAAATATATAAATAATAATAAATAATAAATAAATAATAATTTATTTTCTTCAATATACTCACCCCTCCATTGTTCCTCCGTATATATTTGCTCATAGCAGAAGAGCTGCCACTACCTTCCCAATCACCAAGGTTTATAACCGTGCATTTGTCCTTGCATCTTTTTCTTCCCTTAACCCCCACATCCAATAAATAGCCAACTCTTGGGGATTCCACCTTAACTGTTACGATTAGGGAGGAAAACCTATTATTTTCATATCATTTCATATCTTATCATGTCATGTCATATCATAACTCCTATCATATACCAATTGTTAGGTATATGATTTAAAAAGAAAAGAAAAATAAAAGCTTTGTCAGAGAGGATCATGGAATCTAGTATCAAATAATAGGCTGAATTTTGGGTTTGTAAATATTTAACATTAAGAATATCGAGTAACATAAAGAGGGGACTCAGCAACGGGGACTGGGGTTCAGGATCAAGAATCTACCCCTGGCAGCCTAGGGGGATCATGGCAGAATTTCACTTATGGAAGACTACAATGACTTGAATTGGGTATCCAGAGATAATAGTCATATCATGTGAAGTTTTTTGTCTGTCCCCAACCTTCTTGGCTTTCTCTTTTAGTCTGGTGTTCAAAAATCTAACTGGTGCTTGGGTAGATTTGTATCACAGTCCTTGGATAGATTTACATTAAAGTTGATTAGTACTATATGAATATTTTAATTTTTTTTTTTTGTAACTCAGTCATTAAATTCTCTTCAAATTTTTTCAGGCTGTTAAGAAAAATAAATTATCAGTAATTGCCAGTAAAGGCTGATTTGTCTGAGATTATCATTGAAGTATAAAATGCAATTTGGAGTCTCATTATGATTATTATCCATTTCTTTCACTAAAGATGGTGACCTTCTAATTTATAAATTTAAGATGCTTATTAGATAAATGTTAAAATAGTGCTGGTCTAATTGTCATCTTTCTATGGTTGCTTGTTTTTTATTTTGTTACATAATCTGCCATTCCTTGGCATGGAGAGTGTCAGTATTTACTAGTTTGCAGAACTACCAGAACCTGGAATTTTACAGAAGGCACTGTTACTTTTCTCATTAAGTTCAAGGGAGAAATATTTCGGGAACCTGGAAGAAGTTGATGCTGTCTTTGATTCACAAAGAATATCTGCCCCAATAGGCCAGAATGGGAAGTTAAATGCATGGAAAGTTAATTGAAAATGGTTTCCTCTAGAGGTTGCTTGGCCAACTTGGGAAATTAATAGAAGATTGAAGTGAAAGATAGATGTGGGTATAAGATGTGTCAGGTGTGCCACAGCATATCCTGATGTCTGAAAAAAGAGAGCGACCCTCCTGTAGAACTTTGAGGCCTTCCCTGAAAAGCAATTTGCTATACATTTGGTATAATGATAATTTCTGGAAAGAAATGTGGAGTTATACTGAGAAATTGGCTAATATATCCATACTTGTTGACCCAGAGATCCCACTGCTAGGCATATGCTCCAAGAAGATCAGTAATGAAAAGATCCCATAAATATGAAAACATTTATAATAGCACTTTTTGTAATAAAGAATTGGACTTATTGACTGAGGAATGGCTAATCTAATTGTAGTACATAAGTGTGATGAAATATTACTGTGGTCTTAGACACAATGACTATGACTGAATAATAGAGAAGCGTAGGATGATTTAAATGAACTAATGCGGGGCAGCACCAAGATGATGGAGTAGAAAGACACACAAACTCTAATTCTTCCCCCACAGCCCATAAAAATACCTGTAAAAAATGACTCTCAACAAATTCTAGAGCAGCAGAAGCCACAGAATGACAGAGTGAAAGAGATTTTCAGCCCAAGGTAGCCTGGAAGGCTGACAGGAAAGGTCTATTGCACGGGCCATGGAGCAGAGTGCAGCCCAGACTTGGCTGTGCAGCACCAGGAGGAACAGGACCTGAACAGGCCTTGGGGGCAGAATCCCCAACAGCAGTGGATATTCTCAGATCCCTCAACCCATAAACACCAATGACAGCTTCAAAGGTCAGTGCTTTTTTACTTAGGTGACAAGGGAGCAGGGTCCTCCCATAGTCCCAGTCCCAGGTGGCAGCAGTGGCTGCAGTAGCACCAGAAACAGAAGAAGCAGGGTCCTTTTGTAGAGCTCTCAGCCTAAAGCCCCTGGGGGAATTGAGCAGCTGATCTAAATATCTGCCTTGAGCACAGTCCTGGTGCCTGGTGTGCTGGAGATGGTTGTGGAGAAGGATTCTACTACTTGAAGATTCTGGGCAGAAAAGCTTTGGTAGCTCCCAGACCAGTGTGCAGGCCCTTGATTTTGCCACCTTGGAGGAACTGAGAACTTATAGGTCCCCAGAGTATACCCTACTCCTGACAAAGGACTCAAAAATCAAATAATTGGCTGGGAAAATGCCCAAAAAAGGGAAAAAAAAATAAGACTGTAGAAGGTTACTTTTTTGGTGAACAGGTATTTTCTTCCATTGTTTTGGATGAGGAAGAACAATGCATACCTTTGGAGGAAGTAACCTCCTGAAAGAGAGCCAAAGAGAAGAACTCCTAGGAATATTGTAGCCAAATTCCAGAGTTCCAAGGTCAAGGAGAAAATATTGCAAGCAGCTAGAAAGAAACAATTTGAGCATTGTGCAAATACGATCGGGATAACACAAGAGCTGGCAGCTTCTACATTAAGGGATCAAAGGGTTTGGAATATAATATTCCAGAAGTCAAAGGAACTAGAATTAAAAACAGAAAACACCTACCCAGCAAAACTGAGTATTAATACTTCAGGGGAAAAAATGGTCATTCAATGAAATAGATGACTTTTAAGCATTCTTGATGAAAAGACTAGAGCTGAAAAGAAAATTTGACTTTCAAACATAGGAATCAAGAGAAGCATGAAAAGATAAACAGGAAAGAGAAATCATAAAGGACTTACTAAAGTTGAACTGTTTACATTCCTACATGGAAAGACAATATTTGTAACTCTTGAAATATTTCTCAGTATTTGGGTAGTTGGAGGGATTATAGCACACACACATGCACACATACACATGTGTGTGTATATATATGCATATATACATACATACATACATATACACAGAGCACAGGGTGGATTGAATAGGAGGAAACCATATCTAAAAAAATAAAATTAAGGGGTGACAGGAATGTATTGGGAGGAGAAAGGGAGAAATGGAATAAGATAAATTATCCCTCATAAAAAGAGGCAAGGAAAAGCTTTTCAAATGGAGGGGAAAAGGGGGGAGGTGAGAGGGAAAAATTGAAGCTTTCATCACATTTGGCTCAAGAAAAAAATAACATGCACACTCAATTTGATATGAAAGCCTTATCTTACACTATATGAAAATAGAGGAGAAGGGGATAAGCAGTGTGGGGAGAATGATGGAAAGGAAGGCAAATGGGAGAAGGGAGCAATCAGAAGTAAACACTCTTGGGGAGGGACAAGGTGAAAAGAGAGAATAGTAGAAATAGGGGGCAGGATAGGATGTAGGAAATATAGGCTTTCACAGCATGACTTTTATACAAGTCTTTTGCATAACTACACATATATAACCTATATTGAATTGCTTGCCTTCTCAGTGGTGATGGGTGGGGAGGGAGGAAGGAAGAGAAGTTGGAACTCAAAATTTTCAAAACGAATGCTAAATATTGTTTTTACATGCAGCTGGGAAATAAGAAATACAGGTAATGGAGTACAGAAAAAATATACATATATATGTAATATTCACAGTACCTATGGTGGCCATGAATATCCTGGCGCAATTCTGAATTGCAAAATACAGCTGACTCTCCACATGGAAGACAGAATCAAAACATTGATTCAGACACCAGAAAACCAAATCCATCATAGTAACAAAAACATCTATAAACAATAACAATACAGAGGTCACCACCAACCCCAAGACTTCCCCTTGCTAGGGATCCCACAAACTAGCTCCATGAAACAAATCACAATCACTTTCACTCACACTAGACGGAAGCCTGAATCTTGCCTAGCTCTGGCTGCTTTCTCACTAACTTCCTCGCAGCTCTGCTCTAGCTCTGCCTCTTTCTGTTCCACTCACACAGCAAACTTCTCCCACTACAGACTATATGTGACTCAGGCTTTCAGGTGATCTAGGCAGGACACATGGGCCCATTAATGAATATTTTTTCCATTTAAACTATCATTACATGCGGTCCCAAGATCTTTCTTATTCATTACATAGGTCAGGTTTGGTGGGGCAACTGGTATCAGCAGAACCATGAGGGATAATAGAAAATAAGCATGTGATACAATATCTCAGGCAACTGGTGTCAATATGAATTTTACAACAATATAAGAGGGAATCACACAAAATAAGCACATGAAAATATCTTAGAGTGGAGCTTGAACATAAGCGCCCCATTATTCCCTCCTCGAACAAATGGGGCCCAGAATCTTGGGGTAAGGGGCAAAGGTCTCTTTCTCCTGAGAAATCATGTAGAGTTGTCACTGTCCTAAGAGGTCCCATTCAGAGTCAGTTTCCCATTCAGAGTCAGTTCTGTAGCTGGCATTCAGAGCTTGGTCAACACCAGGTCCAGGGGTGACACATCATACGGATAAGGGATGACATCTGACTTAAGAGAGCAGGAGTCTGCCAGTGGAGGATTTTAAGCCTGCAGAAAATAAATCTGATAAACAGGGTGAACAGACAAAAGCCAAAAAGAAACAAGGAGATAATAACCAGAAGCAGGGTTGATACAGGGGCAGCCATGCTTCTAGAGTTCGTGAACCCACTGTCATAGCCTTGTTCTCTGTTTTTACTGTTTTCTAATTTGCAGTTTTGGGGTCATCATTCTGTCTAGGGGTATACTTTCTTTAATATGAGCTGGGGTCTAAACAATTTCTTATTCTTCCTCCAGGTGTGACAAACTTGGATACAATGTTTCAGGAAGATCTGCAGGGGCAGTTGTCATCTCCTTGCTCAGTCTAAAATCAAGCCTCTTTCCTCGACACATTTTATATAGTTCATTAGTTGGAATGCCATCTATTCTTATAAAATCTACCCCTCCTCTCAGCAGAGAAGTAAACAATTCTTTTCTTGTCAGTCTATTCTGATTGTGAATCTGCTGGTTATTTACTCTTCTCTCTTGAGGAAATTTATCTTTTTCACTGATTCTCACCATCCAAGATACTGATTCTCCCCTGCTTTGGGTGAACTGACTCAAAATATCTATAACCTCTTGCTGAGTGAAATCCTCAGTTACTCCCGAAATACTGTGTGGCTCCCTTGATTCTCTTGCTTCCTTGTTAGTCCTGTCTGAACCTCAGACTCCTCATTTGTTTCATTCTCCCCCACACATCCTCCTGGCCTATATATGGGCCCTAAATCAAGATCAGCCTGTGCAAGGGCTGCATTCACTTTCCTATTGTTACTTTTTTGTTTCTTTTTGTTAACTAAAGTAACAACTTTTTCTTCTACCATCTGAGACTTTCTAGCTTGCTCTTCTAAAGGACTGTTTGAATGCTGCAACAAAAAAAGCTTCTCATGCAGACTAGCCAACTCCCTTTCCCTCCGAGCTTTCTCTTCCAGCAGCTTGTCTCTGCTTTTACATATAATTTGATAGTTTGTTAGTAAGACCCAGTATCATCTACACATCCCTGCTGTTTCTTTACCTGATTTTTATTGATATTCCCTGCAAACATCTTTCTAAATCACTGGGTCTCTCTTCTGTAGCCTTGGTTCCCAGTTTTCACAGAGCACTGTGCCTTTTAGCCCATTCTTGTGCTAGGGAGGACTAAGGCAAATCCTCCTATCCTGGGACATCCATTTCTTCCTCCAAAGCTATTCTGCCTGCAAATAGAGATCTGATATTTCACAATCCCATCCTTGTTGCCATTTGTAGCATCAATGCAATATTCATAGTGCCTATGGAGGCCATGAATATCCCAGCACAATTCTTAATCATTAAATACAATAGACCCCCACATGGAAGACAGAGCCAAAACATTTATTCAGATACCAGAAAGCCAAATCCCAACACCAGCAAACCAAATCTACCACAGCGACAAAAATCTATACACAAAAACAGTGCAGAAGACAATACCATCCCCAGGCTTTCCCTCTACTAGACTTCCCACAAACCAGCTCCCTTAAACAAAATCACACACAAGATTTTTCACTCATGCTAGCCAGCTGCCTGCTTGCCTACATCCTTCCTAGCTCTGACTGCTCTCTGACTAAATTTCCTCTTTTTCCTTCTCTAGCTCTGCCTCTTCCCGTTGCATCCTTCCCATTCCACCCATTCAGCAAACTCTTCCCACCATAGGTTCCATGTGACTCAGACTTCTGTATGACCCAGGCAGGTCACATGGGCCTATTAAGGAATGAGAAAGATGTTCCCTTTTAAATTATCATTACAATGTTAGGTATGAAAAAAATATATACACACATGCACATACACATGAAATAGTTTTATTTTTGAGTTGTTTTAGTTGTGTTCAACTCTTTCTGACTTCATTTGGGTTTTTTTGGCAAAGATTTTGGCAAAGCTTATTTTATGGATGAGGAAACTGAGGTAAACAGGGTTAAGTGACTTGTCCAAGTATATGCAAAGTAAATACAAAGGGAGGCATTCATAGCCAGGAGAATCAGGAAAGGCATCGTGTAGGTGGTGTTTGAACTGAGCAAATATTTCAGATGCCTTTGATGGATTCTTCCACCTTTAGCTCTTGAAGCTCACTGACCTTCAGGGCTATCACAAAATGGCTTGTTGCTCTACATTCTTGACCTCCATCTACCTAGAAACTTCCCTGATATCCTTACTCCTGACTTTCTCAGCAAGAATGTTGAATTAGCACCTTGGACACATCCCAACCAAACTCCTTTTCCCAGACCTTTGCTAGAGGGATCAGGATGGGCCTGATAATGAACAAATTATCTTTCACTGAGTCCTCCCCCTCCCCCACCCTTCCTGCTACCTTATTAACATATAATTCTTCCCTTACATATTTGCCTCAGTAAACTGCCTCTTGGAGTTGTGAGATCAGACATAAGGAGCCCCTAATACATACTTAAGAACATCTTTTGCAGAAGGAAAGCAGTTAGCTGCAAGATACTGGTTTATTACCTGACCCAGTTAGCCTGGTATCATATGTTGAGAAGCTCTATAATGGCACAGGGGAATAAATCCACATAATAGGAAAAGTAAAGACCAGAAAAAGATCTGAATCCTCCTTCTCAGGACCAACTGCCCTTTCCCTCAAATCCTGCCATAAACTTCATTTCCCACCCCCCAGCCCCCACCCCCGTACCAAAAAGAAGATCCTTGAAATAAACGACCTTGGATTTATTTATGCTAATCTGCAATCAGTATAGTCCCTTTACTGCTTTAGTTAATGTTCCTTGAACCCAACTCTGGCTTTGTTTCATATATTTCCTTGGAGGCTTGATTAGAGGAGTTTATCTTGTTGGCACCTTCCAGTGAATGACTAGTATACTTTGACAGTGATTCTGGCTTAATCTCTGTAGGTGCTGGCATTTATCCACCAACTATTGTAGGCTTGGGAAATTAAAGAGATGTCAAGTTTCCAAAAGACAAGAAAAAATATTGGTAGAATTTTAAAAGCTTTTATCTGCTTGAAATTAAAATAGAAAACATGAGCAGTCCTCATATGTGTCAAAAATGGTTTTTATAAAAATAAAATTGTATGTATTTCAAATGTTCTGGTCCAAGTCTTGATGCTGGGGGAGGCTGAGGCTCATGGATTGCCTGCATTTAGGAGTTCTGCAATAGGACTAAGGCTAATTCTATGTCCATAGTAAGTCTGGCACCAGTATGGTGAACCTTTCAGAGTAGGAAGCCACCAGGCTGCCTAAGAAGGGAGTAACCTGGCCCGTCAGTAACAGAAAAAGTCAAAGCTCCCATATCTATCCATCCTGGAATCCAGCCTATGAGTAGCCATTTCACTTTCATCCTGGTTGAGATAAGGAGACTCAGTTTCAAACAAAATGAGACAAGAAGACAACAAAAATTTTACAGGTGAATTCACCCTAATTTGGTTATAAGTAGATTGATTGATGTATGGTATGAATTTCTGTATAGTCTATTTATAGTTTAACAAGAATAATAATTTCATGTACTATGTATTTTTCTTCCAAACTTTTATGCTAATACCAGTGGAATGTTAAAAGGTATAGAAGTAAGCCTCCAGCACATGTGTGTATGCAAGGGGTAATTCTTTATAGAATAACAGGTACAGAAATGCTGTGAAAAGCTGTGAATGGATTATAACCAGTAACTGATTCCATTGGGTGCCATTTCCCTGACTCTGTGCTGCCTACAGAGATCTACTTGCCAAGTATCAGGGCCTAGGTGGAGCTTTTCCTGGTTTTTTGTACTTAGTCAACCAGGAAGCCATTTTAAGGGCTTTAATCTTCATCCCTTAAGCCAGTTAAATCTGAGGACAGTTCAATACTTTTAAAGGAAAAACTAGTCTAGCCTACATGAGAGAAAGCCTACCTCCTTTGCTCCTAACAAAGAAACTAGTAATAGTATCTGCTTAAAAGGTTTGTTGGAAAAATCAAATAGGATAATGTGGAAAAAAGCATTTTGTAGAACTTTTAGCCTTTTATAAATGTGGGTTATTGTCTCTGCCGGTCAGACCACGTTTAAAGTACTGTATTCAGTCCTATGTGGCACATTTAAAAACAGAAAGGACAAGTGAGAGCCTTTCTAGAAGTCAATGACCATTGAGGTAAGGAGGTATGGAAATCATACCATTTGAAAAGCAGTTGAGAGAATCCAGCATATGTGAACTGAAAGAGAGAAGACTCAGGGGGCAGATGAGAGTTGCTTTGTGGGAGTGGGTGGGGATTTCCAGTTTGATTAGGCTTGACCTATAAACTGCAACTAATCCCACTTTCTTCTGTTTCCTGGATTGTGTAGCCTGTATGTCAAAGTTATTTTCTTTGAATTTTAAACATCTTATTGTGAAGAGAACCTATTTTGTCGATTCCCTTGGCTTTTGAATAGCCTTGATTTCACAGTTTCTGGCAATTTTAGTTTTTGTCCTATTGTGTGGTGGGTTTAATGGAGCCAATTGACATTGATTTGTTCCTAAGGAAGAATTGATTGCTTTTCGTGAGTGGGCTTCACAAATTGTCCCATTCAGTTTTGACACAACTCTAATATTAAACTGAATGCCATATTTCCTTATATGTGTGTTTCATGGGGCTGTTAGGGGATAGCAAGGACTTTTAAACTCTCTTTAGGCCCTGATCACTAGGGCAATCATTGTGGAATTCCAATCCATGTGTACCAGTGCAAAGTCAAACATGATAATTTACCACCTCAGGCACTTCCTAGCTATATGACACTGGGCAAGTTACTGTACTTCACTTGGCCTCTGTTTCCTCATCTGCAAAATTGGGATAATAATAGCACCTACTTCACAGGTTGGTTTTGAGTCAAATGAAATAAAATATGTCTAACATTAAGGAACCACTATTGGGTACTACCCTTACTCCTTTCTCCTCTAAAAGCCCCCTTTTCCCTGGAACCAGGCATTTGGTACAGATCAGGTTCATTCCTGGGGAACCTAGCCTCTAATTAGAATTGAGCTAACTGTATGTACTCTATGAGTAGTCAAAGTGATTATCTCTGTCATATATCTCATCTCATCTTATGTCTATCTATCTGAATGTCTGTCTCTGTCTGTCTATCTATCTGCCTATCTACCTATCTACCCATCTACCCATCTACCTACCTACCTGTCTGTCTGTCTATCTATCTATCTATCTTATATCTGAATATCATCCTATCCCTGGTCAGTTTTTAGGTATAAGGAGATTAAGTTCTACCGACTTCCCAAACCTACATGCTGATACACCTTCCTGAAAACTAGCCAGCTCTCTGATAAGTCACTTAGTCATTATTCAGATGGTGAGCCTTATGTCCTAGGATTGCCT
The DNA here is from genome assembly GCA_023548195.1 of Bettongia penicillata ogilbyi. Lineage (NCBI taxonomy): Eukaryota > Metazoa > Chordata > Mammalia > Diprotodontia > Potoroidae > Bettongia > Bettongia penicillata. Next base: position 2,915,207 of record JAJHZJ010000250.1, read on the forward strand.
TCTTTCATATACCTTCATCTTTTGTCACACAAGTTCTTGTTGCTACAGGGTCATTTTAACTCCTTCCATCAATTCCTTGCCCCCTCTAGCTAATTGTGGACAGGGAAAAATATGTAGCTTTATTAGGAGGATTCTAGATTGTAGGAGGTAAGCAGGCTGGTACTGGCGAGTATTATGGTTCAGAGGAAAGGGTATTGGAAGCAGCCTGCCATGTATATGTCCTGTAAAGGGTCGAGGCCTGCCAGGGGCTTGAATTTCAGGGAAGTACTTGAGGGTTGATGTGGAAGGGCAGAATGGTGTTTGGTTCATGTCAGTGCTGAAGCAGATGAGCCCAGAGAAGGTATAGAATGCCAATGATCAATTTTGAAGGAATCTTTTCTCAAATGGAGAAGTTGCATGAAGCAAATATTCACCTTGACGATGTTTTCTATTTTTCCTTGTCTTCATTCTCCCTGATCCACTCAGTACTGATCTCCCTAGCTTTGCAAAAAAAAATATATTTTCCTACTGTTTGCCCAGACCCTTGCATTTGGTTACCCCCAGAATATCATTTACATTGTTAGTTCACAAAAGAGGAAAGAAGGCCACACCTTTCCTCAATATAATTCTTCTTTTTTCTATCTTCTTAATTGCTTTGATCATTAGCACAATCAGTTTCATTCCCTTGAGGCTGAGGAGATTGGGCATGGCTGCAGAAAATGCCTTCACTATCCTCTGCAAGTTATACATTTTTCTTTCCACGTTTTTTCATCAGATGAGCTATTAATCTTCTATCCAAGCAAATCAGACACAGGACTTTAATGCTCTGAGCTGAGAATGGCTTTTTATTGTATTACTTGCTCACAAAAACTCTACTGAATCAGTTTGTGAATAATTTCCTTGCAAAATATGACTATTGACTCCTTCCACTATGTCAAAGCTGATTATTCACAGGCCAAATCTAGAGTTTCTTTATGAGGGTAGGAGGATGGGGTTTGGTGTAGCATTAAAACTGGTATTTTTTTGATAAATAATCTCATTTATTTATTTTATCTTCTTTTTTTAATTGATGCCTTTAAAAAAATCACACTCCTTTACTAATATACCTTTCTCAGCTTTCCTATTCAGTGAACTTTCTGTTGTTTAAAAGACTAAAAAAGAAAATAAAAACAATTTAGCAAAACCAGCCAGTATATTACTGCATCGGCTACATTCTATCTCCATGGCCCATCATCATTCCAATGATGAAAGGAAGGTGCATTTTTCTGTGTCTTCTTCAACCTTGACATTTTGCCTGTTTGTCTATGATGTCATTGTTTTAGTCAAACTCCCTGGGAGGAAGCTTTCTCTGCCAGTGCAAATCAGCATCAGTTCTGCAGTTTTGTCTTAGAGAGTTGTCTGGGGGTATTAAGAGGTTAAATGACTTGTTTAGGGTCACACAGGTAGTATGTGTCAGTAAGACCTGGGTCTTTTTGATTCCAAGGCTGATTCTCTATCCTCTATGCCATGCAACTCTCATGTCATTTATTTCAATTACTGATTCTGCGTAGCTCCCTCTGCTCTTTATTTGACAGATCCTGAAGTTTGGAAGCCCTAGAATTCTGAATCAGTTACATTCCCTGTCCCATCTCAGTGTCCTTGGATTGGCTCTCATCTATCATTATATGATTCTTCTTCACTTGCATCTTGTGAAATACTTGGCTTCTTTCTCCCATCTGAATAAGCAATTTCCTGGTTCTCTCCATGCCTCGTATCTATTTTCCTGGTATGTTTTATACATTTTTAGATGTACATATTATCTCTCCCATTAGAATATAAAGTCCTTGAGAGTAGAAATTGTTTCCCTTCTGTTTTTGTACTTCCAGTGCCCCGGCCATTATCTAACATATTGTAAATTTCTAATAAATACTTACTTAACTGATTGAATTGCCTAGATTTCACTAGAAACATTAAATAGGGAGAAGGAACAGCAAGGTTCTGTATCTGATGAGGTACCCAGGCATATTAGATGGATACACATCAGCCAAGCCTGTGTATCCCGGTGAGATATAGATGTGACAGCATACATTCAGTGCTGCCTCCTTAAGAGATTTCCCAGAACAAAGTAAAAAGTATACAGCAGAAACCTAAAAGGAAGCAAAAGAAAGATGGGCAACTTTAAATTTAATGCACAGTATTTAATATATAGGCTTTCTTGAAATGATGAGTTATTGCTATATATTCTGAATGATCTCCTATGTTCTCCTGGGCGCATGACATGTTTTGTTCTTTTTTTCTTTTATATTTAAGTTTATAATGTTTCTTTTTCTTTTCTTATTATGTATTTAAGTTTTGGTACTTATCTAAAATAAAAAAGAGACTTCCCAAATGAAATGGAGAGATTGATCCCAAGCAATCAGTTAAGCTTCACAAGTGGAAGAGGCCGTTTGGTGCAGAAAGAGTCAGTGTGGTATATTACATAGGGCATTAAGATGACCAGGGTTCAAAAATGACCTCAGATACTTACCTGTATGACCTTGAGCAGGTTACTTAATCGCTCCCAGCCTCTGTCTTTTCATCTCTAAAACCAGTAGAGTGGACTCAGTGATGTCTAAGGCCCCTTCCAGCTTGAGAGCTCTGATTCTATAATGCCATCTTCTATTGCTATATTTAAGTTTTATTTTCTTCATGAAGCCCCTTTTGACTCCTTTAGCCTGTTTTTCTCTCTCTTCTCTGAACTTCTCTTATACTGAGGGATTGCACAGCCCAGCATGATATAATTATTTCCTGTTTTATGTTGAGATAACCTTATCTCTCCTCAGATTTAGGTAGTTCTTGGTGGGCAGGAAACCACATTGTACTCCTTTCTTCTCCCCATGGTACCTAGCACTACTGGGCATATGGTAGGCACTTAATAATTGTTGATTGATATATAGCTCACAAAAGATTGACCTCTTTGGTTCAGGTATCTCATTTTGGATGGGGTGATCTTTCCTCTCAGCAGAAATCAAATTGAAGACATTGACAGAGAGCATAGGCAGCAGGTCAAGCAACAAGGAACATACATTTTTCTTTGTTCTTTCCAACTATGTTTTAACATTTACGTGAGAATGAAGCCAATGGTAGCCCCCTCTCATTCCCCCTGTTCTCCCCATGCCACCTGATAAAGCTTAAATGGGACACTTCACAGTGGGACCTGAACTGTGACAATTAGGATTCTTGGTTGGATTGCTGAACTTTCGTAGCTTTCAGTTTTCAGTGATTTTTAGTAATGTGTGTCTTGGCAAAAGGACAAGGCATTAGCTCAAATGACATGTATAAAGGGTAGACAAGCTTTCAATGAGGTTCCACTTGTATAACTACCAACAACTTTTAGCTTCAAAATTAATAAACAGACAGCTTTGCGGTCTCTTAATCAGAAGAGTCCAGCCAAGTCCCAGCAGTTTGTCCACCATGATGAGCTTTCAGTTTCTTCTACCTTGTGTTGCTTTTCTCTACAGTGCTCACTTTGAGCCAGTAGTAATGCCGTTCCTATTCTGAACTCAGGAGATATCTAGGAAGTTTAAAAATGAGCTTCCCACTGTCTTCCTTGATGATTCATATATTCATATTTATTAAAATACTTATATTTATATGCATACCAATCAAACAAGTGCTGAGATTTAGAATTTTATCTGCCAGATATTGGCTTTGTAGAGGAATCTTTAGATACCAGTTATGCCACCTAAAATCAATTTACCTTTGGAAATAATATCAAAATCAAAGCTGATGCAGAGTGGAAAACCTTATACATATAAAAATAAGATTGGTTTCCTTCGAGCTGTTCTAAGAATAACTGGTTTCTTTACAACCAAGTTTCTTTTCTTTGCAAAGGGAACTCTAGGTTTGTCCACTCCTTTCGGTATTAGAAAAATCACTTTTGGATAGCATTGACTGAGATTTATGATAAAAGTCTAACCTGTAGGCCCAAATAGCTTTGACCTCTTATGAGTCCAAGTTTATATTTTGTGTATTTTTCAGTGATCATTCCTTTTGCCTTGTGCCCCCACTCATATTTTCCTCCCAGAACACCTGGATTTTGCAAATTTTTAACTTTTATATATGTATCCTCAAGTACCCTGCAAAGAGCAAGCTAATGAGGTACAGAAAACAGAACAAGCTTATTACACAAAGCAAGGGAAACAGAAAAGACTCATAAGTAATGTTAATTAGAGTTAAAGATCTGCCTGGTCTATTAATAGACCTCAGGTGGAGCCCATTAATTAGGGGAGGCTTGTTTTGTAGGAAGGCCCATACCTTTTGTTAATTAATGATGTACTGGGTCATGAGGGTTGTGATTATATATATATATATATATATATATATATATATATATATATATATATATACACACACACACATACACACACATACTCTGAGGTGAAGTTTGTTTTGAGGACTTACTCTTTGGAAGAAGTTTCCTTTGCCACATGAGACTCTGGGTAGCTGTTAAGGAGCCCCTCCCTCTTCCCCCATTTTGAAAACCCAGATGTTGATGTTTGTCTCTCTGGTAACTATGTATGTTTGTAATAATCAGACATTTGGATCTGTCTGATGATCTGTGATATGTGTATTGCTTATGGTCATGCAGTTAGAAGCCTTGTCTGTTGGTCTTTATTTCTCTGTTTGTATTTTCTCTGTTGATGTATGTGACTAAAGAAGATTGTTGACCCCTTAAAAGTTACTTTCCTTTTAGAAAAGCAGATCTAAGAAGCTGTGCTGGTTGGCCATCCTGGCTGTGTCAGGGTGCTTGCTGCTACGTCACACTTAAGCCTTTTAGCAAAAATAATAGACATATTTTTCTTCTTTCCTTGAAGGGCCACTCTCACATCTTTAAACTCATTCCCCATCTCCTCCTACATGAGCTGACAAAAGCAGAAAGAACTGAATGAATTTGGGGAACTTTTGTTACAACAGAAAGCACTGGACTTGAATTCTTGAATTTCTTTCGCCTCTGACACTTAACAGCTGAATGACTGCAGGCAAATCACCTAACATTTCAGTCTGTTTTCCTCTTCTATAAAATGGCACTAACAAGGCTTGACAAAGTTTACTTTGAAGGATTATTGTGAGGAAAGTACTTGGTATGGAAAGTTATTTTCAAGCTTTATAAAATATTAGACAGAGGTCAGCTACTACTACTACTGCTGCTGCTACTGTTGCTACTTCTTCTACTGCTATTAGCACCACCACCACCATTTCTATTAACACTATACTACTACTAATTTATAAATCACTAGATAATATGTTATTATAAATATGAACTACAAGTTAAATTATTTTGTTGTAGCTTTTGCTTTTCAAATCCTTTTCAATTATCTGGCCAGCTCCTTACTTGTAATGTATCCAAAAACTCTTTGGCATATTGAGCAGAAAACTAAGAAGATTTAAAATGTTACTTGTAAATATCAATATCCCATTGCGTCTCTCAGTGTGTGTAAAACAAGATGGGTAAGTGCTGATGATTTCTTGTTTATTTTTTAAATCTTTTTTGAGGGACTTTCAGAACATAACGCCCTAAATAGATAGGTTGGCCTCTTAGAAACAGAGGGTCTCAGAGTTGGAAGGGATCTCAGAGCCTGTTGCAATCTTGTGTCTAAAGAAGAATTCCCTCTATCCTACAGGTGGTTAGTAGATTCTATTGTTGGAAATCTCCTGGGAGAGAAGACTACTACTGCCTTCCTGGGCAGCCAGTTCTACTTGGGAATAATTGAAATTGCTTGGAAATATCTCCATACCTTATGCCCTATCCATATGATTGTTTGGGATTTTATTTTGAAATTTCAGAAGTGAGTAAGGATCAGGGTTTTATCAAATGTGTTTGTTACACCAAAGGATCTGAAGTAAAGTTTTCAGCTAAGCTAAAACTGATGTGTATGAGAGCATTTTAAAGATACTGTACTTTCACAACACACTTAAAATTTGACAGGGAGAGGAAAGAGTAGGAGAAATTAAACATTGAAAGCACAGTTTAGGTTCTCAAAAATCACAGTGCAATGTATTTATAAGAAGTGAAGTCTACTGGGGGGAATAGGTCAGTAGATAGTAATATATTTTTGGTCTTTTTTCAGTCATTTTTAAGTCATGTCTCATTTCTTCTGACCTCATTTAGGATTTTTCTTGGGAAAGATACTGGAGTGGTTTGCTATTTCTTTCTCCAGTTTATTTTACAGATAAAGAAACTGAGTCCAACAGGGATTAAGTGACTTGTCCAGTGTCACTTAGCTAGTAGGTATCTAAGGTCAGATTTGTACTCAGGAAGATTAGCCTTCCTGACTCCAGATCTAGCACTCTATTTATTGTAGCACCTAACTGTGCCGATAGTAATAAATACACAAAAACAAAAGAACATCAGTTCCACATTTTTTGAAATGCACAGAAAGGGCAATTTTTAATACATTGTTACATTATATGTCACATATTTCTTAAAAACAAGCTATATCACAAGTTCATAATTCTTATAAAATTATTACTTCATGATTTTCTTTTTATTTTGAAATGCTTGTTTGCTTGTGATGGTTGAGTTCCTAAATTTAATTTAAAAAAAAAATTTAATGTAAGACTGCATTAAATATCCAGCAGTGAAGATGTAATGATCTTGCTGTACCCTGGCACGCTGTAAACATTTAACAAATACTCATTTTTTGACTTGACTGGTAAGACAAGATCTTGAGTATTTTGTTCACTTCTAAGCACTGCATTTAGAAAAAGACATTATTAAACAGGAATATCCATGGGATGGCAATCAGGTTGGTGAAGAGTCCTGAATTCATGAAGTTTTTAAACAAGAGAAGAGAAAATTTAAAGGGAATCTGATAGCTGGCTTTAAGTATTTGAAAGTCTGTCATATGGACTTGTGTGGTCTGGCCCAGAGGGCAGAACTAGCAACAAAAGGTAGAAGTTGCAAGGATACAAATTCCTGATGACTGGAATAAGTTCCTTATAATTATAGTCATCCAAGTGTAACAGAATGCCTTGGTACATCATGAGTTTCCTCCGAATAAGAGATCTTTAAATACAAATTGAATGACCAAGTGTTGCCATATTGTAGAGAGGGCACATTTTTAGGTATGGGTTAAACCAGATGGCTTCCCAAGGTTCCTTTCAGCCCCCAAATTCTGCCCTTGAGTCAAGCGTTGACTGTTGATGATGATGTTGAAACATAATTGATCCTTACACCTTTAACTTGGTGAGATTTAACAGCCTTCTGAATTTCTTGGTCATGACAAGAACTTAAAATGTATTTAATGACAGCTTTAAGAAATTCTGAGTCCCATGAATCTTGAAGACATTATTTGTATATTTGTTTATATATATGTATATATATTTATATGTGTATCTGTGTATATATTTATACATTATTTGTATCTCAGATGATCCCCTTTTTAAAATTTTAAATGTTTATTAAGTTTTAGTTTTCAACATTTTCACAAAATTGTGTGTGTGTGTGTGTGTGTGTGTGTGTGTGTGTATAATCCCTCCAACTACCTGAGTCCTGAGAAAAGCCTCAAGAGTTACAAATATTGTCTTTCCATGTAGGAATGTAAACAGTTCAACTTTAGTAAGTCCCTTATGATTTTTCTTTCCTGTTTACCTTTTCATGCTTCCCTTGATTCTTGTGTTTGAAAGTCAGATTTTCTTTTCAGGTCTGGTCTTCTCATCAAGAATGCTTGAAAGTCCTCTATTTCATTCATTGACCTCTATTTCATTTTTTCCCCTGAAGTATTATACTCAGTTTTGCTGGGTAGGTGATTCTTGGTTTTAATTCTAGTTCCTTTGACCTCTGGAATATCATATTCTAAGCTTTGTGATCCCTTAATGTAGAAGCTTCCAGATCCTGTGTTATCCTGATTGTATTTCCACAAAACTCGAATTGTTTCTTTCTAATTGCTTGCAGTATTTTCTCTTTGACCTGGGAACTCTGGAATTTGGCTAAAATATTCCTAGGAGTTTCTCTCTTTGGATCTCTCAGGAGGTGATTTGTGGATTCTTTCAATATTTATTATACCCTTTGGCTCTAGAATATCAGAGAAGTTTTCCATGACAATTTCATGAAAGATGATGTCTAGGCTCTGTTTTTGATTGCAGCTCTCAGGTAGTCCTATAATTTTTAAATTGTCTCTCCTGGATCTATTTTCCAGATCCGTTGTTTTTCTATTGAGATACTTTACATTATCTTTCATTTTTTCATTCTTTTTGGTTTTGTTTTGTAATTTCTTGGTTTCTCATAAAGTTGTTAGCTTCCATCTGCTCCATTCTAATTTTTAAAGAACTATTTTCTTCAGTGAGCTTTTGAACCTCCTTTTCCATTTGACTAATTCTGCTCTTTAAAGTATTCCTCTCCTCATTGGCTTTTTGGGCCTCTTTTGCCATTTGAGTTAGTCTATTTTTTAAGGTATTAATTTCTTCAGCATATTTTGGATCTCCTTTAGCAAGCTATTGACTTTCTTTTCATGGTTTTCTTGCATTGCTGTCATTTCTATTCCCAATTTTCCCTTCACTTCTCATCCTTAATTTTCAAAATCCTTTTTGAGCGCTTCCATGGCCTGAGACCATTGCATATTTATTTTGGATGTTTTGCATGCAGAAGCTTTGACTTTTAGGTCTTCCTCTGAAGATCTAAATTGTTTCTCCTCATCTGAAAGATGCTCATCAAGAAAGTAACCTTCTATTGTCTTATTCTTTTCCCCTTTTTGGGGCATTTTCCCAGCCAGTTACTTGACTTTTGAGTTCTTTGTCAGGGTCAAGTTCAGGGCTGGGATTCAAATCAGTGACTCAATTTCCCCAGAGACTTTAGGTGGAGGTCTGCCAGGGCTGCCACTCAGGGCTTATATTCAATTCTCAATGCTCAATTCTCCCAGGGGCTCAAAGTGGAGGGCTCCAAAAATGGAAGCTGCCACTGCAGTGGCTGCTGATGGGGGTCCAGCCCACACTCTCCTCTCCTAGATGAGGGACCCCTCCCACTGACTTTGAAGCTGTTTGTGGGTTGAGCAGTCTGGGAACTGGTGCTGCTGGTGGCTCCCTGAAGTCTGTTCAGGGTCCTGTCCCTGTCACGTCAAGCTGTGCTCTGTGCTTCCTGGGCTACACTGTGTGTGCTCTGCTGATGATCCTGTTTTTCTTGATGTCTTTATCACAGTGTTTTGTCCTTTTCCCCCCCCTACATGCTGTTGGACTTTGACTATTAATACTGTGTCTTTCTATTTTTATTATATTTGGAGTGGAAAAAGTACAGTGGGACCTCTCTTATTAAACTACTGTTGAAAAGTGATAATTACTAGTTATGAGCCTTGGTCCCTCCAGATACTTATGCCTTCTCTTCTAAGGTTACCTTCCATATACTCTTTATGTATCTTGTATGTGTCTATTTATTTCCATATTGTTTTCCTCATTATAATGTAAGCTTCTTGAGGGTAGGGATAATGATTTTGCCTATCTTTTTGTCCACTGTGCTGAGTTCCTAGTAAGCACTTAAATGCTTGTAAATTTCTTGATGTGTAAAGAAGTTTCCTGATAATTAGTGAGTGTAATCTAAAAAAGTAGTGCAGCTAGGTGGCACAGTGTATAGAGTGCCAGGCCTGAAGTCAGGAAGAGTTCAAATCTGACCTCTGAGACTTACTGTGTGACCCTGGGCAAATCACTTAATCCTATTTGCCTCAGTTTCTCATCTGTAAAATGATCTACAGCCAGAAATGGCAAATTACTTCAGTATCTTTGCCAAGAAAACTTCAAATGGGGTCACATAGAGTTGGAAATAACAGAACAACAAAGCAAAAATCTAAAAAGAGTGTTTGTGTACTCATCTAGTCTTCTGTTTCTCTTTCTCCAGATGAAATAAAAATTTTCTCCAAATTTGAATTGAATACTTAACTGTCAACACCTGAAGACAAATCTGGGTTAATTCCAAACTTTGTGTAATATCTCTCTGGTCTTTCAGTATTAGATTCACTCTTCCATTTTTTTTCCTACAAACCAGATTAATGGAAAGTAAGATTGCTATCTAGCTAGAAGAACAGCAAAATACACAAGTAAAAACAAATGCAAAACCAAAAAAATGAATCTGAAAGAACAAATTAAATCCACATTGTATTTTTTGTTGTTGGCCAGTGTAAAAGTGAGGTTAATTGGCTTACTCAATGAAGTCATCCCACCCCGTTTAAAGTCAATGAAAAGATAATCAATTAATCAATCTTAGTCAGGGTATTTAGAATAAATATGAAAGATCTCTGAATAAAATTAGATATAGTGAAATGATTCCAGACTGGAAGTTTGTTCCAATTGGAACATGCCCTCTAACTTCTTATAAAAGCATCAAGTTAGTTGGAATTGGAGACTTCTAGTAAGTAGTGAGCCAGGAAAGAGAGATGTCCAATAGACTCCAGTAAAATGCCTAGGGGAGAAGGAGAGATCTTGAGTTTGGTAAGATTCCACCCCCCCCCACCCCTGCACTCCCCCACCAACTTTGGTCAAGGAAAGACCTTGAGAGCTTTGAAGGATTCAGAGGGTATTAGATTTTCTCTTTTCCCATTGATATCTTAGTGGACTTCCCAAATCAGCTCAAGGAAGTGTCTGAATTGGAAGTTAAGGACATGAACTAGACAGATTTACAGCTCCAGGAGAAGTCCACAAAGAAAAAAACCCAACTATACGCTAGTTAAGGGGAACATTTTAAGTGCATGATGGTCAGGAGCTGTTGAGTTAATTTTTTGCCACTTGTGCATTTTAGATTTGAGCCCTTCTTTCCCTAGACTGTTTGTGTTTTTGTAAGCCAGTGTGTCACAGATTGTGAGGCGGTATTTGAACCAACCATTCTTACTGCAACTTCTTAGTAAATACTGCCATCTAAAAGCTACTTAAAGGTCTGACTAAATCAATTTTGATTGATAATCTGCACCTAAGCAATTCAAATGGGCTAAGGTTGAGAGTGTTAGAGAGTCATCCCAGATTCATCAAGGGTTCCCCTAAAACCAAGGGGAAATGTAGCCTTGTTCTGGACACAAGACTTCTTGTGAGAGTGAACATTGAAACAGAGCTTAATAGGGAGCTACTCAATAGCTCCCACTCGGAACTTAATAAGGGCTACCCAAGAAAATGATGAGGAAAAGAAATGCAAGTGAGCTGCAAGGACTGGGACTTTTGTTCTCCTATTGTATTTTACATGCTATAAATCAAAGATATTAGGAGGATCCGCAAGGGAAAAGCTATACTATGGAGAAAACGGTCTCACTTTTTCTTTTAAATTTGACCATTAGTATACTCCTGTTTTTCTTTAATTCCATTTGTTCCACTGGTTTAATAAAACTCAGCATTTTTCTGGGTGGCCCATGCTGTTTTATTATCTTTCTAAATCCAACGATCTGGGGAAATTGTCTGGGCAAAGAAGTTGGGCAGTCATTTTTAATTAAGAGCAATGGAGGGTATGGTCATATTAAAGACTAGAGCTTATAATTTGCTTTGTTATGGAAACTGGGAGAGGGGGAAGGAAGGGGCCAGTATAAGATGGTAAGAAGACCTCTTGGTTGAATGGCGGATGTGGCAATGGTAATGAAGTCTGAGTTTTTACCAGGTAGCATTTTGAGTTCCACGCTTCACTCAGATCCTCTAGAACAATGGATAACTAATTGAGGCTTATGGAAACAAGGAGCACAGAATAAGGTCATTCTTATAGCTGAAGATGATAAGTCAGGTCCCAGGATTCTTCTAACTTCCCATCTTGACTGATAGGAGTAGATATTCCCTATTTGATCTTCTCCATTGTATCTCCCCCTCTCCATCCTGCCTCTTGCTCAGGGATAGATGATCAAATCAACATTGCCAATGCTATTTTAAAGATCATGACAATCTCTTGCTCTCTGGCTCCTTTCAGAATCCCCGTGAGTCTGAACTGAAGTGCTGATTCTTTGCCACCATTTTCTAATCCCTCAAACCCATTCATGGGCTTCTCTTACTCTTCCAGTGTTCTTGCTGACATTCTCATCTTATGAACAAACTTTTATAATAGACCTAACTCTTCCTCCTGGAGATTACTTTGGTTATATAGCATATCCCTAGAGTCTTAGTACAGTTTAAAATGTTTAAGCTGTTGAGGTTTTAATGACGTTAAAACTGTACTAAGACTTTTGGAACACCATCTATTGTGTATCTTAACTTTCACTGTGTATGTATATGTTAGTCTTCCCCAAACCCAATCTAATATAAGCTCTTTGGAGGCAAGTTCTGTTTCATTTTTGCCTTCATATCTCCACCACCCTGCACAATGCCTAGAAATACAATAAATGCTTTCTAAATGGAAGGGAGTTGTGTCCCTCCCCCAATCTTGGGGGAGTTCATTGAGGATTCTCTCCTCACCTCTGCTTCTTAGAATCCTTATCTTTTAAGTTTCAGAGAAGGTGTTACCTCCTATGGGAAGCCTTTCCCAATCCTTTTAGTGGTTAATGTTTTCTCAATTCTCAAATCATCATGAGTACACTTATTGTTTGTGTATATCAAATTTCCCAGGATAGTATGAAGTCTCAAAGTCAGGAAAATTTTTTTCCTCTTTGTATGCCTCAGTGGTTGAACCATTTAACGTTGATGTTCTCAGAGGGAGATACATAGTCATGAAGAAGACTCATGAAGAAAATGAACAGAAGACTTGAAAGGGAGCCCAGACTTCCACAATCCAACAGGATGATTCCAGTTCCAAAATAACTGTTTTTCTGCCCACCTTCACAGAGGGGCAAGTGAATGTGGCCCTGTTCTCCTCATAATGACCTTTCACCTCCAGTATCACCAAAAGGGGCTCTCTAAACCTTCCCTAAAAGTTGCGGAACTACCAGAAACACTGTGAATTCCCATAAGGCCTTCCCTCTATGCTAGGTTGATTCATGAAACCAACATGGAACTTGACTTGTTGTTTCCTCCCAGTGACTGCTGTTTAAAAGAAGAACAATCTGAAATTCTTTGGAAGAAGCTATGTTGAACAGGTGCATGTTTATATAAATATAGTTGTAGGATTCTTTTACAACTTTCTGGAAATCTGTCACATCAATATTCAATATGTATTCAGAATGATCTGCTCTGTCTAATATTTCATCCCTAGTGCACTGTTTTCTTTAAAACTCATTCCTCTTAATGAAAAGAAAAGCATCTTTTCTTTACAGATTTGTCAAATGCAGTAATCTGTTATTTGGGGGGTAATTGCCGAAGTAATCTCCCTTATTGGTTTCTAACAAAACCTCTCAGATTGACATCTCACAAATTGAAAACTAAGTGCAATATCAAAGCTGTTAACAAAAGTCGCTTGTCTGGTGTGAGGGCACCAGGTTCACAGCTAGAATTATTTAGTGAATTCTTGGAGAGAAGGAAGACATCAACCAAAACCAAAAAACAAGCAGTAAAAAAACTTTACATTTTCTAGATGAATACAATGCATAGGTAACTTCCTGTTTTTGTCTTTCTTCCCTCTTAATTTAATGATGTGTATTGGATCAAATTGTCATCTTGTATAGTTTGTATGCTACATAGCACTAGAAGCCCATCTGCCCGATCTTTCATCTAATTTCTATCTATATATCTCTCTGTATAAAAATAGCTTGTGTAGTGTTTTTTGTTGTCGTTTATTCATTTTTCAGTCATGTCTGACTCTCCATGACCCCATTTGGTATGGTTTACCATTTCCTTCTCCAGCTCATTTGGCAGATGAGGAAACTGAGGCAAACAGGGTGAAGTGACTTGCATAGTATCGCACAGCTAGTAAATGTCTGAGGTCTCATTTGAACTCAGGAAGATGAGTGACAGTGAGGATGTGAACATGACACAACCTTAGACTCAAGGAGAGAATATTTCAAAGGATTCAGAAGGAAGATAGGCAGGATCTCATGGACTTAAATTCTCTCTGGGAAGTTAACCTAGGAGAAATGGAAAACTCTTAATAATGATGATCTGAAATGGTGAGGAAGAAAAGAAAGAGAGTTGTTTAAAGAGACTGATGTGGATGTGCAAAGATCTTGCTGATCAACTTAGATGTAAAAAAAGATCATGGAAGGAGGGGACAGTTAACAGAGGATAAACATCAACCCATGACATGGGATTGTAAGAATTCTGTCAGAAGTGCTAAAACTTGGAATGAGCAAGACTGTCAATAGAAGCTAGGGCTAACAAAAAGTTATTTGAAAAATAGGAGAATCAAAGAAGAGAGAGGCTTATTGCTAGGAGCAGATGGGATGATGCTAACGGATAGCAGAGAGGAGGATGTGATGCCTAATTCTTGCTTTGTTTCTGTTTTCTCTGCCAAAAAGCATAATCTCTGGTCGGGAATGGAAAGGACAAAAATATCAATTAGAGAGGTGATACCTGATATGAATAAGAAGTTTATGAGAGCACCTGGCTGCCCTGAATGAATTCAGATCACCTGGCCCAGATGCACTACCTCTGGATACTGAAAGAACTAATGATCACTGAGCTGTTTTTAGTGACTTCTCAAAAGCTGTAGAGAATAGATGAGGTATTAAAGGACTGGAGAAGGCAAATGTCCTGATGAGCAAAAAAAAAAGAAAAGAAAAGAAAAATAAAATCTTCAAACTTTAGGCCATGTAAACCTGACTTTGATTCCAGGCAAAATTCTAGAACATATTCTTAAAGACATTAGTGAAGCTCTCGGAAAGAAAAGGTGATCACCAAGAGCCATAATGGCTTTGTCAATAACAAGTTAGTCTATTTTAACCTCATTTCCTTTTTTATGGAAGTAACCCATGGATTGATCTGGAAGATGCTATAAATAAAATTCGCATTAGTTTTAACAAAGCATTCGACAGAATCATTCATATTATTCTTTTACCGAAGATGGAGAGGTATGGTCTAGACAACAGTCGCTTGGATTGCTGAGGATAGAACAGATTATGATAATGAAACCTGTTCTCTTGGCTGTTATGTGTAGATGACTGACTGAGGCACTCAACACCCTCAAAGGAAATAGGCTATGTAGAAATAATAGGCATGCGATTTAATGCCTGAGATCAATAAATATGTGTCACTGTGGGAAAAGAGTGCTTTGAATGTTTAGAGTGAGGGCTTCAGAGCCCCTGTGTGAGGGACTTCTGTCTTCTCACTCACTGCTGAGTGCCTACTATGTGATCCTAGATATTGGCAGCTATAGGGAACTATAAGGTAAGATCCAACTATAAGAGCCTACTATGTGATCCTAGATATTGGCAGCTATAGGGAACTATAAGCCTTCCAGAAGCTTAAGCCTCAATGGCTACAAAGTTGGTGATTCAGTGAACACCCTCTGTTGTAAATAAGAGGAAAAGAGTGGAAAATGATTGCAGGAAGCAAAGCCATGTAGAGAATCCTTCTAATGAAAAAGTTCATAGATTATATTGGGTGATGCAGAGGACCCCAGGAATATTCTTGGAGGCCCATATGAAGATGACTGAAAAACCTCAGTAGGTCTCTCCAGGAGAGCAGGGTTGGGGGTGCTATCTCTTAGATTTTAATGTTATGCACAATAGTGCTATCATCCTTTGCCCACTTGTTAGTCTTATTGGATAATCTGATCTTTTACGGTTAAAGAATCTTTCCATGAGTGAGTTGTGGTGTTCTTTGGGGAGGATGAGAACTCAACTGATAATAGTCGCTAGTTTTCTATTGTTTACCCCTATATCCGAAGAATGTATATAATTGCCATCTAATCTTGAGTTTCATTATTGCAGTGTAAGCTCGGTATAATGGTATTTACCCCATTTATAGGAGAAGACTGAGAATCAGAAAGGTTATCCTTTATATTACCCCATAAATATGCCTACATTAAAAACAATTTGGAAGAATTTATTATGAAGTTATGATTTTTTTCAATTGATATGAAAAAACAAAAATAAGGTAGCTAGAAGAATATCTGTAGTAATCTGATCCAATTAACTAGAGACCAAACCATGAGTGAACTTATTTCTCCAGACTCAAAATCTGGATCATCCACTATATCATTCACATAGAACAAAAGTTTTCTTGACCAGAATGACTAAAAGCAGCTTGTACTAAATCAGTGTGTCACCGGGTGTGCCTCTTGTAGATGCTGTGAGAGCTTTGTAATGAGCAGCCCTTTCAAATTTTGAGAGCATCCATTGGAAAAAAAGTAAAACCCTCTCAGAAAAAAAAAAAAAAACCAAAACCTAACAGAATTCCTTGTCTCACATCACTGTATCCATCTGCCCAAAGTGATCATTCAGCTTGGTCATGTAACAGCCACATCCAAAATATTCAGAACAAAGGCTAGAATCATTTTTTCCCCTTGATATGACCTACTACTCCACTTAGCTAAGGCTGAGAAGAATGACAGATTATTAGCAGCCATTCAAACTGTCCGCTGTCCTTTGGAGCTGTTATGAATAGGCAAGAATGCCATGCAGTCTTCTCTATTGAGATTTTTAGCAGTGAAGAATTAATCTTTTAAAGAGTCTTGGCTCTACTCGTTACAATCTTTCATCCTCAAATTCATGCTCTCTTATACTACCTTCTTTTTCCCGTGGCATCATCTTATCCACAGTGAAACCTCCTCATATTTGATTTCTTCCAAAGAGAATGTGAGATATATTCACATATATATTTATATAGTATGTATATATACATATATGTATATAATACACATATATAGTGTGTGTGTGTGTGTGTGTGTGTGTGTGTGTGTGGTACTTGGAGTCAGAAAGAGCTAGATTTGAATCCTGACTTTAATAATTACTAGCTGTGTAATTATAGGCTGGGTTTTTTTGTCCTTTAGTTTTGTTGCCTTTAAAATGGGGAGATTAATAACTGAAGAACCTTACTCCCTCGAAATCAAATCTAGTTCTAGAGCTTCATTGTGGTGATATTGGGTGATACTGGGTTCTTCATTGTTATGCTAGCAGAGCATGGAGATAGCACTGACCAAATGATCTTTTTGAATCCGATGTCTTTTTCCTATTCTGACAAGTTCTAACCGTTCAGGAAATAAATGGAGTCTGCCTGTCAAAGACAAATCAACAAGGGGACATCCTATTTAGGATCTATTGTTATCAATGGGGAGGGAATGGAAGGGAGTTCTGCAGGAACAGAACTAATGAGGATCTTGGGAAGAAATGACCACTTTATCTTAGAACTTATGATCTGGAAGGAGAAGAAAGTCCGGATCAAACTGACATGTGCTCTAGGCTTTGGGAGAGTATATTTCACAGGATTCAGAAGAAAGGGGAGTAGGATCTCATGGACTTCATTTTTATCTGGGATGTTAGCTTAAGAGAGTTAGTAAACTTCACAATGATATTCTAAAGGAAAGGGAAGAAATTCTCTTAAAAAGATAAAAGAGAGCTGTTTAAAGAGACCAATATGGATGGACAAGGATCTTATGAACCTACTCTCACTCTCTCTCATACACACCCACGGTCATAACCCAGTAACTCGGTCAATTGTTGATGGATTCTTTGACCATGGCAATCCATAAAAAAGAAAACTAAAAATAACCCTCAGTCCTGTGCTACCCTCTTCTGCTTCTACAGAGGCAGTTGCAGAGAGGCAGAAAAGGGGGCAGAGAGCACCAAGGGTCCCAGAGTTCTCAGACTAAATATATATTTTTTCTGTCTGTATACATTTAACTTAACTATTTGTACTCTGTGAGATTCTTGTTCGATAATCATACTGAGTGGACATACTGCTGCTGGGAAAAAATCATGTTAATCTTGATATACTCATTATAAATGAAACTACAAGAAAGAAAGAAGTTGCAGTTAAGTGGAAGGATAGCTCAAAGATTCTTCTTGGAGAGGCAAAAAAGAGAATTAAATGAGTTGGTTTTCTTATGTATCCAAAGGCAGGTAGAAACATCATTTCATGGGGTATATCATATTACAGTGTTCATAAATATTTACAAAAAGACCACCACAAAAACAATTGCATCTTATGCACCAACATCTACTCTATATGATAAACAGTTATAGAAATTCTGTAAGAATATATTAAGTCCCTCCAAATGAAATCAACATATACCCTGATACTTGGTAATTTCAATATAAAGGTGAGACTAAGCGCAGATGTTATGAAATATTTTAGAAAATATGGCCTAGGAATACAGAAGAGAGAAGCTAAATATTTATCTGCAACATAGAAGACACATGCTATTCACATAGCATGAATCCTTTCTTTGAGAAAGCTAGTCCTGCCAGCAAAGACAGCTAGGTGGCACAATGGATAGTGCACTAGACCAGAAGTTAGGAAAATAGCAGAGTTCAAATATGACCTCAGTTATTTATTGGCTGTGTAACCCTGGATAAGTCACTTAACCTCTATCTTCCTCAATTTCTTCATCTGTAATATGGGGATAATAATAGCATGTTCCTCCCAAGGTTGTTGTGAAGTTAAAAATGAGATATTTGTAAAATGCTCTTACAAACCTGAAAGTGATATATAAATGTTAGGTAAACATTAGAAGAGAATTAGATAGGTACTGGATATGAGGATTACCATCACAAATTAACATGACCAAATAGTATCACAAAATAAAATTAATTATGTTTATCAGACAGTAAAAAATTCCTTA
The DNA here is from genome assembly GCA_023548195.1 of Bettongia penicillata ogilbyi. Taxonomy (NCBI): domain Eukaryota; kingdom Metazoa; phylum Chordata; class Mammalia; order Diprotodontia; family Potoroidae; genus Bettongia; species Bettongia penicillata. The sequence goes on from JAJHZJ010000250.1 coordinate 2,933,745, forward strand.
CTGATATGAGATTATTCCTGAATCTGCCATCTGTATGTAGTAAGGTAATTGACTTCTTATAGTAAAGATCAAAAATAGTACAAAGCTAGAAGAAATAAAAAAGATACGAGATGCAAATAAAACAATTCAATTCTGACTTATTCAAACAAGTCACTGATGAAAATTGGTAAAAGAGATAGAAGAAGTGACATAGGTACAAAGTATAATAATTTATACCAAAGTTTGATCAGTATGAATTAATAGTCATAAGGGGGAGGCAAGACGAGCCTAAAATGTCTTTTAGCCCATTGGAGAGAGATGGCAGCCAAAGGGAATGCTGAGTCAGAATATAAGCTCGTTAGTAAAACCTTATGGAGAAGGGTGATATATAATTATCAGCAATATTGCCTCATAGAAGGGAGCAGTACATATTCAATCCAATTTAAAGAAAGGTTAGTGTGAAACCCAAATAAGTAAAGTCATCCTAAAGGCATTTAGGGATAAAAAATAACAACAGAAAACAAGAAAAAATGGAAAATACCTGCAAAGATTTTTATAATGAACTGTTTTCCCAACAATAATCAGTGGAGCCCCCATCCCTAGAAACTAACCTTACAGAATTTATAAAGGATGTAGAAATGTCACAAACAAAAAAAAACAACACAAAGAAAGGCAACCTGATTAGATCAATTGTATGTATAGGGAGATCCAGGCTAGAGCTGACAGAGATATATAAAGGCATTGAGGGATAGAGTTATAAGGTATCTGAAAGAGAGGAAGCTAACCAAAGAATAGGGGAAAACAATCTGATATTTTGTTAGTAACATCAATCCAATTATCAAGCATTTTTATTAAACTGCAACTATGAGTCAGCCATTGTGCTAGATTCTAGGGAAAGCAAAGAAAGAAAGAGAAAGAAAGAAAGGAAGGAAGGAAGCAAGGAAGGAAGGAAGGAAGGAAGGAAGAAAGAAAGAAAGGAAGAAAGAAAGAGAAAGAAAGAAACCACAGAAGGAAAATGAAAGAAAGAAAGAAAGAAAAAGGAAAGAAAGAGAAAGAAAAAGAAAAGGAAGAAAGAAACAGTTCTTGTCCTCAGGGACTTTACATTCTAGCTGTAGGAGACAAGTATTTAAAAACATATGCAAATAAATAATAGGTCATTTGGATGGGGAGAAAGGAAAGTAAACCACTAGCAAGGTGAGAATTACATTAAATTTTAGATAATCAGCATAAGTTTTGATGGCATCCTTGATGAGGATATTAGAAAGGAACAGGTAGTCTTTTGCAGAGTGTTCCACAGTAGAATGACCAGATCTTTTCCATTTTACAATTAGTTAAAAGAAAATATAAGATCTTCACTTATTATTTTTTGTTATTAAAAATAATTTGAAACAAAAAGGAAAATTTTGCCTTAAAAGTCCTTCCTCTCTTAACAAGTATTTCCTATTCATATATAAAAATATTCAGTAATACTTGAAAGATGTGACCTGAAACACAATTGTTTTCTTCAACAAGTTTCTGATAAACATGAGGCAAGGCATAAAATAGAGAGACTCATGCTAGCTAAAAGTGTTCACTATTGTCGGATGGAAGAAACATAGTGCACAATCTAAGTTAGGGAAGGATTCTCCAAAGATAGTGAGGTCTTCCATATGTTCCTATTTGTGGATTACATTATTATGGTTGCATCAAGCCTCAAAACACTATAGACCTAGAAAAGATATATAGGTACTTAAAAAAATTTGACCTGACACAGGAAAAACCAAATAGATAAAAAATGCCTTTTGTCTAAATTGTAACATGTACTTAGCAGAACTATAGAATTTGTACATAAGTACATGTATACATCTTTCCTCACATTTATTTATTTTTAATTTATGGAATAAAACAAGCATTTCCATAGCATAGTATAATAAAAAGATCATTGCATATGAAGCTGCAGATGTATTATGTACAACTTGTTGTTATTTTTAAATATATCATCAAGTTCTGTAAATTTCTTTTTTCCCCTTCCCTTCATTGAAGGAAACATGCATACTTAGGAGTTCCCAGATACAAATGATTATTTTAGTACCTACCTCGGAATGTTGTTGTGAAGCTAAAGTCAAACGATGTATATAAGACACTTTGCAACATTTAATGTGCCATATAAATCTCGATGATGATGACAGTGGTGATTATGATGAGAGGCTGCATAGTTTGTGGATGGAGAGCCAGCCTTGGAGTCAAGATGACCTAGGTCCAAGTCTTGACTTTGACATACACTGTGTTTGACCCTGAGCAAGCCTCTTAATCCTTTAGCTCCTATAGTAATTCTTGTAGACTGCATGTTGCAGAACAGTTGCTAGTCTGCCTTGTTGGGGGTGGGAGGAGTGCCCTAGCTGGATGCAGTCAAAGGTCTGGACCACAAAAAAGAAAAAAAAATTATTATTCTATGTAATTATCTCAAATGGAACAGTCCTGGGGGCCACCACTTTCATGATCTCTGCTAAGAAGATTGCGTGAAAATTATTCGACTCCAAAAGGGAAGAACTCTTTTGTGTGTCTAGTCCTCTTGGTCTATAAATTTCTAGAGGGGGAAGAGACTCATTATGAATGTGTTCTGTGCAGCACTTAACAGATTGTGGGTGCTTCATAAATATCCCATAGGATGGGGAAAATGATGCACATTTGAGGCTAAGAGATTCTGACAGATAAATGGAAAGTAGAAGGTGAAGATGTGTTTCCAGCAGTCAAATCAACACACTCTGGAATAAAATATTTAACTGCGAGCTTCAGCTTATGGACAGGTTTTAGTGAGGGAGAGACAGGTTCCAGAACCGAATCAAAGGAGTGGAACTGGGCAAGGTATGGCTATCACTGAATTTTGCTGCCATAAGCAGGTTTGCCAATTCCAGCTAATCCTGTGCATCTCTTGGTGACCTCTGAACTGGTGCTGGCATTTCATCCAGATTGTATCATTCACATGATAAATTCTTTAAGTCAAAGCTGTGACAGTCTGGGTAGATAACCATAAACAATTTAAGAGGTACTGCCTTGAAGGCCTACCTGGGCATTTATGTTCAAATTATGTTTTTATCCAGTTCTTTCAGCTTTGTTGGTGTAGGTCCGTTTATTTCAATGGTCTTTCTCTTCTATCTGCTAAATAAATAATATCACTCAAAAGGTCACCCTTGAGCTTCCTCATTGGTATGACGAGTCTTTATTAGTTCTCAGATATTCTTTTTTGAGTTTGTTACTATTGATTATTTTAGAAATTGATTTCATGGGGACAAATTTTGTAGAGAATGGCATTTTTTTTCCCATGTGAAGATAATTGCCAACTCTGCAAATTTCTTTAGTGTGAGTGATAATGCAAGAACTTTGCTCTTATTATTGTGCTTTCTTTTTATTCAGGGAGTGACTGGAGTCTATCCACAGCATATATATTTTTCATGTTCCTGTTGTGAGTGGAAGAGCTGAAATAATTTGCTGGCACCAATACTGAGGTCCCTGAGTCAAGGCTGTTCAGTGCTCAGTGTGAAGTCTTGGATGATGTTAGTTCTCTGTTCTGGGGCTGCCACTGAGCCTGTCTAATGAGGTTATTTCTCTTTCAGCTCGGAAATCAATTCAGTTTAATTAAAATAATGTTTTTATTTCAGTGTATTAGATGACAGTTCCATACTACCAAGATAGTTTAGAGACATCTCATAGGGACATAGGAATAATCAACAAAGATCATACCAAAGAAATGTAGATTTAGAGCTGGAAGGGATCTTAGGTTATCAACTTTTTCTTTTTATAGATGGGGAAACTGAGACCTGTAAAGATTTTAGTGACTTTCCCAAGGACAGAATCAGATAATCTCAGAATTCTATATTTCAAAGAGACTTCAATTGTTATCTAGTCTAACCCATACTTGAAAATGGATGTCTCCTATTTTACATCGTCCATGTTCATTTAGTGTCTGCTGGAAGACCCCTGATGAGGGGGAAGCCCATTCTAGTCTTAAGAAATTCCAGGAAATCTTGCCTGCTTCAATTATATTCTAGAGTTTACCCTTGGACTGAGACAACTCCAGAATTCAGAGAATTGGTCTCCATTTTCCTCTCTTACTTTTCAACTTTGGCTAACGCTTGACATTTAATATCTTGTACGTCTTCTGTTAATGCTTTCTTTGTCTCCAGACCTAATATGAAGGCACATTTTAAGGGGAAAGGAGGAACTTCAAAAGTAGTCATAGGAGAAACAAGCTTCTGGTCTTCATTTTCATTGCATTCTTTTTTGTTACCCTGCCATATAGGAAGGAGCTGATATCTAAATGACCTGTTCCAAGATGCCCTGTGTAAAGCTACTTTTAATAGTTTTATGTCATCCTTCCTCAGACATTTACAAGTTGTGTGACCCTGGGCAAGTCACTTAGCATGTCTCTGCTTCAGTTTCTTCATCTGTAAAAGAAGTAAGTTGGACATGATACTCTCTAAGATCTCTTCCAGCTTTAAGCCTAGTATTCTGTGGTCATGGGGGTTTGCCCAGGGGCACACTGGCCCTCCTAATGAGGGGCACATAGTCTTGAATTATTTCACCTTATCTTACATCAAGAAAATTAAATCCCTCCTTGTTTGGTACTCAGTCTCTCTTATGGTGAAGCAATTTGATGTTTGTCAGATCCTTCAAGGACAATTCTATCTCATGGTCTATATAGGTGGTGTGGGTCAGTTGTGAATTATAGAATATTGTGGCATATAGACAGCAAACAATGTTAAGTGGAACATGAAGGTTAGCCAGGGAGAGAGAAAAATGACCCTAGAAATTCCCAGGAATCTTTTTCCCTGTTGGCCTCATATATTTCCCAGGATAAAGGTTTGTATTTCTAGGAAAAACTTTAATTTTTGAGAGTGGGGGAAAACATAGAAAATGTTTGCTTCTACAACCCCAAAGAATAATGGAAATTTTTATCCATCTTGATAAACTCTATATTAATTTCTAGGTGAGGTGCTACAAGTTATTCTAGTTTAGAAATAGTAGCTAAAATTTGAATTGTACTTTAACATTTACAAACCACTTTGCTTACATTATTTCACCGGATCCTCACAGCAACTCTGTGAGGTTGGTCCTATTATTACCCAGTTTTTACAGATGAGAAAAGATAGGCTGAGAGAGTTAATTGCCTTGCCTAGGCACAGATAGTGTCTGAGTCAGAATTTGAACTCAGGTCTTCCTGCCTCCGACTCTAGTGCATTCCGTACTGTGTGACCTTGATGTCTCACTTGTCTAGTCTAATACATGCATAAGCCTAATAATACTGTTCTTTTATTCACAAACTTTCAGTAGTTCCCTCATTGCCTGTAGGATGAAATATAAAGTCCTTATCCTAGCATTCTATGTTCTCTCTGTCTTGGATGTCAACTGTCTTATTTCGTACTGCTCTTCTTCATATACCATATATTCTAATCAAACTAGACTTCTGAATTGTAGGTTTCCTAAGGGCAGAGATTGCCTTGTTTCTTTTTACCCCTAGCATCACCCACAGTGCCTTGCATGTATACAAAAGGAGTTTAATAAATACTCAAATATTTGTATAATTTTAGGTAGCCCAAGCTTTTTCAGAGGGAGGCAGTATGGTATAGTGGATAGAGGGATGATCATGGAATTAGGAAATTGTGAGAAGGTCACTTAATTTGTCAGTTCCCCAGGAGACTGTTCATCTGCATTGGAAGAAAGTCTCCATAATGGGAGGTTTCCACAGTTTCAGACCAATCTGACTTGATACTGGTCAAACCACTCATACCACAGTAACAAATAATTATTTACAGGTAAAATTGTTATTTATGTATATTATGTTCCTTCTTTTTAGATTTTAAATTTAAGGAAGTTAAGAACCCTGCCCTTTCATTCTTTCTTAACTTTTTACCACTTGGTGCAAAGATCTGACTACTGTGAGTACTTAGTGGGGGTGAGGGAGTGGCAGGTAGTACTCATGCATTCAACAAATATCTTTTGAAATGTATTGTATGCAGTGCCCTGCTTTAGACACTATATGATGTGCCCTCAAAAGAGCCTGCAGTCTAATAAGGTGTGTAATAAAATGCGATTTCCTACAAGCATAAGGTGTGAAATGATGTATGTCATCCTTACTGCAAGTGTTCAAGGAACCCTAATCTCACTCTCATGGGTACCCATCACCATCACCAATGCCAATTATAACCCTTCCATTCTTTAGTTAGTAGACTTCATAAATGTCTTTGAATTAAAAAAAATTCATCACATTGAATCTGGTTTTATTGTGATGAGCCTTTGCATACTTAGCTAAGCTGTTACTGAGAAGACAGACACGTTTCATTACTAGGCCTGTAATCAGAAGGTCATACAACTAGAGCTAAAAGAAACCATAGAGATAATCTAGTCCCACTCCCTCATTATAAAAACATTTTTTTCAATTAACTAGCATTCATTTTCCTCTGCTACTCCTTTCCCAGAAAATAAATAGAATCAGGAACCTTGTAACAAATATGGATAGTCAAATAAAAAAAAAATTCTTTACTATTCTGTACAAAAATGTTTGTCTCAGCACGTCTTGAGTCTGTTGCCTCTCTGTCAGGAGCGAGTAGCATGCTTCATCATTTGGCATTTGAGAAAGTCAGCCTTCCTTTTATTAATTCTTCAGAGGAGTGACTTACTCTAGGACAGGTAGTTAGCAGGAGGGGTAACATTAGAACTCAGATCCTCTAATTCAAGAGCCAGAGCTCAGTTCATTGTGCTAAAGCATTCTCTGCTTTGTCAGACCTCCCAGAGCTTGGACTCCTCTGGAGAGTAATTTTAGAGACCTTTGGATCCCTGCCATATTTCAGTGAAGCCTGGGCTTCAAACTAAGTTTTCATTGAAAATGAGGATGAAAACATAATTAAAAATGGCTGTAAGGTTTTACATTCCCATGTGTTCTTCACACCTGCCAGAGGTAAGAATAGCAGATATTATTACACCCATCTTCAAGATGAGGAAACTGAGGGTCAGGGAAATTGTTTTTCCCAAGGCCATAGCGATGGAAGTGTCAAAGGCTGGAGCAGAATCTAACTTTCACCTGATCCCTAGCTTTGTGCTCTTTCTAAGGTATTACATTGCTACTTAGGCATCTAGGTAATGTTAATGGATAGAGTATGTGACCTAGAGCCAAGAAGCCCAGGGTTCAAATCCTGCCCCTGACTCTTACTAACTGTGTAAACCAAAGGTGTACTGGTTGTTATTTTTTTCCTTTGTTTTCTAAGAGGACCAATAACATAATGGGATGTTGTCTTGACTCCTGCATAAATTGGATTTAGAAGAAACAGAGTTGCGCACAATCATCATCCTCTCTCTCTTTTCTAGAGTCATTAAAGTCTAGTGGCAAAAGTCAAGATGGCTGGTGATGGCTCAGGATGCTTGAGGTGACCTTGGTTCGAAGTGCCCTACAATGCCTGTTTCAAGTGCCTTCATAGCTGTTGGAGCAAACCGTTCTCATCCTCCAATTCTCCGGGGGAAGTCCTCACATGCTTGGGATAGACATGCCTAACTCACCAGCAGGGTCGAGGTCTGTCATTACCCTCAACCGTCTTTCATCTGTCCGCCAGGTATGGATGCTATCCATGCTAATAGGATATTATTGCTAATAGGATATCCGGAGCCATAGATGAGAGTTGAGTGCTAGGTGGACACCCGAGATAGAAAAAATCCAACAACAATGTACACAGGGCACATTTTTAGTTTGATCTGCATTGATGTTTCCCCTGTCACTTTCTTAAATCTAGATAAGCAACAAAGCAATAAATCAAACTCTGATTTCTAGCATTTGCCAATTTCTGATGTTCTAAATGTTCACACTGAAAATCAATCAGTTGGTATGCATCAATATGAACTGGTTCCAGCACACCCTAGTGTGTGACCCTGGACAGATCATTTAATTATTATCCACATCAGTTTCCTCATTTGCAAAATGGGGATAATAATGGCATCCACTTCATAGGGTTGTTCTGAAGATCAGATTAGATAATATCTGGAAAGTGTTTTATGGACCTTAAAGCTCCCTCTAAATGTCAGCTCTTATTGAAGTATTAATAGATCTCTCCAAAACATTCTGGGAGTTCAGAAAATGAGAAGTCATTTCAGGGCTCTAAAACTAGGATGGACCAGAGAGGCCATCTAGTTAAAACCCTCTAATTTTACAAATAGGAAAACTAAGGTTTCAGGGAGACCAGGTCCCCAAGACTGTACTGTACTTCCAGTTAGGATCACCAGGGAAGGGTCATAGATTGTGTGGCTATCTGAGTTCAGCCTTGAATGAAGGGCAGAATTATTCTAGGCAGAATAGGCATGGTTCCATACTGGCTCCATGTAGTGCCTTGGATTCAAATCGATGGAACTCTTTGATCACAAGGGCCTCAAAAGTGCATCATTTAAAAAGTCATTGATCCCTGAACAAGATTTACCGTTACCTTCTTAGAGGATTAACACTTCCCAATTTATAGTGATAGTTACTGAGCATTGGTACCTAATGAGCTGTATCTCCTAGGTGGAAGGAGAGAGGAGCATGTCTTTATCATTCAGCCCATGACTCTCATCTTTCTGGTTCTCTTGCCAACCAAATTCTCTCTTTTCTCTCCCCTCTCCCCAAGATACACCTAGAGGACTGCTTTTTTAATGGGTACAGAAACATCACATTTTGGGAAATTGTGTGCTGTAAAGCCTCTGGGGATTCATAGACTTGGAGAGAAGGGAATGTGTCTACCATGTGCCTGGTACTGCACTGTTTTTAATTTTCCATAAATAGTGTCTTGTCTGATCCTTACAACAATTTTGAGAGGTAATTGCTTTTATTGGACCTATTTCACAGATGAAGAAACTGAGGTAAACAGAGGTTAAATGATTTGTCCAGGGTCACATAGTGAGTATCCAAGTCTAGATTTGAAATCAGGTCTTCCTAACTCCAAGTACTCTATCTCCTGTACCACCTGTGCCACACACACACACATATACACACACACACACACACACAGTGTTCTAGAAATCTTAGTGCAGTATACATTTTATATATATATATATGTATGTGTATACAACTTTTTATATATATGCAATACAACTATATTTAGACATACATATATACATATTTTCCTTTATATATTTATACATTTGCAAATGTATATTTATTATTATATATTATATTTATACATAATTTATATTATGTTTATAAATGTATGTATACATTTATGCATAGTTTTCCATTAATTCTAGCAACTTATTGACTTCTTATATTAAGATTATGCCCTTCATAATCTTAACAATAGTCACATCCATACCAGATAAATATATACACATATATGGATGTATATAGCCCTCTTGTGTGTACACACACACACACATATATATATATATATACATATATATATCTACATATATGTACATAAGTTGCACGAAGATTTTTAGGGCACCCTTTCCCTTTGTGTCTATCCTTAGAGCAGCCATGTGACAGCTTAGTGACAGCTAGCTTAGATTAGCTGGGTAAGTCACTTAACCTCTGTACGGTATACATACATATGTAAACACACAAATATATAAAATATATATATATATAAACATGTATATACACATATACATATACACACTGTGTACATATATACACAGACTGTTTCCACAAAATGTTAGCTCCCTGAATATCCCCAGTGACTAACACAGTACCTGCCACATCAATAGCTGTACAGTAGTTGATTAATTCGATTGACTGATAGATGTGATTTGAGTATATCAGGAACTTTTCTTCATGGACTAGTGAAAATTACTATAAATCTCAAAAGTAGGAAGAAATTAGTTTCAATGTAAAATGAAGGAACTCGATTAAATGACCACTAAGGTTTCTTCCTATTTTGAGTCTTGGATCTGAAAATCCTTTGATTAGGGTAAAATTTAATTCATTGTAAGAGATATTTCTTCTGTGTACTATACTATGCTAGGTGTTATGAGATATAAAAAGAAGCCCCTGATTTCAAATAGCTGATAACTAATGGGTGTAAAAAGATATTCCCACGTAGAACAATTGGAGACCAATACAAAATAATGGGACTTTAAGAGTTTGGGAGAGAGATATTAATCTGAGGACTGGGATGAGTGACCTCGAACAATCTGTGAAAGCATCCTAGAGGAAGAGAAACTTGAGTAGAGTTGAGAAAGATGGATCAGATCTCAATAGGCAGAGAGGAAAAGGTAAGAACATTTGAAATGGAGATAATAACATGATCACATGCTGGAAGTCTGGAATATAGAACATGGTATCTTCTTGGAAGTAAGAGTGAAGAGATAGAAATTACTACAATGGAGGGAGAAAGGGAGAAGCCAAATATCTCAGACTTCAAAAATATCAGACTTATCATTGCTCTAAGAGAGGCAGCATGGCCTAATTGACCAAGAACTGTCCTAGTAGACAGAAAGACCTTGGCTTGAATTCCACTTCTTACTGTATGACCATGATTTATGACCCATAAATTGCATCAATAGCAGAGTTTCCTTGCCCATGAATCCTCTATAGTAATGAAATCATAGATCCAGTCCCTATCTTTCATCATCCTTACTGAGGAGCTGACTTGGCCCCTTTATCTATGGATAGCTGGAAAATTCCCACCTGCCACTGTCCCAGTGAAGTTCCTGTTTTGAGGATCAATCTTGTCTTGCTCCACACTCTCTGAGCTGGACTCCAGGGTCCCTTGTCTAATTCTAATATGTGTAGCAGAAGTTCAGAGTTCTTTACCCTGAGGCTGATATTCAGAGGTCCTCACCAAAAGAACATGATGCTGTTGATTTCAAGGCAGCCTATCTTCATGACTTCTGGCTATTGGTTATGTTTAGCTGACTTGACTCTTGCTCTTTCTTGAGACTTGGATTTGGGTTTGGGCCAATGTCTTATTTACCAGTTCTGACCCTGATTCTATAATCCTCTTAAAGTCCTTCTCTTCCTTTAGGACTCAGCTGAAATATCATCTTCTGTAGGAATATTTTCCTGATCCCCCAAATTTTCAGTGTGCTCCCTCCCCAATTATTTGGTATTTATATATATATAATAACCATATATATATATATACACACACATACATATAGATATAAAACCATAACCTAATATATATATGTGTGTGTGTGTATGAATGTATATGTATATATGTGTATACACTCACATACACACACATATATATATACATATATATATAAAATTTGTATTTATTCACTTTATATGTTGTATGTATTTATATATGTGCTTTTTGGTCTCCTCCATTAGAATGTAAGCTTCTTACAAATAGAGATTATTTCATTCTTTGTTTTTATATCCCCAGTGTTCAGTATGCAGTACCTGGCACACAGTAGATACTTTAACAATTGCTTGATTAATCACAGATTGGAAAAACAGCATAACAATACCTGAAGTTGTCTGTTGCCAACCACCTCTCATCCTCTAAACCCTTAATCATTCATATTTAAGGATTCCTAACTGTAAGTGCTCTCCAGGGTTCTGACGTAGGTCTCTATTCTCTCCTTTTATACTTTCTGTCTTGATAACCTCATTGGCAATTTTGAGTTTAACAGTCATCTGCCTGTGGATGATTCCCAGATCTCTATAGACAGCTCCAGCCTCTTCCTTGAGTTTTAGCCCTACATACCAAATGCCTATCAGAAATTTCAAATGAGACGTGGAGACATCTTAAACTTAACACAGTCAAAACTCATTAACTTTCACCCAAAACCATTTAGTTATTCGAACTTCCCTGTTTCTCTAAAGTCACTTCTTTCCTTTCAATGTCTCAGGTTCCTAATCTTGCCATCATCTTTAGCTTCTCACTCCCACTCACCCTACACATCCCCTCAGTTGACAAGACTATTGAAATATCTTCTTAATTGCCCTCCTTGCCTCAAATCTGTCCCTTCATCTCACATAATGCTGCCAAAATTGTATTCCCTAAGTGCATATATGACCACATGACCCCCTAGTCAGCTAACTCCAAGGGCTTCCCATGCCCTGTGAGATAAACTATAAACTTCTGGTTAGTTTTTGAATTCCTACACAATCTAAACTCAATCCATCTTTCCAGTCTCACCGGACACTGTTCCTTTTGCCTTCTCTTTGTTCCTCCTACACAGCATTCTATCTCTTATCTCCATGCCTTTGCAATGGATACCTTGCATTTCAGGAATGTTATCTTTATTCATACAATCTGGCCTTTCTTTTAAGATAACAGTTCAAATCGTATCCTGGGTCATCTCCAGTCATCCTGATGAATATATCTGGTCACTGGACCCAGATGACTCAGGAGGAGAAAGTGAAGCTGGTGACTTTGTATAGCCCTCCCTCACTCAAATCAAAGTCAACGGCAAGTCATGTCCTCATTTCCCTGATGTCATGGTCCTCTTTGAAAACAAAGGACAAACACAACAACAAGTTCAAGTACCAGCTTGTTCAGGAAGCCTTTTCTGTTCCCCATAACTATTAGGATCCTTTCTCCTTAATCACCTTGTATTGAACTACTTTGTATACACTTGAATTTGTTAGCTGTATGTTTATGTGGTATATCGACATATTTACACGTTTGTTGTCTGCCCCATTGAAATGCAAGTTCCCTTACATGAGTTGATGCAAAGTGAATTGTATTGAGTACAAAGTAGCAGCAATATTGTAAGATTATCAGCTGTGAATGACTTAGCCATTCTCAGCAATATAAGACCAAGACAACTCTGAAGGACTTATGATGAAAAATGCTATCCATCCCCAGAGGAAGAACTGATGGTTTCTGAATACAGATTGAAGTATACTTTTTAAAACTTTCTTTATTTTTCTTGAGGGTTTTTATTTATCTTTTCTTTCCCAACATGACTATTATGGAAATATTTTGCATGACTTCAAAATGCTTGCCTTCTCAATGAGGGGGGCTGGGGAGGAAGGAAGGGAGAGAATTTGGAACTCAAAGTTTTACAAATAAAATTTAACTGTTTTTACATGTAACTGGGGGAAAATGAAATACTAAATAAAGCGAAAACACTACTAAATAAATACTAAATAAAGTAAAAAAAGAAATGCAAGTTCCTTGAGGACCGCAGTTGTTTCTGTCTTGGTACTTGTATCCCAAGAGTCAAGTATCAAACATTACGAAGAAGATGCTTAATACTTACTGCTTGATTGGTCAGTCAAATCAGAAGTTAAACCCCACACATTTGGATGAATCTTCATTTTAGGGAAACTCCTCTTGGCTGTATGGTACAGATGTTAGGATGACTTTCCTCTAGAATACTTATTCTTTCCTTCAGAGATGTCAGAATCTCTGATCTTTAGTATTTTTCCCAGCCTAGAGGTGAAACATGTTATTGCTTTAATTAAGGAAAATTGAACTTTCATCCCTACTTAATTGAGACTGGCTAATTTGTACCTGTGATCACCAGCTCAAATGTCATGAAGTTATTTTAGAAAAGCAGATCCTCTTGAGCAGCAGAGAAAACAACCATTATTTTGTAGACATTTATAATCATCATTATGGGCAGAGCTGGCATTTTTTGATAATTATTGCCAGTAAATAATGACTGATATGGTTGGGAAAGTGTCCCAAGAGTGTTATTTCTGTGGTATGTGTGTGTATGTGTGTGCATGTGTGTATGTGTGTGTATGGGTGTGCATGTGTGTATGTGCGTGTATGTGTGTGTATGTGTGTGTATGGGTGTGCATGTGTGTATGTGCGTGTATGTGTATATATAGACATGAGATAACCAGGACATATTGCAGAAGGGGTTGCAGTGAGAAGATAGGTGCTGACTTTGTGGGCACACAGTTTGATCACAATTGGTGATCAACAGATCATTATTTTTCTCAGCAAGGAGAGGGGAGCTTGGGAGGGCCAACACTTGTCCTCGGGTCACTTTGCATTCCAACTACAGTGAAACAGGGAAAAAATGGGATTTTATTTTATACCCTTAAATCATATCTTCTTCAGACCCCATCCTTATTGTGGGTTCTCTGTAAGCACTGGACAAGTCACGTCTAAGTACAATCTTTAGTGGGAAGATACCCTAGAGACCCAAATGACTTGTATGCCTCTGACTGCTGTCTGTTTGACATGGGGATGAGTATTGGCCATTGATTTATAGTAACCTTGGAAATAATCAGCAGTACAGGACCAGGTATGAGCTCTGTTCCAGTAGGAAAGACAGTGGACTTGATTTTATTACCCTATTTGACACAACCCAGGAAAACTTTCAAGAGGGCTGAGAGACAGTGAAACCTTTCTGATGCACTGGCGCATGCGCACACGCACACACACACACACACATCAATAACAACAAACATTTTTCAAGGCTGATTTACCCTTTAAAAATGAGCACTTAACAAAGTTGGCAATGAACATTCCATCATATTAGTAGAACTACCTCAGGAGGCAGCATGGTGTGGTTGGAAGTCTATTGATTTGTATAAACAGATAGCTTGGATTTCTAATCCTGGCTGCATTATTTGCCACTGTATGAACCTGAGCAAATCCCTCTTCATCTCTCTGGGCTTCCATCTCTCTTCTATAAAGTGAAGGGGGGAGCTGGAGCAACTGGGGTAATATGGTAGACAGGGCACTGGACTTGAAGTTAGGAAGGCCTGAGTTCAAATTCAGTCTTGTTTATGACTCTTATGACTTATGTATGACTCTGGAAAAGTTATTCAACCCCTCTCTTAGTTACAGTTTCGTCCTCTCTCAAGTGGGGATGATGAAAATACCTGTAACTAGATGATGCAGTGGATTGGACCACTGGGTCTGGAATCAGGAAGACCAGAGTTCAGACCCAATCTCAGACACTAGCTGTATGGCCCTGGGCAAGTCATTTCACCTCTGTTTGATTCAGTTTCCTCAGATGTAAAATGGGGATAATGACAGTGTCTATCTCCCAGGGTTGTTGCGAGGATCAAATGAGATATTTGGAAAAGTGCCTTGCATAGTATCTGACACATAGCTATAGAAATATGTTTCCTTTCTACTTTTCCTTCTAGAAGTATCATCTACAGTCTTCACCAGTGGTCTCCAAAGCAAGGATTCTTACTGCTGTTTGTCCTTCCTTCTCGAAGAGGACCATGACATCAGGAAGAGGATGTCATAAAGTGCTGGAGAATTGGATTTAAGTGAGGGAGGACTGTGCAAAGTCACCAGCCTCACTTTCTCCGCCAGAGTCCTCTGGGTCCCATGGCAAGTTATAGATCAAGGTGACTGGAGATGGCGCAGCATGCATTGGGAGACCTTGGCCCTTCTAGTGGACCTTGAAATGATTCTAAGGAGACCGTGGCATGACAATCCAGATCCATCCTGCCTCCATGGTGATAGCAAACCACAGGGCTTGTCTCCAACACATTTACACATTTCAAACATTAAGAAGCCAACTCCCCAATTGTTTCCAGTCCTGCCGGAAGCTCTGCATGTCTCCTCTTTTGCATAAGGTATTGACCCTTCTGGTTTTAATCTTATTGCATCAGCCAAAGCCAAAGCAAAATTCTCTTCCTTGCTCCATTGGACCACACTCTGGCATCCAGAGTACCTCATTTATGGGGCAGGCACCATGAGGGATAAGCTCTATGTTCCAGAGCAGTGGTTGGTAGGAGCCCTCACTCAACCCATCCTTTTCATTTTGGGTAGGTTAAAGTGAGCCCTAGAGGATGAGTATACTTGGATAGGAAACATCTTTCCTGTTTATATTATCTTCCCCACAAAACACCCATCTTTCAAAATCCCAATTTTTGTCAGACACCTCCAAGCCTCCCGAGGACCCATGTACTCAACCTTTTTCACTTTGTTCCTCAGTCAAATGAAACAAAGGTAAGAACAATTTCTTAATTGTCAAATCTGGTGGCCTTTTCTTAACTTCTTGACTTCTCTGTACCATTTAATACTGTTGATCACCTCCTTGTGAATACTCACTCCTTTCTAGGTTATTGAAAACATGTACGTGAGTCACCAGTAAAACGCTCTCATATTTGCACACTTAAAATTGGAAACAAATTTTTCTAACCTGCTTACAAACTTCCAAGTGAGTAGTTTCAGTGAGTTTTGAATCTGTTGTGATATTTTACAGTTAGTTTGTTGGAACAACAGAACTGACATCAGGGAAAAGGCAAAGCCACACATGATTCTCCTTTGTTTAATTTTTACTTAAGTCCCTTCCAGGTCTCAGTCCAACCTCCCTTTCCAGCCTCCCCTTCACATACTCTGTATTCCAGCCAAATCAGACAACCATTTCTTGGATTCAACATTCAGTCTCCCACCTCCAAACATTTGAACAAGCTTTTGCCCATGACTGAATGCATTCTTTCCTCATCTCAACCTTTCAGAATCCTCTTATTTCTTCAAAGCTTAGCTCCAGTTTCAGCTCTTCCAAGTAACCCTTTTAGAGGTCCCCAGAAGTATTTCCTACCCCCATCAAGTCTTTAGCACTTTGTCTGCTCTCCCTTTGATTCTGTCACATCATATTGCCTATTGTACCTACATGGCTTATAATATTGGCAGCTGTCTCCTTCCAATCAGAAGAATACTAATTCTTTGAGAGCGTGGACTGCGCATTTTTTCTTCTTTGCATCTTTAGCCCCTATGACAGTGCCTTGCATATAGTAAGGGTTTTTTTTTAAAAGTTTACTGAATTGATTTGTTGAATTGAAGTATCTCTGGTCTAGGGCAGGAAGCCAGGGCAAGCATTTGGAGATACTCTGAGTCTCTGGGGAGTTGGTCCTCGGTTGGAGGTTATGACTCATGCTCACTCTGTGCCAATCTGCAGTATCTCTTTGTCTCAATGACGAAATGGTTATTTTATCCATTCGTTATTCATTTATTTATGCCTTATGTGTTTCCTAGTAGCCTTGGAATGTAGCCTTGCCTCTGTGATCATTTGCATCTATTGGGACTCTGATTTGTAAAACCAAACCAAACCAAAAGACCATGACTTTGAAAGAGCCTTGGATGGGAGAGAAAAGAAAGCTGATTTCTAGATCTGGTTCTGGCACAATACAGATGTGTAAGGTGTGGCAGGTCACTTCTAAGATCTAGTTTTCTTACCAAGGGGCTGTGGCTAGATGATCACTAAGGTTCCTTCCAGCTTTATATTTTCCATTATTGGATGTTATAATCCTGTGTTTTACTGTGCGGAATGTAGGATTTTACCTGTTCTCTGACCAAACTAGGTTCTTTCAATGGAGGTCTTTAAACAGAGACTGGATAACTTCTTTTTTATGCCTGGGAGGGGATTCTTCTGGGATGGGGTGGACTAGGAGGTGTCCGAGTTGCCTTTAAGCTAGAAAATTCCATGATCATGTGACTTTACAGCCAACTATTCTATGAGTTTATTTAGCTTATTATCCCTTTAATTCAGTTGATTGAGCTGTGAAATCTTACATTCCTTTACACTCTCCACTCGTGGGTTAAATCACTTAAGAAAATAAAGAAAGGCAGCATGGTACAGTGTACAGAGAGGGAGCTCTGGAGGCAGGAGCTGGAAAAAAGTACTGTTTTTCTAATGTTAAATGTAGCTGACTTTGTATTTCTAGTACTTAGCCTAGTGTCTGCCACATAGTACTGGCTTAATAAGTATTTATTGCCTGCCTGATATGGTTTCAAATCTCACTTTCACTATTTCCTCACCCTGTCACCTTGGACAATCTTCTTCCTGTCTCTGAGATTCAGGTTTCTCAATTATAACATGAAGGAGTTGGTACTATGGAGAGTGCACTGGACTTAGAGGCAGAAAGAAGGGAGTTCAAATCCAGCCTCAGATGCTAAATGCATGACCCTGAGCAAGTCACTTCTCTGAGTTTCAGTTCCCTCACTTATAAAAAAGAAAATTTGACTCAGTGGCCTCTAATGTCTCTTCCCACTCTAAATCTGTGTTGTTTCAGGAGAAGAGGGGCAAGTCCAAATGACCAGAGCCCATTCATCTAGGCCTGGGCTTAGATTCTTTGACCATGAAAAAGATGGAATCTCTGACTTTCAAGCAGCCATGACCTGTGTGTGATCGCTGAGCTGCTTGCAGTGCCAGAAGCATTGAGAAGGATTGTTTAGAAATAGCTGCAATGTATGCTCTGTTAATTCATTTGGTAAGCTTCTACATTGTTTATCCATGCAAAGAATTCGCATCATTGGCTAGCTTGCTTGTCTGTGTTCTCTTTTGGTCCAGAAATGTTGAAGTACAGAACCTTGTCATAGGGTCATAGATCCTGAGCTGAAAGGAACTTCAAAAACAATATAGTTCAAACCCCTGAATATAGAAGAAGAAACTGAGACCAGTGGGGTTGTGACTTGTCCAGGCTCACTCAGGCAGTAAGCATCAGAGATGCATTTTCGAACCCATGTGCCTCTCACTTCTGCCCCCACAATGGGAAAAAAAAAACCCAACAAATAACCAAAAGCTTTGTCAAAAATATGCACATTTAAGCAAAACCAATTCCTGCATTGGCCATGGCATATACATATACACACATATGTTCCATTCTGTATCCTGAGCCAGTCCATCACAGCATGGTTCATCTTTAGTTCCCTGGAATCAGGGGTCCTCACTCGGTTGCTCCAAATTCCTGTTTTTCGAGCTTTCCAGTCTTTATGATGTTGTTAAATTGTCCCGGTTCTGCTTACTTCACTTTGCCAATAGCACAATAGTATTCCACTCCATTCACATGGCATAATTTGTTGAATCATTCTCCAATTGATACCCTTCCTCAGTTTCCTTTTCTTTGCCACTATGAAAAGAACTGCTGTCAATCTTTTTGTACTCAAGGATTTTCTTCTACATTCTTTGCTGTCTTTGGGGTAAAGGAGTTCAGTTGTTTCAGGCATGTGGGTCTGTCAGACTTGGGGTTTTCTTGGCAAAAATACTGGAGTGGTCTGCCATTTCCTTTTCCAGATCATTTTACAGATGATGAACTGAGGCAAACAGAGCTGAATGACTTACTCAGGGTCATATGGCTAGTAAGCGTCTGAGACCAGATTTGAGCTAAGGAAGACTTACTGACTTCAGGTCAGCACTTGATCCACTACATTGCTTAACTGTAGGTATAGTGGCCTGGTGGTGATATCACTGGGTCCAAGGGTGGTCACAGTTTAGTAATTTTGTAGGCATAGTTCTAAATTGCTTTCCAGAGTATCAGGGCCATTCACAATTCCACCAACAATGCACTAACATACCTGTTTTTCAGTAACTTAGAGAATTCAACTCTCCCTAACATGTTTTTCTTTTTTGTCAATTTTATCAATTCATTGTATGTGAGGAAGAACATGAGAGTTGCTTTGATTTGTACTAATTATTAATTATTTGAAGCATTTAAAAATATGGCTGTTGATAGTTTGTATATATTTCTTCCTTTGCACACTACCTCTTTCTAACCTTTGACAATTATCTTGGTAATAATAATTTATTAAGTACTTACCATAGAATTCAAATATGAGCAGAGAGAAAGATAATTCCTATCTTTAAGGGACTTGCATTCTTTGGTTGGGGGGAAGAGATAACACATTAAAGGCAGAGGAAAGGTTGGCTGTGTGAGGGTGAGGTCATCAATTATCATGGGACTTTGATTTTTTATAAATTTGAATCATTTCCTTATAGCTAGTACACTTTCCACTGTGCTATGGCCTCCCCACTGTAAGCATGCTCTTAGAGGATGGGAGACTCAGAGGGGATATGGAAATGGTCTCTGCTTCTAATCTTGGCCATCTTTGACATTTTTTTCTCCTTCTGCTAAAGGTAGGAATAAAGCACAATTATGAGGGCAAGGATTCTCAAAGGGCTAATAGGAACCCTGTCCAGTCTATCAGGATTGTTTTACTACCCTTTTGGATGCTGGATGTCAATTTCTTGAAAATATGCAACCTTCAAGGGATGACTTTACATTCCTACACTTGTTTTTGGCTCATAAATAAGCCAGCCACTAGGGATCGTTTACTTGTTGGACAGCCTTGCAGATAAATGTCATACTGGAGGGTGGATTTTAAAGGCTTGGTGGTTTTTGGTTGTTGCATCTCCATCCTTTTTCTCTCTCTTTATCCATCTAGCTCACTTATTGATGGCATTTGACTATGTCAGCCCCTCTGAAGGATCCAGCTATTTGCTCAAAGAGATTCAGTGTGATTAGATTTGGTGAAGGGAAAAAGAGAAGAGGGACACCCAATGCATTCTGGTAAGAAATGAATTTGAGATTCAGTGAGTGAGATACTCTTTCTGATCACAGCAACATCCTGTCATTTTGGATGGCAAAATGCTGAGTGTGTTCTGCTGGTTTGTCTTCTCCCTACAGGGTAGTCTCTTGTAGTATCTACCAGGCAGCATGTACCTTTGGACCTCCATCCATTTGTCAGGCAGTACCTCCTTTGTGGTGGGCAACTTTAGAACTCAGCATGGTACACTGGTAAGGACACAGAATTAAGTAAAGGGACCAGATTTCAGTCTTGACTGTTGCTTTATTAGCAATTTAATCTTGGGCAAGTCACAACTATTTTCTTGCCTCAGTTTCCTCAGATGTAAAATAAGGATAATCATACTTGTACTTTTACCTCTCAGTGAAATTCCAAGGATCAGTTAGAATGCCCCAATATAAAGTACTTTGGAAATCTTAAAGACCTATGTAAATATCAACTAATTTGGGCTACTTCTGGGGAAAAAAAGGTCATGGCATCGTAGATTTAGAGCTTGGAGGGACATTAGAAATAATTGAATATGACCTCTTCATTTTACACTTGGGGAAACTGTGGCCCAGAAAGCTCAAGAGATTTTCCCAAACTGTAGGAAATGGCAGAGCCCCCAAACAGACCTGGGGCATAGGAGCAGGGATTCAGAGGTGAAAGAGTCCTCAGAAGCCATCTGGCACAATCCTCTCATTTTACGGATGAGACTCTGAGGCTAGAAAGGTCACAAAAGTAAAAAGGAGCAGGACGGGGTTCAAACCCAGGCCCCTCAGACCCTTTTCCAATGCACCATAGCAATCACAGTGTATGCTTGTGTTCATATGTTTTTAATGTTCATCAGTCATTGAACTAACATGTATTTATTAATTTCCCATGTGCTAGGTGCTGGGGATACAAGATAAAAGTGAAATAATTCTTGATTTCAAGGTGTTTATATTCTGATAGAGGAGAGAATAAGTACACATAGATGCCTTCACTGTTTCATTGGCATTCTCCAGTTCATTGCAGCCTCCCCACAATCTTTAAAGAAAGTCCAGAAAATCACCGTATTTTATATTTCTGAATTTCCAGTGAGTCCTTAGTACTCATTGCATGTTTGTAAAATTAGTGGATTTCACCCTCCTCAGATCAAAGCTAATATGCAGTTCAGTAGAATTTGCAGGGCTCCTAAGAGAGCATCCCTCAAGACATGGGGGCATGGTACAGTTTGCCACTGAGCAAGAAGCCAAATTATGCTCTGGGCTATCTGAAAGCAGAACTTCTCCTAGGAAATAGGGAGGTAGGGAAACCGATGCTGGAGGCAACATTGCTATAAGGATCATAGATTAAAATGACAGTGAAATATAGAGTTCTAGCTCAACCCCCTCATTTCACAGCTAAGCAAATGGACCCAGAGAGTTGATGTGACTTTCCCCAATGTTACACAGCTAGTAAGTGGCCAAAGTAGAATTTGAACCCAGTCCTCTGACTCCAAAGTCAACACCCTTCCCACTGCACTGGAATGAAAGTAAGGAGGTCAGGATTGTAGCCTAGTTCTGTCACTACTTCACTGTGTGATTTTAGGTAAAGTATTCAGTTTCTCTGTGCCTCAGTTTTGTTAGTGTAAGATAGAAAAGGGAGTAAAAGTCTCTACCCTGTTTGTTGAAGGAGGACTATTCTGAGGATAAAATGATATATCAGGCATGAAGGGTCTTCTGCCATGAAGAAGGTACGCTGGACTTGAGCATCATGCAAGAGCAGTGACTATTGCTTTCTTTTTTTTTTTTTTCTTCCTATTTATTTAATTTTTTACATTTATTTTCACAAATTTTTGGGTTCCCAGTTTTCTCCCCTTTTATCCCCTCCCCCCACCCCAATACCCCAGGCAATCTAATTTTCCCTATCTCCAATCTGCCCTCTCTTCTGTCATCCCTCCCTTCTCTTGTCTCCATCTTCTCTTTTCTCCTGTAGGGCCAGATGACTTTCTATTCCTCATTAACTGTATGTCTTCTTTCCTAATTACAACAACAATATTAAACAGTTGTTCCTAAAACTTTGAGTTCCAAATTCTCCCCCTCCCTCCCCCCCACCCATTCCCTTTGGGACGGCAGGCAATTCACTTTAGGCCCTATCTGTGTAGTTTTGCAAATGATTTCCCTGATAGTTGTGTTGTGTAAGACTAACTGGATTACCATCCCTCCTAACCTGCCCCTCATTGTTTCTCTTCTGTCTCTTGATCCTGTCCCTCCCCAAGTGTTGACTTCAAATTGCTCCCTCCTCCCTTTGCCCTCCCCCCCATCATCCCCTCCCTTGCAATATCTCCTTCTCCCCCACTTTCTTATACTGTAAGATAGGTTTTCATACCAAAATGAGTGTGCATTTCACTCCTTCGTTTAGTCAAATGTGATGAGGGTAAACTTCTTGGTTTTTTTTTCTTCTCAGCTCTCCTCTTTTTCCCTCCACTAAGAAAAACTCCTACCTGCCTCTTAAATGACATATAGTTACCCCCTTCCCTTTCCCTCTCTTTCCTCCCCCTACCTTTCTCTCTCACCATTTACCTTAGTTTCTTTTAAGGTATGGTCCCATCCTATTCAGTTCAATCTGTGCTCTCTATCTCTGTATGTGTGTGCATGTGTGTATGTGTGTGCATGCGTGTACATGTGTATGTGTGGTCCCACCAACTACCCAGATACTGAAAAGTTTTAAGAGTTAGAAATATTGTCTTTCCCTGTATGAATGTAAACAGTTCACTTCTGGTAAGTCCCTTAAGACTTCTCTTTGCTGTTTCCTTTTTCATGCTTCTTCTCATTCTTGTGTTTGAAAGTCAAATTTTCTTTTCAGCTCTGATTTTTTCATTAAGAATGATTGAAAGTCCTCTGTTTCATTGAAAGACCATATTTTCCCTTGAAGTATTATACTCAGTTTAGCTGGGTAGGTGATTCTTGGTTTGAGTCCTAGTTCCTTTGCCTTCTGGAATATCCTATTCCACGCCCTTCGATCCCTTAATGTAGAAGCTGCTAGATCTTGTTATCCTGATTGTATTTCCACAGTACTGGAATTGTTCCTTTCTAGCTGCTTGCAAGATTTTTTCCTTGAGCTGGGAGTTCTGGAATTTGGCCACAATGTTCCTAGGAGTTTCTCTTTTTGGATCTCTTTCAGGTGGTGATCGATGGATTCTTTCAATACTTATTTTGCCCTCTGGTTCTAGAATGTCAGGGCAGTTTTCCTTGATAATTTCATGCAAGATGATGTCTAGGCTCTTTTTTTGATCATGAGTTTCAGGTAGTCCCATAATTTTTAAATTGTCTCTCCTGGATCTATTTTCCAGGTCAGTTGTTTTTCCCATGAGATATTTCACATTCTCTTCCATCTTTTTGTTCTTTTGGTTTTGTTTGGTGATTTCTTGGTTTCTTGTAAAGTCATTAGACTCCATCTGTTCCATTCTAATTTTGAGAGAACTATTAAATTCAGTGAGCTTTTGAGCCTCTTTTTCCATTTGGCTCATTCTGCTTTTGAAAGCATTCTTCTCCTCATTGGCTTTTTGAACCTCTTTTGCCAATTGAGTGAGCCTATTTTTCAAGGTGTTAATTTCCTCAGCATTTTTTTGGGTCTCCTTTACCAAGGTATTGACCCGATTTTCATACTTTTCTTGTATCTCTCTCATTTCTCTTCCCAGTTTTTCCTCCACCTGTCTAACTTGCTTTTCAAAATCCTTTTTGAGCTGTTCCAGGGCCTGAGCCCACCCGCCACCCCCCTGGGGTGTCTGGGGTACTGAGGCCCCGCCCTCCACGTCTTTCCCTGATGGCAAGAATACGTCCTCATCTTCGTCAGATCCGAAGGTCGGGATCATTTGCATTTGTTGGAAAAAACTCTCTATAGTCTTATTTTTCTTCCCTTTTCTAGGCATTTTCCCAGCCAGTTACTTGACTTCTGAGATTCCTTTCCACCTCCGCCTGGATCCGCCCAGCTAGTGCTTGGCCTCTGAGATTTAAATGGGCTTTCCTCCTGCCGGCTGTCAATCAGTGAGCTTTCGTCCTGGTGCTGGGGTGGGGGCAGGGCCGCCTCCCAGACTCTGATCCCTTGGGGGCTTTATGCAGAGACTTTCAGGAATGGAGCGGGTGGGGGCGGGGTAGGGGGCCGCCTCCCAATCTCAGTTCCCTTGGGGGTTTTGAGCAGAAGCCTTCAGTAATAGAGCGGGGTGGGGGCAGGGCCGTCTCCCAGGCTCAGCTCCGTCAGGTTTTATGCGGGAATCTTCCGTAATGAAGATCCTGCCTGCTATTGGGGGATTCCTGAGTCCTGGGCCGCTGCCGCCTCAGCCGCCGCCCACACCTCTGCCTCCGCGGCTTCCTGCCCCCGTCTCTGCCACCTCCGCTTCCTCCCGAGGGGGCCCGAGTCACAGAGACGTTCCGCTCCCTTCCTCCAGCCCAGCCTTTTCTCTCACTGACCTGTAGCTTCTGTGGGCGGAGGGACTTTCCTGGCTGCCGGAGCTTCTGTCCCTGAAGCCTGCTCGGATCAGCTTCTCTGGGGCCCTGGCCAGGGCAGCGCTGGGGGTGGGGTCCACTTTCCGGGGCGCGCCGGACCCTGGGGACGGGTCTTCAGGGCTCCCTGGAACGGAAATCTCTTCCACTCTGCTTCTGCACACCTTGTATTGACCCAGAAGTTATGGGGGACTCTTTTTACATTAATTCTATGGGCTTTTGGTTTCGGAGCTCGTAAATGTGCGTCCTTCTACTCCGCCATCTTGGCTCCGCCGTCAGACTATTGCTTTCTTGAAACTGACCAGTCTGACTTCTTTTAAACCTTTTTTAACAATCAAAAATGGAAAATAAGTAAAGCATTGGGCCCACAGTCAGGCAGACCTGAATTAAAATTCTGCCCCAGATGTTTGCTAGCTGTGTGACCCTGGGCAGGTAATTTTAACTGCAATCTGCCACAATTTCCTCATCTGTAAAATGGAAATAATAACCTTGCCTTCCCAGGATTTTTATGAGGACGATGCAGTATTTGTTAAGTGTTTTGTACAGCTTAAAGTGCTATATAAATGCATAGCTTTAGGACTGATTAATGTGTCATATCTTTTACACGGAACTGTAGGTAATCCAAATGCTATTTTACTGGAATTTGGTTATATTGGTGGCCCATCATTTGGAGCACTATTCAACCACAGATGGGAAAACAAAAGATTTCCTTTGTACAGATGTGCCTTACTTGAAAGATTGAATATGTTCCTGAAGAGTTGCTTAAAATTGATTTTTAGAAACTAAATCCTATTTTAACTTTTCAAAAGAAATTACAAAAGGCCTTGTCTTTGAATTTCTTTGATGTGAACAATTTCTCTTTCGTTAGTTTTTGTTGTAAGACAGGAGTTTTGAGGACCTAGTTTTGTTTGGCTTTGTTTTGTTGCTTGCCTAAAGCAAAATATATCTGTGGAGATTGATAATGGCATTAGTACATTGGTGAATGGTTACATAAAAAACAAAATGGAATATTTAATTCAATTTTTTTCCTTGGTCTAATATTATAATTTGAGGTGTAGGGCAATTAGATAATATTGTAAATATATATGCTGGACTTGGAGTCAGAGAGATCTGAGTTTAAATCCTGATTTAAACACTCCCTGTGCAACCCTGGGCAAGTCATTGAATCTCTCTGTCTTAATTTCCTCATCTATAAAATGGAGCTATGGGGTAGCTGGTGGCTCAGTGGATAGAACACTGGGACTAGAGTCAGGAGACATGAGTTCAAATCTAGCCTCAGATAGTTATTAGCTGTATGACCCTAGGCAAGTCACTTAACCTCTGATTGCCTGACAAAATGGATCCACTGGAGAAGGAAATGGCAAACCACTCCAGTATTTTGCTAAGAAAACCTCAAATGGGATCATGAAGGGTCAGACACAACTGAAATTATTGAACACAAAAAATGAGGATAACAGTAGCATTTACCCTGAGAGTTGCTATGAGGATCAAATGTGATAATTTGTAAAACTCTTTACTAACTTTAAAATTCTTTATTAAAATTAGCTGTTATGATTGCCTCAAGGACATTGAAGGCTGAAAAGTGAAGGCAAACTACAAATGGAAAAAAATGGAAAAGATTTGCAAAAAATATTTTACTACTTTATTTTGGAATTTTCTTCTTAATTTATGGAATAAAACAAGCATTTCTATAACAGTATAATAAAAAAAGATGATTGTACATGAAATTGCAGGCCTACTATACATAACTTGTTATTCCTTTCAAATATACAATAAAATTATCATGTAATTTTCTTTCTTGTTTTCCTTTTCCCCCCTCCCCTGAGATGATTGCCATTAGACACAAATAGGCATATATATATATATATATATATATATATATATATATATATATATATATATATATACACATATACGTATGTATATATGTAAATTATTCTATGTATACTTCTATTTATCAGTTCTTTCTCTGAATGAAGATAACATCTTCATATGTCCTATATAGTTCATTTGGGCATTTATAATAGCTAAAATAGCTTATTTGCTCAAAGTTATTCTTAAAACAATTGCTGTTACTGTGCATATGATGTTCTCTCGGTTCTGCTTATTTCATTCTTGATTATTTTGTGCAAGTCTTTCCATGGTTTTCTAACATCACTGAGCTCATCATTTCTTAAAGAACAGTGCTATTTCATCAAAAACATATACTAGAACTTGTTCAGTCATGTGATTTTTCAGCCAATTGATGGGTATCCCTGCAATTTCAAGTTCTTTGCTACCACAAAGAGAATAGTAGACTGTGCACACTTAGGCCTGAACATCACAGTCCCAGAAGTGCTTAGAAAGGAGAGAACAGTTCTCGCTAAGGAGAACAATAGGGAAAACAGCCATAATGGACAAAGTAGGTATAGATAATATCCGTGTTTGAGGAGAAACAGTTCTGGAGACACTGAGGGATCAATAAATGAGGATCAAGGAGATATTTATCATATGGAAAAAAATCTTAGACCTTGCTAACCCATCTTTGGTCCCATTTCAAACCCACTGCCTGTCCAGTTAGTAGCCCCTTTTAAAAAAAATTCTGACTTGCTGAAGATTCAGGGTTGGTTTCTTTATTATAAATATACAATCTAAAGGGTCTCAGCAGACACAAAGGCTAGGCATGTGGTCCTCATAAGTCACAACTCTGTTCAGGGTCCTTAAGCGTTCTAAGTTCCAATATGGCACCTGTTGATGGGTAACTTTATTTCAAAAAGCTGCAACTGTACCACCTCAGGCTTCAATGGTAACAAAGGGTTTCACAAAAATGCAGCCTATTAAAGGAAAAACCTGCTGTGTCTGGATTCTGTGTTTCGGGGAATTGTAGATCTGCCCTGAAACCTCCCTGACACTATCAGATACATTAACTTAGCACAGTGTCCAGCATATAGTAGGTACTCAATAAATATTTATTAACTCTGTAACTTATGTTGGAATTTAGTATTAGGTAGGATTATTCAGGACTCCAAATAGAGAGAGCTAGTAAGTGAAGCATCTGAGAGAGCTTAGGATAAGGTAGCTTTCTCAGTGGGTAGCTTGGAGGTGTGGTGGATAGAACACTGGGCTTGTAATCAGGAAAATTCGTC
Source organism: Bettongia penicillata ogilbyi (assembly GCA_023548195.1). NCBI lineage: Eukaryota > Metazoa > Chordata > Mammalia > Diprotodontia > Potoroidae > Bettongia > Bettongia penicillata. The sequence goes on from JAJHZJ010000250.1 coordinate 2,961,471, forward strand.
TTCCTGAGTTCAAATCCAGCCTCAGACGCCGGCTAGCTGTGTGACCCTGGACAAATCCCTTAACTCTTTACTTCAGTTTCGTCATCTATAAAATGAGCTGGAGAGGGAAATGGCAAACTCCTCCATCTTTGCCAAGAAAACCCCAAATGAGGTCATGAAGAGTTGGACAGGGCTGAAATGACTAAACAACCATACCTTCCTCAGCATGGCGGTTACAGGACATTCCATGATGACATGTTATTGCCTTTTGTATTTAGCAGTGGACAGTTTTCCATATGGTCTCTCACTGGATTCAAACACTATCCCAAATGAGAAGCAGCTTGATAAACGGGGCAGAGGGCTGGACTTGGAGCCATTTGAAAGACTTGGGTTCAAGTTCTGTTTCTGACACATACTTTTTATATGATCTAAGGAAGTCACTGAACCTTGCCGTGTTTTAGGCAGCTCTCTAAGGCTCCATAAGGTAGGAAGGAGTTCTTCACTATGAGATACTTATTCCAATCAAATCACAGAGCCAGTACTGGTTCAAATAACAACGATATTAAAGGAGATGCAAACTGTATTTCCAAGCTGAATCCTACCTAGCAATCCTGGCCATCTGGAGTGTGCCATAAATCATGTCTGGGCCAGGCAGTTATAGGAGGGGAAATCTTGAGGAGATATCTCAGGACACAAAGAGCCATGAAGGAGAAGTCCTTAGAATGTGGGCTTCAGTCTATGTACAATGACTTTGCTGAATGAAGACCGCTGGATGCCATTATTGTGCTTCTGGAGAAGCTGCTTTGATGGGAAAATGCCTTAGGTGTATTGGGAAAGTTTACTGGGGAAGTGTATTGGGGAGGTTTTTCCCCCTCCAAATATAACTTGTTTAATCACCAGCACTCCCATTCTGATGAGTCTTTTAGGATGCTTCTGGAAGGGCAAGGGGAAGCATCCTCCTTGGCCCAAAAGGACTCCAGTTAATATGAGGGATCACAGGCATTCAGGCCCATGAGTGGGAGTTTAATGATGAGCGTCCCATCTCTGGTCAGAGGTCTTGTGATAAATGGGATCACTTAGGATTTTATGTGCTCCTATTGAGTTCTTTCTTGAAAGATGACATTTCTGAAAGGCAATAAAGAAAAGCCAAGGGCTGCAGGTCTGAGGGGGGAGAGGGTGGACATTAATTGAGTACTGTAACCAGTGCTGGTTCTTTATATCAGATTTTATAAGAATATTATGGTATACATGGTAGATACGTAAAAAAAAAATAAAAACCCCAAACTCACAAAGACAGTTTCCATTGGCAAATACCATATTGTTTCTAGAAAAAAAAATGTTCTTTCCAAAATGATTTATGTTACTTAGTTGACATGTGGAATGATGTGAAGTCCTTTTGAAAGAAATAAACTTAAAAAAAAAGAATTTTCTGGGTTAAAAATAAGCAGAGAAGGAAAGAACTTGTGTTTGCAATCTTCCAAGAGTGACCTGACTTTTCTGTGGGATTGAATTATTCTGATATTTTGAGGAAGTGGGAACACTCTTTCCTGTTCTTAGTTCATTCATGCTTCCTTATTTGGTCTTTAGTAGAATGTTAGCTCCTTGAAGGCAGGGAATATGTAATTTCTGACTTTTTATCTAAGGTGCATAGAAGAGTGTATCTTCAGGGAACACTGAGAAATTACATGACTTGTCCAGGGTAACACAGCTCCCAGAAAGTAGGGCTTGTTTAATTCTTTGTATTTCAGGGTCTGAAGGCACTTAATAAATATTTAATTGGCTGATTATCATCGCATAGTTTGGAGTTAGCCACTGGGAGGAGAGGATGGCCAAAGGTGGCACCTTCTTTCTCTCTGTAAAAGGGACATCTTTATTGGTAGTTCAAAGCTCTAAGGAAATTAGAAGTTATCCCCTCCTGCAGAACTACAAAAAGAGTGTGTTCTCTTTTTTTATAGCATCTCAATAGCAAGGATCCCACCATACACAGGAGTGCCTGATGTACAGGTTCTTAGATCTACTTTTCTAAAAGGAAAGCAACTTTTGAGGGGTCAACAATCACTTTTAATAAGCATTCACTTAGTTTAGGAGAGTCAGCACCCTGAACTTCAGAGAAGATAGAAACAGAGAAATAAAAATCAACAACAGGGCTTCCAACTGTCTGACCATAAGCAATACATACATTACAGATGAATACACAGATCCAACTGTCTGACCATTACATACATACGTAGTTACCAGGGAAAGAAGCACCGACATCTAGGGGCTACTTAGAAGCTTCTCAGAGTATCATCTGGCACACAAACGTTCTTCCAAAAACTCATCTAGGGGCTACTTAGAAGCTTCTCAGAGTATCATCTGGCACACAAACGTTCTTCCAAAAACTAAGCCCTAAAGTAAAACCTTACTTCAGAGTATATTACTCTTTTCAGAGCCAGAGGGCATCACAACCCTTGAGAACCAGTGCCTCATTAGAAATGAACAAAAGATGTGGGCCTTCAAACAAACAAACAAAATCTCCCCTAATCAAGTGTCCCTTAGTGGGCAGGTCCATTAATGGATGGGGAAGATCTTTAACTCTCATTGGCATTCCAAGCATATATAAACTTTTCTTTGTAATCTTGTAATGAGAGCAGAGACTATGTTTTACTGATCTTGACATCCCACTCAAAGCTGACAGAGCACAGGGTGTGTGGATGTATACATATGTATATTCCTATGCTGGACAAGTCACTTCACCCTGTTTGCCTCAGTTTCCTCATCTGTAAAATGGGTTGGAGAAGGAAATGAAAAACTACTCTAGTATCTTTGCCAAGAAAACTCCAAATTGGGTCATAAAGAGTTGGACAGGACTCAAAGAATTCGATAACAACAACAAATGATTCCAAAGGGGTAAATAAAGGTGGTACAGTGGATAGAATACTGGAGCTGTCACAACTGACGAGTTTAAATCTAGCTCCAGATACTTACTGTCTGTGCAACTGTGGGCAAGTGATTTAGAGTCTTCCTCCCTCACTTTCCTCATTTGTCAAATGGGGGTAACATTAGTGCACCAGAGATGTTGTAAAGATGAAATGAGATAGTCTTTGTAACATGCTTTGCAAATCTTACAGAGCTATTTGAATGCTAGTTCTCCTCACTGCATTAACTCTTCTCTGCCCCTCTCAGAGAAGTCATTCTAATTCAGTTAAGATTAAGAAATAATGGGAGGAACTGATTTGGAATCCTGGCAGAGTTGCTGGGGAAGAGAGTCTATTAAATTCATTTCAACAAGCACTTATTGAGTGCCTACTGTGTTCCAGACATTAGAACTGTTAAGACAAAACTCAACAATACTTTCCCTGAAAGAGCTTATATTTTATTGGGTGGGGGGGCGTTGCCCAACATGGAATATCTATCATAATAGCTAGAGCTAGAAGAGACCTCAGAGGCCTTGTCACATTGTAGATGAAGAAACAACTAGCCAGGGAGCTGAAGCAGCTTGCTCAACGCCACACAGGTAGCAAGCATCCCAGATGGGGTGGGAAACTCGATACCCTGACTCTTGAGTCACTGCACTTTCTGGGATATCATGTGGCACATGGATTAGAGAAGTAAAATATATACAAAATAAGTGCAAATAATGAGGAGGGGGCAATGAACACTGAAAGAATATGAAAAGAACATGGCACTTTTGCTGAGCCTGAAACGGAGTTATGGATTCCAAGAGACAGAGATGATGGAGAATAATTCAACTGTGGAGAATTGCCAATGCAAAGGTGTAGTGGTAAGAGATTGGTTGAAGGCCACAAATGGGTAACAGCAAATAAGTTAGATTGCCTATTTGGTGGGCTTTCATCTTCCCTCAAAATCACACCTTATAGTTCTATACAAAAGCCAGTCCTGCATACTGGGCATTAACTTCAAACACTTCCAAGGAAAAAGACAGATCTCTTATGATTTGGAGGCATGAGGATCGCTGACTTTAATTTTTGCATCAAAGTAAATTCAGGAACAGCATGTCCCATTTTTGTTTTCATGCCTAGTCCCCAGATTCTAATATTCTAATAAGCCAGAGCTGAGATGTTTTCATCTTCTGTGTTCTTCCTAGTTGACTGTTCTTTAATACAAGGTCACACTTTGGTTCAAACATCAGGCCTTCAGTTTGATCCAGCTAAAGAAAGAGGAAAGCAAAACCTCAGCTGTTTGTGGCTATGGATGCTTGGCCCAGCTCCCACATGGTGTAGATTGGCAATAGGGGGAGCCCCATAGGAAGGCAGCCATTGGAACCTCCAGTGTGGATGCCAGGAAAGGCTGAGATCACAGACCTGCTCCAGTTCAGCTGCAGGTGCAAAGAGCAGCTGAGGCTACGGAGTCTCTACCAAGCCTGCCTGACTCAGCTGCTGACAATGAAAGTCACCGAGAAGTGTTCACGTGTAACCTAAATCTGATGGAAGGATAGAATTTGGAACTCAAAACTTTAAATAAACATATTAAAAAAAATTAGAAGAGAAAGAAGAGAGGTGTTATGCTTTACAGTTCCCAAGCAATAGCTGACAAACCAGAAAGTCCTGCCTCGATGGAGTTGGTTGGCACTTTAGCCAATAGGTAATTCCCACCTCTCCTCTTCTGAAGGAGGAGGATGAGGTGTAGTGGTACTAACATATGACGTTTACATAGTGTTTTAAAGATTGCAAAGCACTTTATTATATACATTATCTCCTTGAATCCTCACATAACCTTGTGAGGGAGCAACTACAAATTTTTTGTCTTGATCTATGATTTCATAGGGGTAGGGAACCCCCCCCCCCACTTTATCAATGAATGAATGAATGAATGTAAAAATAAATGAATCCCTTAACAGACATTTATTAAATACTGCATATGAGTGGATGAGCTAAGCCCTGTAGAGATAAGAGGAATGGTTCCTGTCCTCCTGGGGTTTAAATTCAAGTAGGGGAGACAACAGGTACACATATGAGTAGATACAGAATAAATTTAAAAGTGAATAGCAGGTCATTTGGGGAGGGGCTTTCCTACTAGCTGGGGGTGGGACATGAAAGGCTTCACGAAGAAGATGGTGCTTCAGATGAGCTTGGAAAAGAATGTAAGTGCTCTTAGGTCCTAGGCATTGTACTTAGTACTAGAATCTGAATACAAAAAAAGAAATAGTTTTTGCCTTCAAATGATCTTACGTTCTAATAAGTGGACACAAGGAAAGGGTTTTTGGTGGGGCAAAGAAAGTCACAGAAGGGTAAATAAAATCAGAGTAATTGATTGACACACCTTTCCCCAAAGTGTGATGTTGTTGATTTGATTTCTGTTGCCAAACTAAAAGGTGGGAAGGAGGATGAAGAAGTATATACACAGCAGCCTGGCAAGGAGATGGTGGTAGAGTACAATTGGGTGTCTGGAGTCAGCTAGATATGGTGAGCTCTTTTCAGTTGGGATATTGAGATCCAAGGGTAGTAGTTGGAGGCTTGGGTTGGGAGGGTACGATAGCACAGGTGGTAGCACCAAGACTGGAAGATCAGACAAGCAATCAGTAAGCATTTAATAAGTGCCTACTATGTGCCAGGTACATAGAAAATAGAAATGAAGAACGGGTAGATGGATGGGGTATGGGGCGTGCTCATCAATCAGACGTTTTTGCCAACTGGCTGCTCTGAGATATATAGCTGATATTTGTAGTGGTCCTGTGGTCCTGAAGGGTTGCCTACGGCCCTGAGAAGTGACTTACTCAAGTCACACAGTCAGTATGTGAGAAGCTCAATCTGAACCCAGGCTGTTATTATTCAGAGTGCACACTTTCTCCAACATGACATACTGTCTCTAATTTTCCCAAGGTGACATAGTCAGTGGCTAGGTAAAGAGTAGACATCATGTTTCCAGAATTCTTGGTCAGTGCCTCTGCCCGTTTCCTCTCCCCCACAACTATGGCAGGCCATCTTTGGGAGAGACGTGAGCAAAAAAGTAAAGACTGTGGCAAAAAGACAAAAATCAGTACCGAGAACCCAAGTTAGCTTGGCCAGGATGTGGTCCTTTCTAGCCTGGGTAGGGGTTGTTAGCTTTTTCTTAAGTGGATCAGGAAAAGGAATCCTGGATTTTAAAGCTTTGTGCATTCGCTTGGCTTTTCCCTTGTAGTACAATAAGTACTTTTTAAAAATAGAAATAATGTTGTCTCCTTTGTATTAAAAGGTGACCCTGCTCACCTTACCACAAGACCAATTCTTCCAGTCCTGGTGATAGATTTGACAAAATCTTCTTCCCTTCACCCCCCTGCTATGACCAAAGGAAGCACATTTTCAGGATGTCAGGCTAGTAAGTTAAGGATTATAGTCTTTGCTTACACACTGACTAAACCCAGTGGTCTGGATAGAGCTGGAACCTCTGACCTTAGGCTCATTAGTATCCCACTGTAATGACTGAGCTGTTAGCATCCTCATCCAAGGTGATTAGACAGGGCTCAGGTGCTCCATTAAGCTGTGCTAAGCAATACACCAGGTCACTTAGTAGTAATAATGTGTACAAAGCACTGTTCTCTTAACAACTTCATGAGTATTGCAAAGATTATTCTCATTTTAGAGAAAAAGTAACTGTGAATCAGAGACATTAGGTAAGAGGTGGAACCAGTGAGTTTAAATCTTACCTTACATAATTACTGTTTTTGTGACCTTGGACAAGTAATTTAACCTCCTTGGGCCTCAGTTTATTTTTCTGTAAAGTGTCAAGGTTGGATCAGATGTCCTCTGAAGCCCCTAGTTGCTTTACATCTGTGATTGTATGATTTATAATATGCTCAACATCACAATGGTAGTAAGTATGATAAACTGGTATGCAAACCCAGATGTCTCTTGACTTTAGGAATCTCCTAACTCCATGTCCAACATTCTTTCCATTGTTTCACATGATACACATATCCCTGTCACATATGATGAAACTTGCAACTAAAAGATAGTCCTAGTGGAAAAGATTGGTAGAAGCCATATTCAATACCTAGACCATTGCTAATGGTCTTAAAAGGATGCATTTTTTTTGCATTATAACATACAGAGGAGAACATAATGGGTTGAATGCTGGGTAGGGAATTAGGAAGACTGGTGTTGAGATAAGATATATTTTTTTTCATGATTTCCTTTTTTAAAAGTTATTTCATTTATTTTTAGTTTTCAACATTCACTTCCATAAATTTAAAATTTTCCTCCTCCCTCCCTTGTTCTTCCCCAAGATGGCTTGCCATCTGATAAAGGCTCTACATATACATTTTTATTAAACATATTACTCATGTTGTATAGAAGAATTCGAATAAATGGGAGGAAACATGAGAAAGCAAAAAAAAAAAAAGAAGAAGAAAATAGTTTACTATGCTCTATATTCTGACTCCATAGTTCTTTCTTTGGATGTGGATGGCATTTTCCATCATGAGTCCTTTGGAATTGTGTTAGGTCCTTGCATTGCTGAGAAGCACTAAGTCTATCAAAGTCAGTCAGTGTGACTGTTACTGTGAGTAAGGTCAGATATCTTTTACTTACTAGGGCTGACCATGGGTAATGACATTCAACCCCTGTGAAGCTCAGACAGTTCTCTAATTCTCTAAGAGAAGCAGCCTAGTAGAATGGCTTAAGCTTTGACCCTGGAGTTATGGGTTCCAGGTTTGAATTCTATCTCTGAAGCTCTCCATGTGACTTTAGTCAAGTCACTTAATGTGAATCTCAGTTTCTTCTTCCATTAAAATATGAAGATTGGATTAGATGAGCAGTAAGGTTGCTTCTAGCCCTAGATGTATTTTCAAGTTATGAACTAGCTTTGGTTTACATAAACAGTAATGAATTTCCCTAACAACAAAAATCATAGGTGCTGACATATAAAATTACATTCAGACATATAATATGCACAATAATATCTCATCCACATATGATGTGCATATATGCCTACATGATATAATATTTATGTGCACATATTTCCAGACATATATGCCATGTAAGTGTAAATACCACTGTTCAGTCAGTTGATAAACATTTATTAATCTCCTATAATGTTCCTGACACTGTGCTAAGTGCTGGTGATACAAAGAAAGGCAAAAAACAGTCTCTGCTCTTGAGCTCACAGTCCAATGGGAGAACCAACATGCAAACAACCATGTATAAACAAGATATACATATGATAAATTGGATATTATCTTAGGCAGAATGTGCCAGCATTAGAGGAAATTTGAAAAAGCTTCTTACAGAAGGTGAGATTTTTGCTGAGACTTGAAGGAAGCCAGAGAACTTAGGAGGTGGAGAAAAGGAGGGAGGGAATTCCAGGCATGTGGGGCAGCAAGGAGAAATCCTGGTGTCTGTCTGGAGATAGATTGTTTTGTGTGAGGATCAGCAAGGAGACCAATGTCCATGCAGTGTGTGTCTGTGTGGGGGAGATTGGCAAGATGGTGGTGGGGTCAGGTTGTGAAGGCTTTTGAATGCCTCTGGTTACTGGTGACCATCCTGGGCAATGTCTATATTTCCATACGGATACACACTTTCCTGTTAGCTTTTTTTTTTTTTTGCATGATGAGATTCTTTTATTATTAAAGACTACATCTCCTCTATTCTAATACCTTCAGTAGTTATAGAAGATTATCTCATAAATCATTATTACACAGATTCAGTAATGTATTTTTTAAATTTAAATTTATTTATTTAAGTTTTCAACATTCATTTCCACAAAATTTTGGGTTCCAATTTTTCTCCCCATATCTCCCCTCCTCCCACCCCAAAACGCCAAGCATTCTAATTACCCCTATCACCAATCTGTCCTCCATTCTAACATCCCTCCCTTCCCTTATCCCCATCTTCTCTTTTGTCCTGAAGGGCAAGATAAATTTCTATACCCCATTACCTGTATTTCTTATTTCCTAGTTGCAAGAACAGTACTCAACAGTTGTTCCTAAAACTTTGAGTTCCAACTTCTCTTCCTCCCTCTCTCCCTACCCATCCCCTTTGGGAAGGCAAGCATTTAATATAGGTCATATCTGTGTAGTTTTGCAAATGACTTCCATAATAGTCATGTTGTGTAAGACTAACTATATTTCCCTCCATCCTATCCTGCCCCCCATTTCTTCTGCCCTCTCTTTTGACCCTGTCCCTCTCCAAGAGTGTTGACTTCAACTTGCTCCCTCCTCCCATTGCCCTCCCTTCCATCATCCCCCTACCCTGCTTATCTCCTTCTCCCCTACTTTCCTGTATTGTAAGATAGGTTTTCATACCAAAATGAGTGTGCCTTTTGTTCCTTCCTTTAGTCGAATGTGATGAGAGTAAGCTTCATGTTTTTTCTCTCACCTCCCTGCTTTTTCCCTCTATTGAAAACTCTTATACTTGCCTCTTTTATGAGAGATAATTTGCCCCATTCAATTTCTCCCAGTGTATTTCTCTCTCACCCCTTAATTTCATTTTAAGATATGATCCCATCCCATTCAATTCACCTTGTGTTGTGCGTGTGTGTGTGTGTGTGTGTGTGTGTGTGTGTAATCCCACCAGTTACCCTGATACTGAAAAAAAGTTTCAAGAGTTACAAATATTGTCTTTTCATGTAGGAATATAAACAGTTCCACTTTAGTAAGTCTCTTATGGTTTCTCTTTGCTGTTTACCTTTTCATGCTTCTCTTGATTCTTGCACTTGAAAGTCAGATTTTCTTTTCAGCTCTGGTCTTTTCATCAAGAAGGCTTGAAAGTCCTCTATTTCATTGAAAGACCATTTCCACCCCTGAAGCATTATATTCAGTTTTGCCAGGTAGGTGATTCTTGGTTTTAGTCCTAGTTCCTTTGACTTTTGGAAGATCATATTCCAAGCCCTTTGATCACTTAATGTAGAAGCTGCTAGATCTTGTGTTATCCTGATTGTATTTCCACAATACTTGAATTGTTTCTTTCTAACTACTTGCAATATTTCCTCCTTGACCTGAGAACTCTGGAATTTGGCCACAATGTTCCTAGGAATTTCTCTTTTTGGATCTCTTTCAGGAAGTGATCATTGAATTCTTTCAATATTTATCTTGCCCCCTGGTTCTAGAATATCAGGGCAGTTTTCCTTGATAATTTCATGGAAGATGTTGTCTAGGCTATTTTTTTGATTATGACTTTCAGGTAGTCCCATAATTTTTAAATTGTCTCTCATGGATCTATTTTCCAGGTCAGTTGTTTTTCCAACGAGATATTTCACATTCTCTTCCATTTTTTCATTCTTTTAGTTTTATTTTGTGATTTCTTGGTTTCTCATAAAGTCATTACCCTCCATCTGTTCCATTCTAATTTTTAAAGAACTATTTTCTTCAGTGAGCTTTTGAACCTCCTCTTCCATTTTGGCTAATTCTGCTTTTTAAAGCATTCTTCTCCTCATTGACTTTTTGGACCTCTTTTGCCAATTGAGGTAGCCTATTTTTCAAGGTGTTATTTTCTTCAGCATTTTTTTGGGTTTCCTTTAGCAAGGTGTTGACCAGTTTTTCATGTTTTTCTTGCATCTCTGTCATTTCTCTTCCCAGTTTTTCCTCCACCTCTCTTACTTGATTTTCAAAATCCTTTTTGAGCTCTTCCATGGCCTGAGACCATTTAATATTTATTTTGGATGTTTGGGATACAGAAGCCTTGACTTTTATATCTTTCCCTGATGGTAAGCATTGTTCTTCCTCATCTGAAAGGATGGGAGAAGATATCTATTCACCAAGAAAGTAACCCTCTATTGTCTTATTTTTCCCCCCTTTTTTAGTCATTTTCCCAATGAGTTGCTTGACTTTTGGGTCCTTTGTCAAGAGTAGGGTATACTCTGGTAATCTGTAAGATCTCCAAGGTGGCACAATCAAGCTTGTACACCAGTCTGGGAGCAGGAAGAGATTTTTGTGCCCAGAATCTTAGCACAGTTTCCTCTCCATAGCCACCTGGCCTCCAGTTCTGTCAAGCCAGCACTGGGGGGCTGAGATTCAGTTAAGCTGTGGGGGCAGGGCCACCATTCAGTGTGAGACAAAGACCAGCTCCCTCAGGGCCTCTACATAGGGCTGAGGTAAGAATGGGCTGCTCAGTGCCCCCAGGGGTTTTGCAATGCAACAATGGATACGGGCTGCTGTGGGAACTGCTGCCTGCCCCATGTGGCCTCTGAGGCCACTGCCTAAGGCGGGAGCTATGGGAAGACCCTTTTCCCTTCCCAGCCAGCTGAAAAAACCCTGTCACTGATCTTTGGTGCCTGTAGGTTGAGGGATCTTTGAATCTGCTGCTGCTGTGACTGGAGATTCTGCCCCCAAGATGTTCTCCTCTCAGAGTCATGCTGCCTGTGTTCGGCCAAGGCTTGGCTAGGCTCTGTTCCACGTCCAGTGCAACAGATGTTTCCTGTGGACCTTTCAGGTCACTCTGGGCTGGAAATCTCCTCCACTCTGTTCTCCACTTCTGCTGCTCCAAAATGTGTTGAGTCCTTCTGTACAGGGGTTTTACGGACTGTGTGGGGAGACTCTGTGCATGTGTGTCTTTATACTCCTCCATCTTGGCTCTGCCCCCTCCTGTTAGCTTTCAAAGCAAGTAGACGAATACTGCAAACATTTCCCCCTTTTGAACATTAGAACAAAAAGGTAATCTCAGGTTACCTCCAGAGCTAAGATGTCCTTTTATTCCCTATAATAAGACTGCCCAAGAAAAGTGACTTTGTCACTTGGGAAATTGTCTAATGTTGCTTTTGCCTTGAGGCAAAGGAAACGGTGAGTTGTCTGGTCTGCCAGCCATTAATGCTTTTATTGTTGACACTGTACCTCTGTATGACTGTTTGGGCAAGGCTCATAAACCTTCGCAAGTTCATTACTCACCAATTAACTTCAAATTGATCTCACTGTCTGGGCCTGGAAGGCTGGGTAGGGATTCTGTGTCACTTTTTATTGAGTGGGATTCCTTTTCATGCTGTGAAGAGGAGCCTCTGTGGTGGCTGACTGAGGGGTGTCACCCCCAGGCTAGCTCATTACTTCGTTATTTGTGCATGCTGATATCGGAGCCATCCCTCAAGATCTGAAAGGATTGGTTGCCGGCTAATCTGTTTGGCTAGTAGATCCTGCGGTCATCTCCCTGTACATCTGCAAGCACATGCTTATTTCTCAGTGTCATTCCTAGAATCTTGGGGAATTGATGTAATTACTCAAGGCCCTCTCACCTTAGAGTCGTTCCTGTCTCAGGAAGGGAGCTGTGTGTTTGTGTGTATGTGTATGTGTATGTGTGTGTGTGTGTCTGTCTGTATGTGTTGGGGGGGGAAGGAGGATAGTAGTAAGCCAGAAATAGGTGGTTTTCCATTTGTCTCTGTCTCCCCACCACCATTCCCCATCCTCAAAGCAAGGTGAGTGTGACTACCCTTTCCCCTTTACAAGCTGACCTCGATAGTAGCTCCAATCTGATTTCACAATTGTAAAAAAAAAAAAAAAAAAGGTAGCTTGTCAGGATTTCAAAGACTCATAGCAGCCTCCTGACTCTTGGCAGAGTAGTGGTAGACTATGAGTACACAATTAGGTAAACTTGGTCAAATGTGATCAATGTGTGGATTTGTTTGGCTTTAATTTGCTTTGTTAGAAAAGTGGTTGATTTCCCATCTTTGGGAAACAACAGAGATGCAAAAAAACCCCCAGTCTATAAAATATTTTTAAAAAATTCAATGGAGAAATGTGGGAAGAGGCATGAGGAAGGAAAGAATGCCTTTAGGTCATGAACGCCTTGGGGATGGGCCCTGGATTTTCTTAGCCTGTTTCTTTAGCTTCTTCCGAGGTCATTCCAGGTGGGCAGTGTTTAGACAAAGAGCTGCCACAGAAAAATGACATTATCTTGCATCCCCTAAGTCTTTGACTCAGAACTAACTGGTTTGAAAAGCAGAAAATCTCAGAGTTGTTTTTGGTTACCTCGATCCCAGGTGCCATTGAGTAGTAAGCTAAGTTCTTAACTGTATGATTTGAAAAGCCCTCAAGGTTTTATATGAGTGACCTGCAGACAGCATTCAAGGTGATGCCACTTTAAAAAATGAAAGTCATTAGGCCCTGGAAAAGAGATGGCCTAACAGTCATATTTAAAGTAGCTAAAAATGTCAGTCCTCAGTTTTACTCAAGTTCTAGGCCCTTCACTCTTTACTACAACTTCAGCATCTCCCTTCTCTCGCTCAGTTATACTTATCATCAATACCATCTAGTTTAGGTTTTGCTTACCCTTTAAGTGTTTTGTGTATGAATTTTCTTTTCCCACTAAAACTGTCAGCTACTGAATTGGTCTGATCATTCTGGAAAGCAGTTTGGAAAGTGACCCAAGTCTCCATAATCTTTGACCCAGAGATCTCACTGCTAAGTATATATATCAAGGAGGTCAATGATTAAAAAACAGAAGGTCCCCTATGCATCATCATATTTATCATGTCACTTTTTGTAGGAACAAGAACTAAAAGCAAAGTAGGAATCATTGGATGGGGAGAATGGCTGATCCATGTGTGGTTCTGGGATATAATGGAATATTACTGCTCCGTAAGAAATAATGACTATAGAGAAGCATGGGAAGACAGGAACCCAGGTAAAGTGAAGCCAGTAGAATCAGGAAAACAATAGACCCAATGAGTACAATGTCAATGGAGAGAAAAATGAAAAGGACACAATTGAAACGAAGTGCTAGAAATTATAATGATCAAATTTGGGAGCAAAGAAGAAATGTGAGCATGCAAATCCCTCCTTTCTTTACAGAGGTAGAAGATCCTGGGTGTGGAATGCTCCATGCCAGAGTTGGTTAATGTGTTGTTTAACTATTTCCTTCCTCCCCACCCATCTTATTCTTTGTTACATAAGATGCTTTGTGGAAAAAAAAGAGAAAAAAAAAACACCTGTAAGCTTCTTGAAAATAGAGCATAGAAAAGATTTCTCTTTCCTGTCCAGTATAGGGTGCCTGGAACAAAGTAGGGGCTTAATAAATGTTTATTGATTCATTGAATGTAGACTTTCAGAATCAGAATCAGAACTGAAAGATCCCTCAGAGAGCATCTAGATCAAACCTGCCACCAGACCCGTAAGTGGTCATCCGGCCCCTGCTACAAGACTTTCAGCGAGGTTGAATCTCTGACCTCTGGAGGCATTGCACTCCACCTTCATGCCCTGATGGTTCAAATGCTTTCCTTGTAGCTAACTGAGCAGAAATCTCTCTTTCTGTAATCTCCACTTGGTTTTAGCTTTGCTCCCTGGGTATCAGCAGAACAAACCCAACCTTTCTGTTATTTGCCAAACAGCCTTAGTTGTTCCCAGTCTTGGATTTATTTTAAGGGGATAGGGGTCAATTCTGTAGTAAGACATCGTTTTGGTTCTCTGTGCCTCCACTCAGACTCGGGAAACTTGGAAGGTCATCTTGGGTCTAGACATTCCATTGGATTATTGTTTTGTTAACAGGTACCCAGTTGTTTCCATTTTAATTCACTTAGATTTTGAGTTCCTCGAGGACGGAGACTGTCTTTTTTCCACTTTTTATATCCCCAGCATTTAGCATGGTGCCTGCTACATAGTAAGTTTGTTACGTAAGGAAGTGACATAGAAACAAGCACCAGCATGCAATCAGGTTTTTTTTTTTTTTAACATTTAATTGGAACCGAAAAGGAAATAAAACAATGTAAAACAATTTTAGCATCTATTCCTCAAATGCTCTAGTTATTGCACTCCTCTCTTCCTCAGAATAATTTAGCAAGGAACAGAACTTCTCTGGGTTCCCTTTTACAAACTGACAAAACAATGTGTATCCTAAGGCATTCTTGACTAAATGCGTAGTGCATGGGTCAATCTCAGTGTTTGTCAGCTCCTACTTGCTATTAAGAATGCTCCGTCATCTCTCGGAAGTCTCTGTGGACCATGAAAATTTCCATAATTTCACTGCCTTATAACTTGAGTATCAGCCTGCATGCTTTGCCCAGCTGAGGTCTGACCCCTTTCCATAACCTGGGCCTTGCTACCATCTCTACAGCATGACTCAGATTGTCCTTACTCTTTCCTTTATCTCCTTGCCAAGATAATATCTCATGTGATATGTGAAAAATTGAAGTTCTGAATCCCTTTCCCCCTAAATTAGACCCAAACTTGCAGGCTTAGGCCCTCATGAGAAATGTATTCCTAATGTGACACTGAAAAATTTTTCTTGCCCTTGTTCAACCCATCACATGCTTTCACATGACAGTCCTTCTGTGAATTCAATACGTTTCAGTTGCTTGGGGATCTCTAAATGGTTATGGGTAATTTGTTCTAGTCAGAAGATTATTTATCCATATTCTTGTAATGTTAATGAGTTTAAAGATCTTCCCCACCCATTAATGGGCCTACCCATTAAGGAAAACTTGATTAGGGGAGGCCCATACCTTTTGTTAATTTTCTAATGAGGCACTGATTCTCTAGGGTTGTGATGCCTTCTGGTTCTGGAAAATGTATAAGTACTCTGAGGTGAGTTTTTACTTGGGGTTAGTGTTTGGAAGAAGGCTTGTGTGCCAGATGAAATTTTGGGAAGCCTCTAAAAAGCCCCCTGGCTCTGAAAACCCAGATGTTGGTGCTTCTTTCTCTGGTATCTATGTATGTATGGTCAGACAATTATCTGTCTGTTGATCTGTCAGGCACATGGAAGCCCTGTCTGTTGATTTTAATTTCTCTGTATTTTCTCTGAAATTCAGGATGCTGACTTTTTCCCCTGAACTAAGTGAATGATGCATATGCTTGATTATAGTGATTGTTGACCCCTCAAAAGCTTCCTTTCCTTTTAGAAAAGCAGATCTAAGAACCTGTACAGCAGGCCCTTCTGTGTATGCTGTGGTCCTTGATATTAAAATCCTTAACATTACATACCTTTTCCATCTTTATTTTTGTCATTGTCAAAACCATTTGCATGCATATTGTATTTTGGTGTCCTATACTTTGTGCCATAGGAAATGAATAAGTCATGCCTTCCCTGCCTTCTAATGTAAGGAACACTTTTAGAAAGATGCCTAGAGGAGGTCATTTTTGATTGAGATGGTAGAGGAGATTCTTGCAGGTATAGATATGGGTTCAACTAATGGGCCCACTGAGGTCCCTTTCAACACAGATATTCTAGGACTGTGTGAACTTTACATAATTTGCAGAACCTAAAGATAAGCATAAATTCATTTTGCTTCCACTCTTAGATGTGTAATAGTTTATATACAATTTAGATGACATTGCAAACTCATCCCTAAGTTTATGGGCCATACCATATGCCATTAGATGATTTTATAACATTTTTTCCTCTTGAACTACTTGCAGTGTGATAATTGTAATGTTTATCAGTCCTATTCCTTTATAAAAGGAGGTGCCAAAAATGCTATTTGTAATCACAGCAGCCACCACCCAAAAGTGGAGAGAAAAAATGGCAGATGGTATCATCAAAATTATATTGAAAAAAATAATTCATAATGATGAAAGATATGGCAGTAAAGTCCTGGCAATACGTATGGGTGGCAAGAAAGATTTATTCCTGGTGCGTTGGTAGTTCATCATAAATAATGTAACAACTTGTTTTTTTTAAAACTTCTTAATGAAGAAAAATCAGCTGGATTGGTGGATGAGTCACAACTAGACCTGTCGCTTTCAGTAAATGAGTATAAAACTAGCCATCATCATTATTGGTAACATGTATTTGAGTGCCCACTATAAATGGTACTCTTCTAATGAGGACAAGATCATGAACTTGCTGCCAACATGAGCAAGTTCACCATTTCCTCCGCTTCTCACTTATCTGGCATTAACCTTGAAAATGCATGACTGAGCACAAAGGAGATTGGGAGAGAAATTATGAATCAACCACAGTGAACCTACCCCTACTACTAAAAGAAAAACAAAAATGTTACTGAAGATGATGGGTCAACAGAATCATATTTATTGCAAAAAAAAAAAAAAAAAATAGAACGTGCTCAAAGGCAGTATAACCAGAATTTATAAATACCCAGGAAATTCCTACAGGTATCCAGTTTGATACCAGCATCAAGTGGCATTAATTGGTTATGTTAGTCTTGGCTGAAAACTACCAGTGTTAATTGGGAAAGTTGAGTTGACTATTTTGGGATAAGCTAGTTTTGGGGAAAATAGAGCAGTATTCCTTGAATCTGATGTTTCAATTCTCCCATCTAATGAAATACTGATAGAAAAATGAAGCACTAAAGTATAGGGTATTGACTGGTACAAATGGAGTTAGGGAAGAGGGCAGAACAAGAGGGATGAGGATAGGCAGCTTTTCCACCTCTCCATGTAGGATGAGGGGATTAACTGCCAAGTTCTTTTGAAGATCTAATTTTAATTAGAGAGTACCATTGCTCTGTACATTAGAGCACTTTAGGCTATGTTATTTGCTAACATTGAATAGGTTTAGTTTTGTAACACTAGTCCCATTAAGCCTGATTAATTCTTTCTAAGTGCTACATCTGTAATTCTGTTGGTTGACACTGGCTGACAATAGTGCCTGAGTGGCAGGGTAGGTAGTGACAATTCCTAAAAGGACATAGGATAGATAAAGAGCCTGGACTATTACAGTAGTGGCCTCAATAGGCTTATTTCATTTGGTTTCTACCCTCTACACTCCGTTCTCCGTCGCTGTTCCCAAAGCCCTGATCTATTCATGTCACCCTTCTCAAGAAGCTTCAGTGGACCCCAATTACCTTTAGCATGAAGTAAAAACTTCTCTGTTTGACATTTACAATTCTTCACAATCTGAATATAGCCTATTAGTAAAAAGTGAGGAGGTGGTGCTTGACCTAAATATTAAAGGAAATCAGGAATTCCAAGAGTGGAAGTGAGAAGGAAGTGAGTTTCATGCAGGAGGGACAGAAGAGGTGTGGAGATGGGAGAGGGAGCATAGTCCAGGATGACTAGCAGTGAAATGTCTGAATGGGAGTCCTGTAAGAAGAAAAAGACTGGAAAGGCAGGGAGGGAGCAGATTGCATAGAATCTTAAATGCCAAACAGAGGAATTTATGTGATTATCCAATGGGAATGACATAGTTGGACTTTTGTTTTAGGAATATTGCTTTGCTTTTATATAGGACTGTGGGGAGAGGCTTGGAACATGGGTACCACATAGGAGACTATGGAAGTGGGTCAGTCAGATATCTGTGTGAATAGTGATGAAGGGTCATGTGGAAGAGATATAGAGTTCCAAGCAATAAGATATTTGGGCTGAGTGAGACTGAGACGTCTAGAATGACACTAAGGCTATTGGCGTCTATAAGGAAGGCAATACCTTTTATAATAATAGAAAAGTTTAGAAGAGGAGTGAGTTTGAGTGTAGGACAATCAAGCTGTTTTGAACCTGCTGAGTTTGAGATAACTGAGATATCCCATTTAAAGTTTCCAGTAGGCAGTTGAATATGTGGCATTCTAGTTCAGGAGAGAGAAAAGGACTAGATATCTAGGTTTGAGAGTCATCTGTGTGGGTAAAGATGATAATTGAACTCTTAGAAGCTGATGAGCTCATCAAGTAAGGGAATGTTTTAGCCAGAAACTCAGAGGGTCTTCCCCTCCTAGATTGGTTTCTTTTTGACCAGGTTAAAAAGGCCATTCTTTGCCACTTTTCTTACCTAGCTTTAATCACTGGATTGGCATTGCCTCAGACAATTGCAGACTTGGGAGAGACCTTACCTCAAAAAAGTCAAAGTCTCCCATGCCTCTGGGGCCATCTCCAGTTGTCCTGATCTATATTTTGGCACTGGACCCAGATGGCTCCAGAGAATGAGGCTGGTGACTTTTCTAGCCCTGCCTCATTTAAATCTGATTCACTTGCAAGTCTTGACATCACTTTCTTGATATCATAATCCTCTTCAAAAATGAAGGACATACAACAAAAAAATGAACTCATGGCAACTGATGAGGTCGTCAGGTAAAAGAATGAAGAGAAAAAAAGGCGTGGGACAGATCCTTGTGCACTCACAGTTTGGTGAACATGACATGAATGATGATGGAGCGAAGGATGATGAGGTGGGGTGAGATAGGTAGAAGGATGACTAGGAGAAAGAAGTGTCATAAAAACCCAAATAGGAGAGAGAGAGTAGCTGGGAAGAGAGGATGAACAGCAGTGTTAAATGCTGCAGAGAAATTAATAGGGACAAAGACTGAGAGGAAGAAGCCATTAAATGTGGCAGTAAGGTCATCAATAACTTCTAAGAGAGCATGATGAAGTCAGAAGCCAGACTGGAGAGTATAGATGAGAAGTGGAGGTGCTGAGATGGTTTTTTTTTTCAAGGAATGTGACTGAGAAAGGGAGAGAAAAAAGATATAGGACCAGAGGTAGAGGAGATGTGGAAACTAAGGAGGATTTTTAAAAGAGATAATAAGCTTCTTTAGGGCAGGTGTTATCCTGTTTTTTTATTTGTATCTCCACTGTGGAGATACATGGAAAGTATTTTATAAATAAGTACTTGTTGATGGATTATGTAAAGCATATGGTACAGTCAGAATTGCTTTTTATTTACATCATTATTAAAATAACTGAATAGATGAATTGACTAGTCACTCTAAGAAGTGTGGAAGCATGAATTGATAGCTAGTCTCAAAGTCACAAGGATATGGGTTCAAGTCTCTGATATATGTATATATTGACTGTGTGATCTAGGGCAAATCACTCACTGCTCAGTGCTGACATTTCAGTGAAGATGCCAACTTGATCTCTTAAAGGACTTCCTGACCTTAGACCTCTCAACATAAATGAAACCATGGATCTAAGTTCCTATACCCATAAGAAATGCAAAACAGGGAGATATCATATAGAGCAAGGTTTAAAAGAAATGAAATAGAAATTTTTAGATTTTGAACTAGAAGGGATCATAGACATTACCAAATCATATCCCCTGGTTTTGCAGGACACTTATCCAAAGCCACACAGTTAATAAGTGGCAAAGGTGAGACTTGAATTCTGCAAATCCAGTGCCTTTTCCAAACATTACTTTCTTCCATACACTCCGTAACCAATCCATACTGGTGTACTTATCTATTCCACAATATAACTTGCTAATAACATTTAGATGGGAAAGCCTTATTTTCCCTAACAAATGGTGCTTAGATATCATCTACTCCCAAATCTACCTGAACCATGAATCCCTTCTACAAAATTTCTCAGGAATGATTGATCATTTAGTTTCCACTGGATGACCTCTGGTAGCTGGTGACTCATGAGGCAAGTCATTCCATTTCTGGTACAGTAGATATAAAGCTGGCCTCAAAACCAGGAAGGCATTGGTTCAAGTGTCAATTCTGACACCTTTGGACAAGTAGGTTACTTAATCTCTTCAAGGTGGTAATCTTCACTAGTTGCGGAATTTCCTTTCTGGAGTCTTCCTACGTCAGTGAAATCACGAGTGTAATCCTTCTGTTCTGGCATCTCATCCTCAAGGTGTTTTGCTAATGGCTTTCTGTTGATATTGTTCCAGGAAATTCCAATGAAATTTCACATATCGCAGCAATGTCAAATAAAGGTTTAAAAACTTCTTGGCACATGGACTGTCACTTTGACCTTCTCTCTTCTTTTAGATTCATATCTGATTTACTTTCCTGAACCTGCAGAAATGTCAGCAGTCAATTTTCCTTTAATTAATATCTTTATCTGAAATGACATTCATTCACCCTATTTATGAATCTGTCAGTAAAATTCTCTAGGAATACTCTTTAAAAACCCCCAACAAAACAAGCAAACCAAATAAACTCCATTGATAGAGTTTGCTTTTCTTTTAAATTTGTGGGTGCTTTAAGTAAATTATACATTTTTGTGGGTGAATTCCAGATGTAGCAGAATACCTTATAATTCTAGTAAGAGCAACCTGCTCCAGGAATTTAGAGAACCTCCCATCTTGATTTCAATGACAGTCAGATTTCATTGCAGCTAAAGATATTGCTATGGCCATATTTCATCTGTAACGTATAGCATGGGGTCAGTATCCATCCACTGTTTTACACCAGGGATTTTGATAAAGCCTTTTATTTGTTTTCCCTGAAGACAGAGACATCTTTGGGCATTCTCATGAGATTTTCTGTGTTGAGAAATACAGAAATACTGTGTTTTGGTGCTGTTGCATTCTTTATCAAAAGAGTGACTTAGGCCTTTCAATAGCATCAACTTACATCTTGACAATACTTCCTTTTGTTTTGGGAGGTTGTCTCAAATTATGCTTTTTGAATATATATGACGGCCTATCATTTGTGGTTCTGACAACTTATATTTTGATAATACTTCTGCTTTGGGACTTTGCCTCAAATTGTGCACTTTGAATGTGCCCATCATTTGTAGCCTGATGTAAACCATCCTCATTCCCCCATTTTCCAGACTCTTTAAATTGACTGGTTACTGCCATCATCTCTTGGGTATGATTGGGTTATTTTATATTGTGTGCTGAAATCTAGTTGTTACAGGAAATCTTTTCCAGACTCCAGAATCGCTGTAGAAAGAGATTTGTGACTAGAGCCTCTATAAAAGAAATGGCAACTCTTCTCTGACCTGGTAAAATACCTGTGTCAATGAGCTTTTTGAAACTTAGTTATCCTGTTATATGGAAAATAAGTTGTTCTAATTGTCACCAGACCCATAAAAGGCCTAAAGATAGCTATGCTCTGACATTTCTATGATAATTCTTCAAGATTATGTGATTCTGTGAAATGTCTAGGCTACTAAATATCCCCAATATATTACATTCTAGCACCTATGCCTTTGTGTAATCTATCCCTGTGTGAGTGGAAGGAATTCTCTTTCTACTTTGATGTCTTAGAGTCGTTACTTTTCCATCAAGCCTCTCTTCTTTTAGTCTGTAGTTGCAGAGAATGACAACTCAGATTCTACCTCTTGCAGGAGGCCTTTGCTGACTCCCCCTGTCCCCAAATTAGTATTATTTACTTCTGAAAATTACTTGAGTGTGTGTATGCACGTGTGTGTGTATGTGTGTATGTGTGTACTCTCTCTTTCTCCCTCTCCCTTTTTCCCTTCCTCCCTTCCTCCCTCCATTCTTCTCCCTTTTTATCTCTGTCGTTATCTCTCTGTCTATGTGTTTCTGAAAATCACACTGCATATATTTTGCATTTGCTTATTAGTGCACATGTTTTATTCCATCAACAGACTGTAAGCTCACTGAGGACAAGCCCTGTTTTGTGTTTTGCATATGATACATACATAACTAGAGATTTTTATTTGGTAGAGCAGAATATTATCTTAAAGGTTTTTCATCAACTACATTTTTCTTGTATATAAGTTAAAATCCTACAAGACACCCTGGAATATGTAACTACACAGATATTTTTTCCCATGAACTTTTGAATGTTAATATCAGACAAAACAATAAACAGGGAGACCTGATCTCCAGAGGCATTTGCCTACATCTTGGAGAATGTACCTAGTTTTCTATTTCTGTCCTGGGCACTACCATCTTTTCAGTCACCTACATTAACAACCTTGAAGATTTCCTCAGATCTTCCCTCTCCTTCCCCATCCCATCTGATGACTTTCAAAGTCTCATTGGTTCTACCTCTATGCCATCTCTTGCATCTTTCCTTGTCTATGTCTTATTTGTCCATTAGGTGTTGGCATGTTGTCTTCCTTATTAGACTGTGAGCTCCTTGGAAGCAGGGACTCTTCTGGCATGTGCTTAATGCAATAAATCTTAGTTTATTGACCTACTGTCCCCTTCTGTCCACTCTCACAGTCTAGTATAGGTCCTCATATGTGTGGATTACTGCATGGTCCTTACTGATTTATTTGCCTCAAGTCTTTCCCTTCCTCATTCCACCCTCCACCCAGCTACCAGCATGATTTTCTTAAGGCACAGATCTGTCCCTGTCCTTATCCCACTCTAAAAACTTCAGTGGCTCCCTATTACCACTAAGTGACCTTCTCTGTTTAGTGTTTAAAGTTTACAATCTGACTCCAGCCTACCTTTCCAGGTTTACTGGAAATTTCTCCTCTTCCTGTCCTGTACATTCCAGCTAAATTAGCCAAAATGCTCTTCTTCCTATGCAACATTCAATCTCTTATCTCTGTGTGTCTGCATAGGCAATCCTCCGTGCCTAGAAGGCATTCCCTTCTCATCTTTGCCTCTTAGAATCTCTGGCATCCATCCAAGCTCAGCTTGAGTGCTACCTCTTACATTAGGTCTTTCCTAACAAACTTCTCCTCCATACCCCTGGTCATTGCACTCATCACTAAATTACGTTCTATTTACTTTGTGTATATCTTGTATTTATCTATGTATATGCTATTTTCCTTAATGTAAGGGATAGTTTGTTTGTGTCTCTGTATCTCTGGTACCTGGCACACTGCTAGGCACATAGGATACACTTAACAAAGATTATTGAGTGATTGATATTCAGGACAGAGTCCAAGCTGAAAAAAGACTCCTTATAGCTAATGAAGTTCTCTACATTCTCCTGTTTTGGTGTGCCCAGATCTTGTAACCCTGCCAAGCATTCCTAATAAGGTCAATAATCACTCAGAAGATTTGGGCCTTATTCCTAGCCATATAGGAAAAACCAAGTGGATGAAGAATGTCAATTGTCTAGACTATGATATGGAGTTTGATCAACAACCTATAGTGATGCCCTGTCAGTACATATATCTTAGGTTGACATTAAAACTAGACAATGAATTAGTCTCATAATGGAATAGGAGGGAACAAGTGATGAGATTGCCTTTGGAAATCTGCATAGTACTTTAAAAAAACCCATTTTTTTGCTTCTTTTATTTTTAATATTTCAAAAGTCAGTAAATTTCAAGATGAAATAAAATTTTTAAAGTGAAAAATACATTATATTTAATATTTGTATAATGCTTTAAGGGTTACAAAGTTAACATACAAGGTGCTCTAAAAGTCTTAGGTAGATTTAACCAATTGGAGCTTGGACACCCTACAAATTGTCTCGTCTGATCCTTACAACAACCTCCTGAAGCAGGTATCGTTATAATCTATTATATAGATGTGAAAACCAAGGCTGAGAGGGTTAAGTGACCTGACCAGGGTCATATAGCTAGAGACTGAGGTAGGATTTAAATTCAGGTCTTCCTCACTGCAAATCCAATGTTCTATCCAGTATGCCACCTAGCTGCTAACATGAAAGGAGTATGCTGCCATCTGATATCATACTTTTAATGATTCCTAATAGTTTCCATGAAATAAAGGCATATCTTTTTAACGACAGTTATTCTTCCAGTAATGTTATATGGTTTTGGGTCATGGTAATAATAAAAATAACCAAGATTTATATAGTCCTTAGGATATGTTAGGTATTGTGATAAACACCTTACAAGTATTCTTTACTTCATCCTTGAGACAACTCTGGAAGGTAGGTGTTCTTAGTTATCATCCCCACTTTACAAATGAGAAAACTGAGGCAAACAGGTTAAGTAACTTGCTGAGGGTTACACAGCCAGTAAGTATCTGAGGCTAGATTTGAATTCAGATCTTCTTGAGTCTAGGGTCTGCTCTCTATCTACTACGCATCTGCTTGCCCCTAAGAAGAATTACAGTTGTAGATACTGGAAAGGTAATGGAGAAGTGCACAGCAGTCCTAAGAAGGCTGAGACATCAATGGAGAATTGCACAGAAGTAATGTAAAGGTTACCCCAGTGAGATGCATGGCCAGAAAAGGAAGGGGATGGGGTGGGCCTATGTTATCCTATGGTTTGGGCATCATATTTTTATAGTAATAGAAATTCTCACTGAGCCAAACTCCAATTCAGTGAGTTCTGACATTCCCACTGTTACTCCTTCTGAGCATTCCTTGGCTGAAGTTCAATGGGAATGTATCACTCTGTCTAATCAGGTCAAGGCAGCCAACAGTTTAGGTCACATTTTCCTCTCCTTTTTAGTCATTTTCCACTTCAGTTTTTTATACATCAAGCATTTGGAGAGGTTTCTCTCCTTCAGCTAGATGTCAAGAGACAAGGCAAGGAGCAGAGAAAAGGCCTCAGACTTGCAGTTTGCTTTATGAAGTCAATGCAAGAGATGTGATACTGATGCTTTTGCCAATGTGAGCTGGATTACTTGGTCTAGGAAGGTTTAGAATTAGGGAGCAGATATCCAGGTGGATTCATGATCTCTCCAAGTGGCATAAAGTAGAAGACTTGGAGCCTTCCTCTCCTCCTGATCCAGAAAGGAACTGAGCAAGTACAGAGTTGGAAAGGGCCTCAGAGGCTTTTTAGTCTATGTGATACATGAGATAGAACCCTTTTTTATAATATACTTGACAAAGTATGATCCAACCTTTCTCTGAAAACCTCCAAAGAAGGGGATTTTGCTATCTCCCCAGGCTGGCCATTTTGCCTTTGGATAGCTCTAATTATAAGGCAATATTCCTTTCATCAAGCCAAAACTGTGTCTTGGCAACTTTCACTGATTTCTCCTAGTTGTATCATCTAGAGTCTTTGGGGTGGGACTCAAAGCCAACTAAGGTCTCTCAGAACTTGAATTTTCCTGTTCTGTTCAGCAATGGATGTTTTTTGGTCATTCCATGATCTCTGGTGAGCCATGCTAGGCAAAATAATTATCTATTCTACTATCCCAAAGGATGAGATAATCAGTAATCATTTATTAAGCACCTAATGTGTGCCAAGTACTATCCTAGGCAGCCTATCATAGTGGATAAACAAAGTCAGGAACAACTATGATAGCGTACTAACCCTGTGGCCACCGGTACATCACTAAACCTTTCAATGCCCCAAGGCATTATCTAAGATCCTAAGTTATAAATGACTGACTTACCTGTCCCTGTAAAGTAATTTTGTGTACCAGGAATTCCTTATGCTGATCTTATCACATGTATTGATTTCTCCTCCCCCAAAAGAAATCAAGACATAATGAAAGCAGGTTAGAACATTTCTATTTTACATCACAAAGATTGACACTTAGTTCCCTACTTAGTCTACTTCTTTCCTTTTCTCTGCCTCCTGCCAGTAAACGCAGGGTCTCATAGTTTTCAACTTCCTGAGCAAATGCTATTAAGTTATTATAGGCATGTTTTGGAATGCAGTGGTCCTGCCTCTTTTTTCATATCTAAGAAGAGAAATTGGTGGCAGTTGATGGTGAGGTGAGTGGACAAGCCTCTTCTTTACCAGAATATAAAAACTGCTAGTGACTAAGACATGGATGGTGTTTTTCAATGGAGTTACACACTAGATGGTGATTTTTCAATCTTGTAATTTTGCACTGTGAAACCAAAGCCATCGGACATGTTCTTGAATTATCTCTGGATAGCAACAGTAACACTCCTGTACTGCCTGTTTATGGTGCTATATTGCATTTATTGGCCAAGATTTAGTGAAATATGGGCTTGAAAATGCAGTGTGTATTAAATATACTTCCCTGCATAGGATGAAGCCCCTCAGTGCCTTGTTTCCTGCCATGCTGATTAGAGCTTGTCGGAGATCATAGCACATGTGCAGAAGACTTGGCTTTGAAATTATACACTGACTTTCTGGGAGTCCCTTGTAGTGAATTTCTGTGTCATGTTCAGCTTGAGAAAACAGCCTTCCTTCCAGAATAGCACCGGGCTGATAAGCAGTGTCATCTCTAACACCAGGCAGGAAAACAGAAGGCAGAGCAATTGGTAAGAAAGAAGGTTTGGAATATCCTTGTCCCACAGAGAGGAATGAGCGAATGGTCAACTCTCTGAGCATTAAGAACAATAAAACCTTTGGATCCTTTTTTCTTTTCTTTGCATATTTTCAAGCTAAGAAAACTGGGGGAAAGTTTCCCATTTTGAGAGAATCGCACCACAGACCAAAGAGGCGGTTTGATTCTGTGGCCCCCAAGGTCCCTTCTAGCTCTAAATCTATGGTTCTGTGATCCTGATGAGATATTCCGTAACCTCACAAGATCTTCCACCTCATTCTCCTCATTTTACCATTGAGGAAAACAACATCTGCAGAGGTTGGTTACACGCGTTAGAACTAGGTTCTGTGTGTATAGCACATTGAAGAAATGCGGGGTGCCTAGATGGCTAATTTTGAGGTAGGGCTGCAAAAGAACTCCAAGGCTATTTAATGCAATTCTTATTTTATAGTTGAGGAAACTGAGGCCCAGGGAGGTAAAGTGATGTGTAAATTCACAGGTAGAGGAATGTCTCTGAAACATTGTGGAAAGAGTTTCCTCACTGGGTATCCCTCACATTGAGGAAATCATAAGTAAAGATCACCTACTCCAAAAAAAAATACCTTAGAAAATATATAATATTCAAGTCACAAATTTTATCTTATTGAGGGGAAGGGAAGAAGGTAAAAAAATGAAATTCACTAGTTTTGAGATGAATGCCACCCAGGAAAAACTGCTTTCACATACCATGGGAGCTCCAGAGTTAGCAGAGTTTTTTTTTCTTTAAATAGTATTTTATTTTTTCCCACAATTACAGATCAAGAAAATTTTTAGCATTCATTTTTACAAGACTTTGAGTTCCAATTTCATTTCTCCTTCCCCTCCCCTCTTCTGAAAATGGTTGGCAGTTATACATATGCTATCATGTAAAATATATTTCCATATTCATCACAGTTGTGGAAGAAGAAATCAATTGAACCTAAGTGCTGAGGTGCTGGGACACTTCCTGTCCTGGGATGTGCTCTCCATTTACTGAGTGAGACGGACCTTTCTTGTCAATCCTCTAAGTCACCGGAGCTAAAAGACTGCTTCACTCTGTCTTTCTGCTGTTCTGGGGCACTGTTTTAAGATTCTTTGATTGTTTGGAGGTGAATATGGGAGAGTAACAGTGATTTACTGTTTGACTCCCACAAGTTGAGTTTCTTTTTAATACCAATTTGTGAATTCATTACTGTTTAAAACTCATCAACCAAACTTTTGCCTTTAACTCTAGAATCTTCTCTGAATGGCATAGCCAAACCTAATACCTAACAGCTAAAGGAGGAGAGAAAATATTATTTGTCTTGGAAGAGTCATTGTTTATGCACCAGTCATACAAATTTTAAAAAGTGTGACTCCAGGGGGCGGAGTCAAGATGGCGGAGTAGAAAGACGCAGGTATGCGAGCTCCGAACCCACAGCCCATAGATTTAATGTAAGAAGAGCTCCCCAGAAGTTCTGGATCACTGCAGGGTGTGCAGAAACATAGTGGAAGAGATTTCCGTTCCAGAGAGCCCTGGAGAGCCGTCCCCAGGGTCCGTCGCGCCCCAGAAAGTGGACCCCACCCCAGTGCTGCCCTGGCCATGGCCCCAGAGAAGATGATCCGAGCAGGCTTCAGGGACGGAGGCTCCGGCGGCCGGGAAGGTCCCTCCGCCCACAGAAGCTACAGGTCAGTGAGAGAGACGGCTGGGCTGGCCGAGAGGGGAGCGGGGTGTCTCCGTGACTCGGGCCCCCTCAGGAGGAAGTGGCGGAGGCAGAGGCGGAGGCAGTGGCGGCGTGGTGGCGGCCTGGGACTTCCCGAGCAGCAGGCAGGATCTTTATTACTGAAAGTCTCTGCATAAAGCCCCTGAGGGAGCTGAGCCTGGGAGACGGCCCTGCCCTACCCGCTCCATTACTGAAGGTCTCTGCATAAAGCCCCTCAGGGAACTAAGCCTGGGAGGTAGCCCAGCCCCTACCCCAGCACCAGAACTAAAGCTCACATTGAATAGCAGCCGCGCCTGCCGCAGAAAGCCCATTTGAATCTCAGACCCCAAGCACTAGCTGGGCGGATCTAGGCAGGGGTGGAGAGGAATCTCAGAAGTCAAGTAACTGGCTGGGAAAATGCCTACAAAAGGGAAGAAAAATAAGACTATAGAGAGTTTTTTTGAACAGATGCAAATGATCCCGACTTTCGGATCTGATGACGAGGACATATGCTTGCCATCAGGGAAAGACGTGGAGGGCAGGGCCTCGGTACCCCAGACATCCCAGGGGGATGTCGGGTGGGCTCAGGTCTTGGAAGAGCTCAAAAAGGATTTTGAAAAGCAAGTTAGACAGGTGGAGGAAAAACTGGGAAGAGAAATGAGAGAGATGCAAGAAAAGTATGAAAAACGGGTCAATACCTTGGTAAAGGAGACCCAAAAAAATGCTGAAGAAAATAACACCTTGAAAAATAGGCTCACTCAATTGGCAAAAGAGGTTCAAAAATCCAATGAGAAGAAGAATGCTTTCAAAAGCAGAATTAGCCAAATGGAAAAAGAGGTTCAAAAACTCACTGAAGATAATAATTCTCTCAAAATTGGAATGGAACACATGGAGTCTAATGACTTTACGAGAAACCAAGAAATCACAAAACAAAACCAAGAGAATGAAAAAATGGAAGAGAATGTGAAATATCTCATGGGAAAAACAACTGACCTGAAAAATAGATCCAGGAGAGACAATTTAAAAATTATGGGACTACCTGAAAGTCATGATCAAAAAAAGAGCCTAGATATCATCTTCCATGAAATTATCAAGGAAAACTGCCCTGAGATTCTAGAACCAGAGGGCAAAATAAGTATTGAAAGAATCCATCGATCACCACCTGAAAGAGATCCAAAAAGAGAAACTCCTAGGAACATTGTGGCCAAATTCCAGAACTCCCAGGTCAAGGAGAAAATCTTACAAGCAGCTAGAAAGAAACAATTCCAGTATTGTGGAAGTACAATCAGGATAACTCAAGATCTAGCAGCTTCTACATTAAGGGATTGAAGGGTGTGGAATAGGATATTCCAGAAGTCAAAGGAACTAGGACTCAAACCAAGAATCACCTACCCCGCAAAACTGAGTATAATACTTTAGGGGAAAATATGGTCTTTCAATGAAACAGAGGACTTTCAAACATTCTTGATGAAAAGACCAGAGCTGAAAAGAAAATTTGACTTTCAAACACAAGAATGAGAAGAAGCATGAAAAAGTAAACAGCAAAAAGAAGTCATAAGGGACTTACCAAAGGTGAACTCTTTACATTCCTACATGGAAAGACAATATTTGTAACTCTTAAAACTTTTCAATATCTAGGTAGTTGGTGAGACCACACACACACATACACACACACACATGTACATGTCTTAAGGGACTTACCAGAAGTGAACTCTTTACATTCCTACATGGAAAGACAATATTTGTAACTCTTAAAACTTTTCAGTATCTGGGTAGTTGGTGGGACCACACACACACATGTACATACATGCACGCACACACACATACACACCTGCACACACATACAGAGACAGAGAGCACAGAGTGAATTGAATAGGATGGGACCATATCTTAAAAGAAATTAAGGTAAATGGTGAGAGAGAAATATAGTGGGAGGAAAGAGGGCGAAATGGAATGGGGTAATTATATGTCATTTAAGAGGCAAGTAGGAGACTTTTTAGTGGAGGGAAAAAGAGGAGGGCTGAGAAAAAAAAACAAGAAGTTTACCCTCATCACATTTGACTAAAGGAAGGAATAAAATGCACACTCATTTTGGTATGAAAACCTATCTTACAGTATAGGAAAGTGGGGGAGAAGGATATAAGCAAGGGGGGGATGATGGAAGGGAGGGCAATGGGAGGAGGGAGCAATTTGAAGTCAACACTTGGGGAGGGACAGGATCAAAAGACAGAAGAGAAACAATGAGGGGCAGGATAGGATGGAGGGTAATTCAGTTAGTCTTACACAACACGACTATCAGGGAAGTCATTTGCAAAACTACACAAATATGGCCTATATTGAATTGCCTGCCTTCCCAAAGGGAATGGGTGGGGAGGGAGGGATGGGGAGAATTTGGAACTCAAAGTTTTAGGAACAACTGTTTAGTATTGTTGTTGCTACTAGGAAAGAAGACATACAGTTAATGAGGAATAGAAAGTCATCTGGCCGTACAGGAGAAAAGAGAAGATGGAGACAAGAGAAGGGAGGGATGACAGAAGAGAGGGCAGATTGGAGACAGGGAAAATTAGATTGCTTGGTGTATTGTGGTGGGGGGAGGGGATAAAAGGGGAGAAAATTTGGAACCCAAAATTTTGTGAAAATGAATGTAAAAAGTTAAATAAATAAATAAATAAATATTAAAAAAAAAAAAAGTGTAACTCCGGGATTCCTGATAAAGGCTCAGCCAGAGGAATAAACTCATTGTTCTTTATCCTGACTGTTATGTGATTTCCTGTGTACTTAACTGAACTGTCTCTTGGTTCTGACTTTGTAGAGGGTATTGAACCTAGAAGACACAAATCTGGCACAGAGATTAAACAAATGAGGACCAAAAAGGAGTAGGAAGAAAATGACTAGAAGAGGGGTGGGTGTGATTTCCTCACATTCTCTTGACATACTTAGTAACTATCCAGGGACAGGAGGGGCTTGGATGACTCCCATTTGTCCCCAACCTTCTTATCTGCTTTCCACATTTTTTATCAAACCTTTATTTATCTTTCCAAATCTCTTGAACCCATTTTTCAGACTGCTTTACTGTCCTTTATATTTCTACCATAGACAAGATAGCTCATAAGTTATTACTTTTCACTAGCATATCTGTATTGTCTTAAACAAAAGAGATTTCTAACTTGAACCTCACAACTGAATAGATGTTCACTGTTGTTTCACAGGCTTGTTTATCCTTTCCTGGTTATTTTCACTCTGGAAGAAATACTTTAGAAATTGTTATTTTTTTAATTTAATTTTTCATTTTTAACACAGTTTATAAGAGATAAAACAATTCAAACTTTTGGTCAGATGATACTTCTTTTTAAAGCATTTACAACATGGACCACAAAAGAATTTTTTTTAAACATTAACCAACTGAGACAAAAATAATGTTTATGATGCTAACTTCACAAGCTCTTTACCTAATTGTCTCTACAGTATTACTAAGAATTAAAGGACCTTAACTTAATGTTGTTGGTCTAAAGTCCTATGCTTAATAGCTTAATTTTAGACTTAACCTCGGATGTTCCTCTACCCATAATCTATAATTGAATAGATCTGGTATTAAGCTTACAAACCTTTTGACTATAGGAAATTGTCACCAAGAGTAGGGACATTGCAGGTAAACAATATCTCCCCAACTTCATGTCTATTCCAGGTAGGAGTAGATTGTCCACTTGCATTCAGTCAGGCTTAAAGTCTGGTAGGTGTCAGTGGGGAAATTGAGTCAGGAGGATCCCAGCTCAGCCCATGCTGAACAGCTGCTCTCCTACTCTTCCCTTGAGATCACCTATGTAGTTCATACCAGCATCTCATGAGCTTACTGGAATCATGTAATGGAGGCTCAGATTGCCTTTCTTGCTTGCCATACCTGGAGTTAGACTCAGAAGAACAGTCACTTAGTAGTCCCATAGCATCTAAAAATGGCAAGTTCCTATAACCAGGTTTCAAATATGATTATAGTTTCACTTTGGCTGAGGAACATCTTTTGAGGCAAGTCTTAAGTGGCTTACATGTCTTTCTATACATGTTATGGTTCCTGATTAAATGGCAATCATAAAATCTAATTTACCATTAAAACTTTGACTTTTCCATCAATGCCAAATTTTATCCTAAGTTACCTTCCTCTTGGAAAGTTAAACTGAAATTCTTTTCTCCAAACTAAAGATGTCATTGATTTATTCTCAGTAATTAATTCAGTCTATTGTTTTATTACTAATTGCTTTTACCTCACTTTGTAACATGATCAATTTTTCTCCCCATCACTCCCCTCCCCCTGCTTCATAATACCTTGCATTCTGATTACTCCTTCCATCAATGTACCCTCCCATCACACCCCACCTTTCCCTTATCCCCATCTTGTCTCTTTTCTTGTAGGGCAAGATAAATTTCTATACCTCATTCCCTGTAGTTCTTATTTCCCGATTATATGCAATAAAAATTCTCAACATTCGTTCTCCCTCCCCCCAGCCCCACTGAGAAGGGAAGCAATTCAATACAAACTAAATATGTGTTCTTTTGCAAAAACTTCCATAATAATAATGTTGTGTAATACTAATTATATTGCCCTCTGTCCTACTCTATCCCCCTTATTTTTCCCCACAATTGACCTTGTCCCTTCTTGAAAGTGTTTATTTCTAGTGACTCCTTTCTCCCATTTGCCCTCCCTTCTAACATTCCCCTCACCCCACTTGTTGTCTCCTCTCCTACTTTCCTGCAGTGTGATATAATTTTTCATATCAAATTTAGTGAGCATGTTATTCCTTCCTTCAGCCACATGTAGAGAGAGTAGCTTCATTTTTCTCCTCTCCCCTTTTCCCTTTTCTCCTCCATTGAATAAGATTTTTCTTATCTCTTTTATGAGCTATAGCCTGCCCTGTTCCATTTCTCCCTTTCTCTTCCCAGTATTTTCCTCCTACACCCCTTAATTTATTTTATTTTATTTTTTGTGTGGATATTTTATTTTTTGTGTGGATATATTTTGTGTGGTTCTGATACAACACACCCTGTACTCTCTATCTCTATATATGTATGTGTGTGTGTGTATGTGCAATCTCTCTATCTACCCAAATACTGAGAAAAGACTCAAGAGTTTAAAAATATTTTCTTTCCATATAGTAATGTAAACAGTTCAGCTTTAGAGAGTCTTTTATGATTTTTCTTTCCTGTTTACCATTTCATGCATCTCTTGATTCTTGTCTTAGGAAGTCAAATTTTTCTATACAGATCTGGTCTTTCCTCAACATGAATGATTGAAAGTCATCTCTATCTTTGAATGACCATTTATTCCTTTGAAGTATTTTACTCAGATTTGCTGGGTAGGTGATTCTTGGTTTTAACCCCAGTTCCTTTAACCTCTGAAATATCCCATTCCAAGCCCTTCAATCCCTTAATGTTGAAGCTGCCAGATCCTGTGTTATCCAGATTGTATTTCCACAGTACTCAAATTGTTTCTATATAGCTGCTTGCAGTATTTTCTCCTTGATCTGGGAACTCTGAAATTTGGCCACAATATTCCTAACAGTTTCTCTCTTTGGGTCTCTTTCAGAAAGTGATCGATGAATTCTTTCAATATTTATTTTGCCCTCTGATTCTAGAACAACAGGACAATTTTCCTTGATAATTTCATGGAAGATAATGTCTAGGCTCTTTTTTTGATAATGGCTTTCAGGTAGTCCCATAATTTTTAAATTGTTTCTCCTGGATCTATTTTCCAGGTCAGTTGTTTTTCCACCACATTATCTTCGATTTTTTCAAATTTTTGGTTTTGTTTACTAACTGCTTGGTTTAATTCATAGTCATTCATTACCCTGAACTCAATTCTCTCTTTCAATGAATTATTTTGTTCAGTTAGCTTTTGAACCTTCTCCTCCATTTGACTAATTCTGCTTTTTAAAACCTCCTTCTCCTCATTGGCTTTTTGGACCTCTTTTTCCAATTGAATTAGACTCTTTTTACAGCTGTTATTTTCCTTAGCATTTTTTTGATTCTCCTTTAGTAAACCTTTAACTTGTTTTTTAAGGTCTTCTATTGCCTGAGCTCATTTTAAATTCCCTTTGGAGGCAAAGGCCTTGACTTCCTCTGACAATATGCCTTGTTCTTCCTTATCCAAAAGGATGGGGGGAGACACCTATTTCCCAAGAAAGCAACCTTCTACGGTCTTATTTTTTTTTCCCCCTTTTTAAGACATTTTCCCAGCAAGTTACTTGACTTCTGAGTTTCCTCTCCACAACCACCTGGCCTCTAGTTCCACCAAGCCAGCACGGGGGGCGGAGATTCAGATGAGGTGCTCCAAAGCCTCAGTGGTTTTAGGCGGGGGCAGGACTGCTATTCAGTGTGAGATTAAGATCAGTTGCTCAGGTTGGGGCAGGGCCACCACACAGAGTTCAATTCCCTTAGGGGGTTTACGCTGAGACCTTCAACAACGGATGTGGTCTAGTGCCTGCTTTGGGAGCCTGGTCCACCGCTGCCTCTACTGCTGCCACCTGAGGATGCCCAAATTGTGGGGATATCCTGCTCCCTTCTCAGGCAGCCAAAAAGACCCTTTCATTAACCTTTGGCACCTTTGGGTTGAGGGATCTGTGCTTCCACTGGAGGTTCTGTCTCTGAAGCCTGCTCAGTGCCATGTGGCCAAGGCAGGGCTGGGCTCTGCTCCATATCTGGTGAGCGACAGACCTTTACCATTGGTCTTTCAGGTCTCTGTGGGATAGAAATCTCCTCCACTCTGTTGTTCTGTGGCTACTACTGCTCTAGAATTTGTTGAGAGTTCTTCTTTACAGGTATTTTATGGGCTGTGGGGTAAGAGCGAAGCATATGTGCATCTTTCTACTCCACCATCTTGGCTCCCTCTCTGAAATTAAGTTATTAATAAGTTCAAACACTAATTTTAACTCTTGCCTAGGCCACGGAAATACTATAAATTTAGATTAAAACAACAAGATCTTTTCTGCTTTATAAATCATTACATACTAATTTAGTAGTACATTATCTTGAAAATAAAAATGTAATAGGCTTTACCCCCCTCTTCTTTGAAAAACATTTCTTCTAAAATATTTCTTTTTCTTTTAAAACAGTTTAAAATTTATCCTGATGTTAAGAGAGTCACTAAACTTTTATAAAGAACGTTAATAAAAACCTTTTAAAATGATAGTTCTCTTTTCACTTTGAAACAAAAATAAACCTTTTAAACTTAAAATTCATTAAAACTTAGTTGGTATAAAAATGTCCTTAAGTAATATGAATTCCCAAAGTATTAGAACAAAACAACTTTTAATTATTACAGAATTCCTAGATATCACAAAATGCTTTAGTCAAAAAGGTTCAGTGGAGTCTCACATTGGTAACAGTAAGAGACTGATTACAGAAAAACACTACTGCTTTTAAAATCTTTTTAAACAATGGAGTCATCTTAAAGTGAGTCTTAAGTAGTTTACATAAATTTCTGAAATATCTTAGTTAACAACCTACAACTTTTATAAATGATAACCAAATTGTTTTAGCTGTAACTTCTTTAACAGGCAAAGGTGAAAATACCTGGTTTTCTAAATGGCAATTGCAAAACATTATAAGACAAGGTTAGCAGGACTGATAAAATTCAAAATAACTTAACTGGTTTTACACAGTTTTCCCAACATCTTTTAGCTTCAACAAAATTCAGATTAAAAATTGCTTTCTCTACCACCATTTCTGGATTACAGTGGTCACTCAATTTTTACAATACAAGAGAATTTTGCTACAATTTGGAAGCACAATAGTAACACAAACAGTGAACTTTAGATGACATTAATTGCATTTCCAAATGACCACATATAAAAATTATTGATAGAAGACTGAGCTTACTAAATGTAGAGGCTGGTTGGCTTGTCATCTCATACTGCTGTGGCCCATCCCCTTCTCTTGAGGAGGATAACTTAAATTCCCTACTATACTTTAGCACTCTCTTTCCTTGATTTAATCTGGGATAAGAAGAGTTAACAGAATCTACTAAAATGTTTTTAGCTGTCATAACTATTCACTGCAGTCCTAGCTCAACAGTCAGAGTCAGGACTGCTGGGTAAAAAGATCTTAATGGTTCTAACTTTTACTCAAGTAAACTTCACTTCTGTGTCCACTCCTTAAAAACTTCTTTGCAAGAAGGCTATGACTCTGCCATTTGAAGTGAGGGAGACTCTGGAAAAAAATCCAGTGGCTCCTAGTCCCCTCCTGTCTACTGGAGAGTTCAAAGCTTTATCTCTGAGGTGTCTCCTTTTCAGATCTGTGCATTTTCCCAATTTGCCTTAGTGCCAAATAATGCAACAAATTCTGACTTGTCTTAAACATCCAATTAGGAGTGACATGTTTCACTTAAACTATGACCAGAATAACTACCTTTTGGTTGTTTCCCATTATACAACAACTTTTCTCTTTTAGGTGAGGCATGAGGTAAGTAAATGTTAGTCAGTCTGCATCTCTGGTATGAGGGGAAAAAGTTGCCCTGATTTCTTCGTCTTTCTCCCCACCTTCACAACCTGGCCAATGTTAGAAGGCAGAAAGAGAGAGAGAAGAGAGTTTTACCAACAACTTTCCAACAATTTCCAAAACTTTTATGCTTTCCTTAAACTTTGTATCCATATTGTTCTTCTAGTGGACTTTAATTAAAGCCCCTTTAAAGCTGCACATACATTATTTCTTTCTCTTTCTGATCTGAAATTGCCTTTAGCAATCATATAAACTAAATAGTACAAGATTTATTTCTCTGTTTCTCTCTCCCATCCTCTTCTCTGATGGTGCAGCAATCAGAGAGAGAGGAAGAGGGGGAGGGAAAGGAATAACTGCATTCCAAAGTCCAGCTACAGTGGAACTGACTGCATTAATATAGAGACATGCACACAGAACATATAGAGACAGAACACTTATACGGACAATGAAAAGAAGAATTCAAAAACTGAGAAAAGATCATCAGAAATCCTCTGCATAAATCGGACCTTTGACTTGACTCTCCAGACCAAGTGAAGGCCAGAAAACATGTTCTTTATTGTCTTCCTCCTCTCTTGTACTAGAGGTTGCATCTACTTTTATTGTTTTTGTTGCCAGTGGTACTTGTTCTGGTTTCTGCAAGCATATTTTAAGCACATTCCAAATTGAAAATATTGTAACAGGAAAAGCGCTTGGTCTGACCTCCCTATAATACTCACTCATTTGATTACCTATAGTTTCCCATTTTTCAAGATCTATAGTCCCTTCCTTGGGGAACCAAGGGCAACATTCCTGTACATACTGGAGAAAGTCCTCTAATTGTGAAGTTGTAATCAATAGCCCACATTCCCTAACTAGCTTCTTTAATAGTTTTCAATAATATTCCCTGACTTTACTGCCTGATTGTGCTTATCCATTTTTACTTTTGTTTTGCCAAACTTTCTTTTGTTAAAGCTGCTTTTTGTTAAACTGTTTTTGAGACTGCTAACCAGCTCAATTTATGTTCCTTAATCCTTGTGTTAGCTTGGTGAAATATTTGCAACAAAAATCGCCCTTACCTTGTCCCATAGACCTTGTTTGCAGTTCTGTGACTGTGGACCTGTAGTCCTGATTGCAGTTCTGTGATTGTGGGAGCATTCTGTCTACCAAGGGCCACTCACCACGTCTCTGTTTGGGTGCCATCTGTGACCAGCACTAAGCCAGCAGCTGCAAACCCAGGTGAGTGTGGAAATGAAAAGACAGGAGCCAGGTGGGACTCTGAGATGAATCAGTTTATTGATCTGAGGGTCAAAGCTTATGTACTCTCTTACAAGCAAGCAAGCAGGGTTATTCCCATGAGAACATTCAAGCAAGCAAGGTTATTCCCATGAGAATATCTTTAGTTTACTTATTTTACTTCCTTATCTTAGTTCTTCTGGTGTGACAACCTTGAGGCGCACAGTTAGGGTCAGGACTTTCTCATCCTTGCTTATCAGGAGTGGGATGGTGAGACAATATCTTGACACTGTCAGCCCTCATGCTAGTACAAGTCTCAAGTAAAACCTACATTCTGGACTCCATCAGTACTGGTCCTCTACATGACTTGGCATGTATACTTCAGAGCCCCCTGGAGCATGACTAGCTTTTGTTTTCCTTCGGACTTTGTTATTTATCCTATTATCCAATATCCTATTGTCCTTAACTTCTTCTCAATGATCTCCTAGACTTGGAGAATTAGAATTACTATAAAGCACATTTGTACAGTGTTTTAAGGTTTGTGAAGTCTTAGCATACCTTACCTCATTTAATTCTCACATTAACTTATGAGCTGGGTGCTGTTGGTATGTTGTCCCCATTTTATAGAGGAGGAAATTAAGGTCAAGATAGGTGTAGTAACCTGCACAAGGTCACACAGATAATAAGTGTCAGGATTCAAGGCCAAGTCCTTCCTAACTGACTGGCCATCAATTACACACACACACACACACACACACACACACACACACACACACATATATATGTATAATACGTATACATATGTACATGTATATGAAATATTTCCCAATTACATTAGAAAATTTTAACATTCACTTAAAAAAATTGAATTCCAAATTCTGTCATTCCCTTCTGCCTCTCCCCTTCCCCTTGAGAAGCAAGCAATATGATATTGATTATATCTGTGAAGTCAAGTAAAACATATTTCTATATTAGCTATGTTGCAAAAGAAAACAGCCCCCTCCCAAGAAAAATAAATCAAATGAAAAAAGAATGCTTCAATTTGTATTCAGAGTTCAACAGTTTTTACTCTGGAGGTGGATAGCATTTTTCATCATAGGTCATTTGGAATTGTCTTGGATCATTGTCTTGACTGGAACAGCAAAGTTTACCACAGTTGATTGTTACTTTGCCATTACTGAATACAATGTTCCCCTGGGTTCTGTACTGACTTTACTTTATATCACTTCATATAAGATGTCCCAAGTTTTATGAAAGGATGCTGCTCATCATTTCTTATAGCACAATAGTTTTCTAACACAACCCCATCCGCAATATATGCAGTCATTCCCTGATTAGTACATATCCCCTAAATTTCCAATTCTTTTCCATCACAAAGAGAGCGTCTGTAAATATTTTTTTGTACATATGAATCATTTCCCCTTTTTTTTGATCTCTTTGGGATGCACCCCTAGTACTGGTATTGCTGGCACTGTTTTATAATCCTTTGGATGTAGTTGTAAATTGTTCTCTAGAATGGTTGGATAATTCAGAACTCTACCAATAGTGAGTTAGGTTCCCAATTTTTCCACATTCCCTCCAGCATTTGTCATTTTCCTTTTCTGTCATTTTAGTGAATCTGATAGGTGTGAGGGGGTATCTTAGAGTTGTTTTAATTTGTATTTTTTAATCAGTAGTGATTTGGAGCATTTATTCATGTGACTATTGATAGCCTTGATTTCTTCTAAAAATCATCTTTTCATGTTCTTTGACCATATATCAATTAGAGAATGTCTCCTATTTTTATAAATTTGGTTCAGGTCCCTATATATTTGAGCAACAATGGCCATCAGTTTTTCCACTGTACTATGTAGCCACCCATATCGGAGCACCCTGAGAGAGAGTAAAATAAAATATCCCAAGACCTGGGGGAAGGGTAAAGGTTTCCCAACAGTCATTCATGCTTAACCCCAGACTAACTTTGAGTAGCTCATCATCTAAATCATACAATAGATTTGCTTGCCTATTTATGTAACCAATTGAGTCTTCTTCAAGGTTGTTCTTTGAAGGGACATATTTGCTATCTGAATCTTTGGAAATTAAAATATTCTGATCATGTACCACATGAAATTCCCAAAGTCATTATCATTTCTTGCTGGCTTTTTGTTTCTTGACAAATATGGAAAATACATCACCATTGCCTAATTCTTTTGCAGCTAGTGAAGCTAACTGAACTTGTCGGCATTCAGAGGAAGGATACAAAATGGAACTTAAATTAAATAGCACATTAAATAACATTCATGAATTTGGAATATTTATGCATTGTATTAAAAACATCAGGTTCTGTTTGGAAGACATGAGAAGCCCTGCTTCCATAATAGGCAAATCCTATATTGTGGTTAGCAACCAAAGCCCTGGGTAACTTGTTGCCTTGGAAACATATCACCTATAAAGCTATCCTTCCTTAATATATTTACCCCAGAAACCTTCCTGGATAGAGTCTTGGGTGGTTCCCCTCTATGTTTCTTCCCAACTGAAATACCTTCACTTATCTCTGTGCATTGAAATCCTTCCCATCTTTCAAGACTCAACTTTTCACTTTTCACATGAAACCTTCCCTAATCAACACAGATGAAAGTGACTTCTTTGACTACTGAGCTCCTCTTTGTACTTATTATCTGTACCACTAACAGGGCTATTTACAGTTGTGCTGATCTGTCTTCCCCACTGGACCCAAATGGCTGTGGAGGAGAGAGTGAGGCTGGTGACTGCACAGCTCTCCCTCACTTAAATCCAATTCACTTGAATGTCATGACAGCACCTCCCTGATGTCATGGTCCTCTTTGAGAATAAAGGACAAACAGCAGCAACGTATACCACCTATGTTACTGTTGGTCTTTTGTTTTGGAAGAGGACCAATGATGTCATGGGATGACACCTTGACTTGTGCATGAATTGGATTTAAGTAAGGCAGAGTTGCACAAAGTCAGCAGCCTCACTCTCTCTTCCGGTCATTGAAGTCCAGTGGCAAGACAAAAGTCAAGATGACAGGTGATGTCCCAGGATGCAGTGAATGACCTTGGTGTCTTTGATGTCTGACCACACTCTAAGTATCTGCTTCAGCTGCCTTCAATGCTGGCATATTTTGTATATACTTATATAGCTATATTTTGTCCTCTCTGTATGTACTGTAAGTTCCTTAAAGTCAGGGAAG
This sequence comes from Bettongia penicillata ogilbyi, assembly GCA_023548195.1. Lineage (NCBI taxonomy): Eukaryota > Metazoa > Chordata > Mammalia > Diprotodontia > Potoroidae > Bettongia > Bettongia penicillata. The sequence goes on from JAJHZJ010000250.1 coordinate 3,002,594, forward strand.
GTTTTTGCTTTTGCTTTTGTATCCAGAGTGTCTTGAATGCACAATATCTGGCACATAGTGTTTGATAAATACTTGTTGATTGATTATCTATATTGATAATTCATTTTTGCTTATTGTTAATATAATTTTACTTCTTAATAGATTTTGCCCATCCATTAGTGGGCCTGGATCCATTAGATCCATTAGATTTGTAGAAAGGCCCACACCTTTTGTTAATGAGGCACTGGTTCTCAAGGGTTGGGATGCCCTCTGGCTCTAAAAAGTGTATAAAGACTCTGAGGTGTGGTTTTACTTTGGGGCTTACTGATTGAAAGTGTTTGTTTGGCCAGACTAGACTCTGGGCAGCTGCTAAGGAGCCCTCAGCTTTGAAAACCCAAATGTTGGTGGTTCTTTCTCTGGTAACTATTATGTATGTAATGGTGAGACATTTGGATCTGTCTGTTGATCTGTGATGTATGTATTGCTTATGTCAGACAACTGGAAGGACTGTCTGTTGATCTTGATCTCTCTGTATTTTCTCTGAAGTCCAGGGAGCTGACCTTTTCCCCTGAACTAACTGAATGATACATGTGCTTTATTAAAGTAATTGTTGACCCCTCAAAAGTTGTTTTCCTTGAGGGGGCGGAGCCAAGATGGCGGAGTAGAAGGATGCACGTTTACGAGCTCCGAAACCACAGCCCATAGAATTAATGTAAAAAGAATCCCCCATAACTTCTGGACCACTGAAAAGAGTATAGAAACGGAGTGGAAGAGATTTCCGTGCCAGTGAGCCCTGGAGACCTGTCCCCAGGGTCCATCGCACCCCGGAAAGTGGACACCACCCCAGCGCTGCCTTGGCCACGGCCCCAGAGAAGCTGACCCGAGCAGGCTTCAGGGACAGAAGCCGGTAAAGTCCCTCCACCCACAGAAGCTACAGGTCAGTGAGAGAGGCTGGGCTGGAGGAGGGGAGTGTCTCCATGACTTGGGCCCCCTCGGGAGGAAGCAGCGGTGGCAGAGATGGGGGCAGGAAGCGGCGGAGGCAGAGGCGTAGGCGGCAGCCGAGGCAGCAGCGATGGCAGCTGGACTCCCCCAGCAGCAGGCAGGATCTTCATTACTGAAAGTCTCTGCATAAACAACCTGAGGGAGCTGAGCCTGGGAGACGACCCTGCCCCACCCCGCTCTTTTACTGAAGGCCTCTGCATAAAGCCCCTGAGGAAGCTGAGCCTGGGAGGCGGGCCCCCCCCCTCCCCCGCTCCGTTCCTGAAGGTCTCTGCATAAAGCCCCTGAGGAGGCTGAGCCTGGGAGGCAGCCCTGCCCCCACCCCAGCACCAGAACTAAAGCTTGCTGTGGAAAGCCCATTTGAACCTCAGACCCCAAGTACTAGCTGGGCGGATCTAGGCGGGGGTGGACAGGAATCTCAGAAGTCAAGTAACCAGCTGGGAAAATGCCTAGAAAAGGGAAGAAAAATAAGACTATAGAGAGTTTTTTCCAACAAATGCAAATGATCCTGATATTCGGATCTGACGAGGAGGAGGAAATATTCTTGCCATCAGGGAAAGACGTGGAGGGTGGGGCCTCAGCACCCCAGACACCCCAGGGGGATGTCGGGTGGGCTCAGGCCTTGGAAGAGCTCAAAAAGGATTTTGAAAAGCAAATTAGACAGGTGGAGGAAAAACTGGGAAGAGAAATGAGAGGGATGCAAGGAAAGTATGAAAAATGGGTCAATACCTTGGTTAAGGAGACCCAAAAAAAATGCTGAAGAAAATAAAAGTTGCTTTCCTTTTAGAAAAGCATACAAAGAACCTGTGGTAGCAGGTCCTCCTGCGCATGTTGGGGTGCTTATTGTTACATTATCATAACCATATAATTATCTTTATACCAATAGTCTCTTTCCAGATCAACCATGAGTTTCCAGAGGGTTAGGACTAGAATGTATACTACTCTGGGGCAGTAATGGTTTTGCCTTTTTTTGTATTTTGTTTTTGCTTTGTAACCCTATTACTTAGCATGCTGTCTTGCACATGGTAGACATTTACTTAATGCTTATTGACTTGAATTAAATGACTTTGCCGTCCTCTTCAATGATTGCCCTAGATTTTTGTCTTTTATAATATTTATTCTGCTTCCTCCTTTCCCACTCACTTCTTAATCTCCTGTCTTCTGAATGCCCCATTCTTTTCATGGCTCAGGTCGAGGTCAACAAGCTGTGGTTCCTCTGTCAGGGGACTCCTTCTACCAATACAAGTCTCTAGCCAGTTATAATGTAGCAGGTTTGGCCCAGGGAGGTGATCACCCAGCTAGTAAATGTCAGTGACATGAATTGAACTAGGGTCTTTCTGACTCTGTCTGACTTTAAGTCCAACACAATATCTGCCATGCCATACCATCTAAGATTACCAAGGCCAAATCCAATGGAGTTTTCATTCCTCTTTCTCCTTGAACTTTTTGTTCCCCTTGACACATGGATCCAATCCTTCTTCTGAATATTCTGTCCTAATGTTATTTCTGGGCCTCTCTTCTTGTCTGGTCCTTTTTTTCCTTTCAATTTTCTTGCTTGGCCATGATTTGTTTTTTACCCTCCTAAGATCAGGTCACTAAGAAGCAGAATTTTATACCCATTCTATACTTTCCCTACCATGTAACAATAGAAACAGACTCGGAGGAGATAGAATCACTCATTCAAGTGCCTGTTGTTTGTCTTTCCTCCTTGAAGAGGACCAGTACATCAGGAAGATGATGTCTTGACTTGCAAGCGAATTAGATTTTGGTGAGGTCATTAGCCTCAATCTGTGTCCAGTGGCAAGACATAGGTTGACCTTTTTAAGCTAAGTTCTTTCCCATGTCTCATTTTGTCTGAGGCAATACCCATTCAATGAGTTAAGGCTAGGTAAGTAGTTAATGGAAGAACCAGTCCTAGAAATCACCTCTCCTGACTCCAAGGTGCTGCAAGCCCTGATGGTAATTTGAATATAATCTTTCCCTTTGCTTCCTAGATTTATTCACCTACTATATTTAATCCAAAGTAGGAAAAAAAATCTGGCTGATTCTTAGCTACAGTCTGGAAGAATCCTGAGTATTTTTTTTAATGGTCTTTAAAAGAGTGGAGGGCAGGTAGGTGGCATAGTGGATAGAGCTCTAAGCTCAAAGTCACGGAGACCTGAATTCAAATGTGACTTCAGATATTAATTACCTGTGTGACCCTGGGCAAGTCATCTAATCCTGTTTACCTTAGTTTCCTCATCTGTAAAATGAGATGGGTCAGGAAATGGTAAATCATTTCAATAGCTTTTGCCAAGAAAACCCCAAATGGGGTCATAAAGAGTCAGATATGACTGAACAACAAAAAACGATTGGAAACCATGTTACTAGCTGAGGGACCTGAAACAACCATTCTAATGACTTCTATAGAAAGGATGATCTTCAGCTTTATTTGCAAGGATCTTATAGCAGGAACTGATGCAACCATAAGATATTTCCATATTTAAGTTGGAGCAGAGCAGCCATTTAATCGCCATAATAGTTAACATTTATATAATAATAGCAAGCATTTTCACAACACTTAAAGGTTTGCCAAAATAATGTATATCTTCTCTCATTCAAAACAACTCTGAGAAATAGGTATTATGGTTATCCCTATTTTACAGTTGAGAAAACCGAGGCAGGAAAAGATTAAGTGATTTGTCCAAGGTCACCTAACTAGCATCTGAGGCATTATTGAAACTCAAGTCTTCTTGTCTCCAACTCGTTATCTGTTGAACCTCCTAGCTGTCTATAGCACAGTTCTTCAAGGCTTATTGAAGCAAACACTACCCTTTCTCAGCTCTTCTCTGCCTAGAATACCCCACTTACTCTGTTAAAACCTCACTCTCAACCTTCATGCCTTATCTTAACTCCTACCTTCTCTGAATTTATTATAGTCCACAGTAATCTCTCTCTTCATCGGTTATTTCCTGTTCTTTTATCTGCTACCTCAACCCTTTAATATCTCTTATATTCTTTTTTATTCTCATTCGTTGTTTTAATCAAGCCAGAACAGAATACTTGTACTTTAACTGTTTGCTGAGTGTCTATGGGTAAATCATCTTCCAGATTCTTTCTTCAACTGCAGCCTGAGTCGTGTAAAAATAAGTTCTTCAAAATTACAAGAACAGTCCCCAGTCAGGTTGTAAGTGGCTTGGTAGCAGGGACCATAAAACTTCCGTTTATGCTTCCCTTTCCTAAACTCACTTTCTTTACAATATCATTGGCTTTACGTGATGGTTCCTAAACACTTTTGCTCTTACTACAATATTATTCTTTGCTATAACAGGTCACACCAAGGGAGAGTTAGAAAAAGCTTGTTAGTCTTTCATTCTTGAGGACCAATGATGTCAGAAGGGTGACTTCTTGACTTGCAAATGAATTGGGTTTAAGTGAGGCAAAGCTGTGCAAAGTCATCAATTTCACTCTCTCCTCCAGACTCATCAGAGTCCAGTGGTATGACATAGGTCAAGGTGACTGGTGATGGCCCCCATTAGAAGACTGATGGAAGTATAAGTTCCATTAAAATTGGGGTGACTAAGTACAAGTGAAGTTCCATATAATTTGTTATCTTCCTCTCATGAATGCATGATATATCCTTTGGGAATTTACTTCGTGATGGTGGTGTAGATGCTGCTACAATGGTACCAGTAGACAGCAGGCTCAGAACAGAATAGATGAGGCTTGGTGCCTAAGGGAGTTTTAGGGCTCAGCTCAGGTTTAGAATGGAGTAACAGACCAAAGTTTTGGAGGCAGAGTCAAAGAGCCTTCCATACTGACTCCAAGGAAGTGTTGTGGGAAGTTGATGAGGTCATATGATCAAACAGAACCATAACTAGTCCGGGGGAACTGAGGCTTTGTTCTGGAGTGAGAAATGTAAAGGACACCAGTAGCATAGCCTTCCTAGAGGCAGCAGCATAAGCCTTACCCACTTAGGGATTTCCTCCCACCACTTTGGTTTCTTAGAAACCTCATGGGTCCACTTCTTTTCTTTGGCAGTTGCATTCCCACCCAGTTCTGTTACTACCACTGACTAGCAAAAATCACCAACTAGAACTCTAAGATCATAGGAGCTCTAAGGAATTATTTAGTCTAGGCTCTAGAGATCATAACTTTACCAAGGTTATATAGTTAGTTAACAAAGCTGAGATGTGATTGAACCTGTATTCTCTGATTCTGAATCCAGAATTCTTCTGACTTCCCCTCACATCATGCTGCAAGGCTCAGTGGTGGAGACTTTACACAGACCATGTGTTAAAATTCTTTGTATTGCTTACAGCAGTTGATAGCGCCCTGTACCCAGTAGGTGCTCATGAAATATTTCTTGAATTAAATTGTCCTGTAGTCTTCTAAAGCCTCTGCCTCCAAATGAAGTTAATCTTATCCGTGTTTGTATTTTCTATCATTTGGGGGCATTCTGATCGCTAATCACCAAATTTCCAGACCCATTGTCCAGAAAACAGAAAGCAATTCTTTTTGTTCGGGTTGCCAAGCATGTTTTATCTTAAATAAATGTCCTGCTGAGGTATCCTGAGCAAAGGTGGAAATTTGATTTCCCCAAGGCCATGACTTCTAGGAAAAAAGAACCCCAAAGCTTGGGACTGATATTAATCTCATTTACATGCATCTAATTTTTGAGGCTCTCCATGGGGGTTTGGCTCCTTCATTTTTCAGTGGCATTATTAGTCTCAGAAAAATTGTATGAAATGTCATGTATATTTTGCCTAGGAAAAACCTATAATTAGGTCAGAATGCAGAAAAAAGTGGCTTCTATTTGCATAGGGCACCATTAATTCTGCATTCTCTTCTAACAAGGTAGAGAGAAAAGGATTAATCACTTATTCATGCAAAACCAACCCACATGAATCATTTATTTTTTTTCTGCTCTTGTAATTTTGCAGAGCTCATTTTTACAGGACTCAGGCTGCAGATGAAGAAAGACTCTGGAAGGTGATTTACCCATAGTAAAAATGTTCTGGCTGTGTAAACAGTATGCTTCTTATAGGAAATCAATAGGTAACCATGGAAATGACTTGACAATGGGAAAATGCCATTTCCTTATGAACAAACCATTGGAAAGATCAATCATAAGATGAAAAACTTTTGCTTGTGTATCTTTAGCTTTTAGAAGTCAGTCTATGCAAAGGAAAATTATAGGATCAAACATTTTGAAGGGACTTCTGAGGCCTTGTAATCCAAACTGCTCATACGAATGGGGTAACTGAGGATCAAGGTTGTTTGGGCAATGAAATCATACAAGTTGTGAAGGTTAGAGGCAGGATTTGAACTCATATCCCCTAACTCTAGATTCAGCAGTCTTCCTACTATGCCATGATTCCTCCTAGACTCATATTTTTTTTTTCAATCTAAAAGGAATCATATAGCCCAGCCCATCACTTTAAAGATGATGAAACTGAGTCCCAAGAAAGATCAATGACTTGGCCAAGGTCATGCAGTAAGATGGGCACATTGATGAGAATAAAATACAATGAAATTGACCTTAAAGTGGCAATGAGTTGATAAGAGTTGGTTTTCATCTTTTGAAGTTTGGAGTTCATATTATGAGAACATTGTTATGCATGGTCTAGCCCAAAACCCAGCAAACCATGCTAAGAACCTTAGATAGACAGGTCAAGCAGCAATGTTCAGTAGCTGAAGAAGGTGGGAAAAATGGGTGTTTAAATAAATCACAAATAAATAAATAAATATTTTAACTAATTAACTTAGGAGACTTTCAAAACAAGCAGTCAGTTGGAGCCATAAAGTACTGCCATATTTATATTGGAGCAGAGCACCTATATAAGGACCACTTGATAGTGTCCTGTGGAGTGCTGTATATATATATATATATATATATATATCTGAGGCAGTATGAGAAGGCCTAGAATGAGAAGGTCTGGGTTCAAATCTTGGTTCTTCTACTATGAGCCATGTGACCTTGGGCGAGCCATGTGTAAAAATGAGTGGCCTGAATCAGGATGATACCTGAGATTATTTCTAGCCCTAAAATTATATGAGACTAGGATCCTAGTGCTAGACCCTAGCATCTAAAGCAAGCATAGTAATTAAGTGAAGAAGAGATATAGTGTATGCATTTTAGAAATATATATGTATGTAAGCATTTATTTTTATCATATATATGTATGTATACACACACATTTATATCCATGTATTTGTATATATACAGTGTATATATAAATGTGTAAGAATATATCAATTTATATGTATGTATATGAATGTATATGTATGTGTGTATGTGTGTGTGTGTATAACATAAACATTTAAAAAATTGGAAGATCAGCACTTAGCTATTCATAACATTTGCACCTCCAAAATGACTCAGTCCTTGAACCTGGAAGATAGCTGATAGCTGAAGTTTTGCTAGAGAGAGATATCTAAACAATGGCAATTCTGTCTTCCGTTTCCTGGATGTATTTTAGCGAGCTCATACATGTGTTTGGAAAACAAATAGTATTCCATCATTAAATTAATGAAGTATACACTAGCAACTAATTGAGCCATCCAGTGAAGAAATCAGGTTGGCCAAGATGGTCTTGAGAATTTTGGAAACATTCCATGAAAGGGGTAGAAATACACCTGAGATGACACAGTCTCGATTGCAGGAACTACCACAAGCTAGGACGTTGGAGTGAATCTAAAAACAAGGAAGCAAAGTTTGTCTCAGCCCTACTCTGCCCCTTTTTCCCCCTTTTCAATTTCCCAGCCCAAGCAGTTTGGAGGCTTCCTGAGTCACTTTGGGAGTGGAAGACTAGCCCTGGGCGTGGGCTTTAATGTATTTAACACTTGAATAGTTCTGTACTGTCACTTGAGAATCACAAAGAATTAGAGGGAAGGGTGATGACTCAAAACTCTCACTAGCAGTTTTGGAACAAAGCAAGCAATCTTGACCTTGGTGTTTGGTGTCCAGAGACTTTGACACTAGAGAGACCCTGAGATGCCTTGAAGTATTCACCTTAAGTAGTTCTCTAAATGGAAGGAACAAATGGAGACTGGGGCTCAATCTGGTATAAATTTTGTGCCCTCTAAATTTTGGTACCCCAGAGACAAACTCATATCATTCCACCATGGTTCCAATTCCGTTTTTTTTTCTTCTTCAGATCCTACGTTTTTGTAACTGTTCTAGTGACAATTTTAGACATATTCAATGCTAAGTTATTGTAAAGAAAGGTCAGGATGTAAAGAAAAGTTCAGAACCTGAGGGATGAGGATGGTCTCAATCTTTTTTTTGCTAAGTGGCTCATCTGCCAGTCCTTTGAATATACAGGATCTGCTAAGATCAGGCTAGGTTAGTGAGCTGTATCTTTAACTCCACCTAATAGGGAAGTCATGTCTTCAGGCCTTTTAGTCACCATAAGGTTTAATAAAACTTATTTTAAGGAGTCCATAGTTATGCCTTCTTCCTTTGTAATTCATAGGAATGACAAATTGCAACAATAAAGCTGAGAAGCCAAGAATTTTAGGGGCATTAATATTCGTTTACTGTCTCATTGCATTTTGTGACAGTCCACTCATTTCCCCTCATTTTCACACTTACCCATGAGCTTAACACCTTTAAAATGGATTATGGTCTTCTGGGCTGAAAGGAGGGCTAAGGAGTCATTTCCCCCACTTACTTCTTCTGTTTAGTAATATTAAATTGTTTTTAAAGATTACCGATTAAAGACTGCTCTGTGATCTACTTGTAACCAGAAAAGGATCTAACTTTATGAGTCTGTCAAAGTAGAAATTTAAATCACTGGAGATGGTGTTTGTTGTAGGTGAAAATGTTCATGATTTCAGAGGGAAACATTTCTTGTGTTGGGAGATAGGAGGAAATTGGAGAGTTCCTTCAGAGGTTCTATTCTGAAGTTCATTGTCCTACTTGTGATGTATTTCTGGCTTCCATTATAAAGGCCAAGGAGAGTATAGCAAAATCGGTCCTAGTCTTGTGATTGGTGAGTCTCTAGCCTGAACCATTGTTTTATGAGGGACTCTAGCCATACTGACACTGCCAGCTCATTTCATTCTCTAGACTATTCCATGTCCTCCCTAGCAGCCCTCTCAAACCACTCCTCCTAGAGGCTCTTTCCAATTCCCTTTTATGTGTCATCTCCCTCATTAGGATAAAGATTCCTTGGGAGTAAGGACTTTTGCTTGCATATATTTGTATCCCCAGAACTTAGCAGCGTCTGGTACATTATAAGCACTTAAAGGCTTTGTCTGTCTGTCTGTTTTTGTTTCTGAATCTCTCTCTATGTCTTTCCATTCATGTCTGTCTGTCCTTGAATCTCTACCTCTCTCAATCTGTCTCTGTTTGTCTCTTAGCTATTTATCTTACAAGAACATGTGAGAGTGGATTCCGCTTACACGGAGAAGGTACTTCTGATTTACCCTAAGTAGATTCCTAAAATATTTAAATGTGTTCCCATGGTGCTGGTACGTTATAGTGTATTTTAAGTTAAAGAAAAAAAGTAAGATGATTTTTTCTTAATTCAATTTGGTAAACATTTATTAAGCACTTATCATGTATAGGGCACTGGGCCAGGTGTTGGGATTACAGAGAGTAAAAGGAAATAGTCACTGTCTTCAGAAGGCTTGTATTCTTTTTTCAGGGAAAGAATAGGAATACTGATTAGTAAATACAAAGTAAATATGAAATAATTTTGTGGTTAGAGCCAACAACTAGGAAGAACAGGAAAGGTTGGGGGAGGAGAGGAGGGAGCTTGTGTTGAACTTTGAAGGAAATGATTGATTTCAAGAGGTGAAGATAAGAGAGAAGAACAGTCCAAGTATGGTGGGATGGACTTAGGGGCAGCCTATGTGAAGGAAGGAGATGGAGAGTTTTATAGAGATAATAAGACTGTTAATAAGGCAACAGGTAGCAGAGAGGCAACATGTTTCCGTGAAAGGACCACAGTACTAGGAGGCTAGTTATTTTACCCTACTACTAATCACTTTCATGGACAAGTAACAACTTCTTTCAGACTTATTTGACTCATTAAAATGAAATTTCATAATAATAACAGTAATTCAAATTTATAGAGTTTGCAAAGAGTTTAAATTAACATGGAGTTTAAATTTATAGAGATTCTAAAGCCCTTTCCATACAGTACATTATCTCATTTGGTCCTGATAACAATCAGGCAAGCTGGAAGTGGGGGGAGGGAGATGGGGTAGTAGCATAGGGGCTGACTGAAACCAAGTAGAGCTTCGTTTTGTGTATTATCCTTATTAGATGGAGAGCAGGAACTGTCTTCCTTTTTCTTATTTGTACCCCTGGTGTTTAAGACAGTGCTTGGCACATAGTAGGCTCAATAAATGTGTTGAATTGAATTAATAATATTAATAAATGAATTCATAATAGGATCATAGAACTAGTGAACTTAGAAATTATCTCTCATTTTATAGATAATATAATTGAGGCCTAGAGCTCACATAGGCAGTAATAGATCTGAGATAAGAAGTCATGTTTTCTGTCTCCAAATTGAGCATTCTTTCCCCCCATATCACACACTTGGTTAGAACTGGAGTCCTTTGAAAATCTAAAGAAAAATAAACTAATTCAAGTAATTACTTTTTCATTTTATTTTTAGATATTAGAAAAAAGGTTAAAACAGGTGTGGGAGCTGGAGACACAGTGCTGAGATTATGCATGTAACGTCTTAAAGCAAATGTTTTAAAATACTGCCTTCCAATAAGAATATAAATAATCTTCTTCAGCTATTCTGATATCTGTGAAAACTTATGATGCACAATCACTTCTGGAAATAGAGCAGTAGTATTTAACCTTGCTCATCTGCTTGGCATTTAAAGTCTCCATGATCAGATTGCAACTTATTTCCTTTGACCTGTAGAATATTCTCTTTTATGCAGGTGACTGACCTTCATTCACTTCTGCCAGACTAGTCTACAAGTTGAGTTCCCAGCACTTAAAATTTCATTTTTGGTCTCCAGGTTTTTGTATAGGCTATTCCTTATGCTTTGAAGGCATGCTCTCCTCACCTCCCACTCTAAGAATCTGAAGCTATCTTCAATGCTCAATTCAGGTACTACGCTATACAGTAAAATTTTCATGATTGCCTCACTTGATGTATCTAGCTCAGATTACCCTGTAAGAGGTTAGGCAGTTTGGTGGGTAGAAAACTGGGTTTTTAGTCAGGGAAACTGCGTTCAAACCCTGCCTTAGGTACTTATTAGCTATATGAACCTGGACAAGCCACTTAACTCCTCTCAGCCTCTGTGTCTCCATCTGCAAAATGGGTGTAATAGTAGCACCTATCTCCTTTGACTTTTGTCAAGATCAAATGAAATAACATCTAAAGTACTTTTGCAATCCTTGATGTGCTATGTAAGTACTCGATATTACCATCATCATTTTTATTAAAAACTCCCTGATAACACCTTAATTTCAAGGACAAGGAGAGATACAAAACATGATGTCTTTCTGGGAGACAATTTAAGACTACTATGATCTGGCCTAACTTTAAATCCATTGTCATCAATCCTGAGTAGAAATGAGTATGTCTCTCTAGTTAAAGAATGAATTGAACTCAATTCACATTAATCACATAATATACACATTTCACATTGTATGACTCCACTCAAAACAACCACAATAAACAGCTATTTTATCTCATGAAAATTTCCTTTAATAATATTGAAATTTGGACTCAATAAATATAAATTTCTGAATGTGGACCAAAGAGGAGTAGAGACTGAAGACCCCAGATTTCAATCTGGAGGCCTGGTAAATTAAAACAATAGACAAAGGACATCGTTAGAAATACCCTGGTCTTCTTTGGGCAAGGTCTACTAAGCATAAATCTATCAAGAAGAAAACTGAGGCAGTGTATGTCTGATCTCATCTGGAGTACTGTTTTCATTTCTGGGTATCAGAGTTTATGAAGGACTTTTTGAAGGAATACCTAGGTTTTGGATGAGAGGGATAGAATGAGGAGGGTGGTCTAGCTTGGGTCAGAGCATGAACAGAGGCATTAACTGGTACTAAGCAAAGTGTGTTTGGAGTACAGTGTGACTGTAGCTCTACAAGATACATTCTTATAGTATACATTCTTTGATGGCTGGGATCGTTTTTTGTTCATATCTTTGAACAGCTAGCACCAAGGACAGTACCTGAATCCTTGTGAGTGTTCCATAAATGATTGTTGAAGGATTGAGTGAAGCTATTTACTCAACTCACTGATCTTTAGGGCAGTTCATCTTTAGTGTGCACTGTGTTCTATGACTGACAGCTCCATCACTTGATGTATAAGTGGGATGGCCCATGATGTGTACTTACTCATGTACATGGTAACCTTGCTACCATAACCCTCTTCTGCTAGGAATATTGGAGCAGTTATCTCCCTGGGAATCAACCATCTTAATTACCAGTTCTCCTGGAAGCTAGTTATTTGCCTAGTAGGTCTTCCCGAGCTGATTGCCTGCTACTGAGGGAAGTGTCCCGTAGCCTGTAGCATTTGGCTGAGTTGCTTTCTCTGCATTATTAGGCCAGGTATCTGATTTGGAAGGACCTGGGGCTCCTCTGAATCTTACAGGCAGTGTGCAGAGGGTAGCTGTGCCTTTTTCCTCTTGACTTTGCTGAATGATCCTTTGGCCTTTGCCAAGAGGACCAAAAATTTAGCCTTAATTGGGAAGGAGAGATTTATTCATATCATGTATGTATATAGGAGGGAAAACAGGAAAGGAAAACCTCTGGATTCTTCTGCATGTTGCTGGGTTCTCTGGGTCACATTAGCCCATCTGTTCGTTTCATATTAAGGAACCTAGTGAGCTAGAACGATGTACTCATATCTTTCTCCATCTAAGGGGCCCCTGTGCTCTGGTCACATGCACATTATCTAGACTGGGCTCAGTCATGAGTGGGCCTGGTCTCTAAAGAGAAGGAAATTAGGCTTCCTTTCCTCACACTTTTCAGCTCATTAAATGCCTACCCTGATCCTCTTGTGACAAATTACATAAAGCCTGAGTTTTGGTTCATGTCTGGGTTGCACCAGGGGTTATAGCAAACAGTTCCTCAGGTTACATTATGAAACTGGCATGAGACAGGTGTTTATTTTCTCCACAGAGAATGTGTGCTAAACACAGAAAAATCACAGAAACAACTTAGAAAACAAGTGGCAGTACTAGCTACTGTTATACTTTGTCAGAAGGTTACTACTTGAAATAATCAAAAAATGAAACGGCTTACAGAACGGCTGACTTGATATTCTCTTATTTCCCCTTACATCTTCATTGTTTTCCTCAGAGTCTCTGCGTTTTGACAAAATGGATCAGGGTTTGGATCATTCTCTTGTTGGTGGCCATCTCCAAGAATGCTGGGCATTCTTCCTTTGGTTAGTAGTCAACTCCATCCAAAAAGAGAAAGAACCCCTTTCAATTGGAGCAGTCACCTCTAAGCACATATGTGTTCCTTTTGTTCCCCTAAGATTAACAAAGAAGAAGTAGAAAAGAGGTAGCCTCACACCCAGACATAGGCAGGAAATATTCTTCATCTATCATATGCTTGTGGCCACATGGTGGTCCTAGTAGGAGACACCCCTTTTACACTTCTCATGGGAACCATGGAAATGGTTAGAAACAGTCCAGATAGATTTCATTGTCTGAAAGAAAGTTATGAAAGTGGAGGCATTCCCTTTTGAACCTCCCCTGAGTCATCAGATCTTCCTATTCATGTGTCCATAAGAGGACAGCCTTGTTATCTCTAAGAACCAGGCCCTTCAGTGCTGTCACACAGGGCTAGAATTATACAGGAAGAAGGGTTTTGTGAATGCCCACAGTGGCACCCTTGGGTCGAAATCTCTTTGCCAGTGGTGTTTTCTTTTTTCAGTCTCTTCAGATGTACTGACTAGAAGAGGCAGGATAGACCAGATCAAGAAAGAAAAGCAGACCTTCCTTTTAAAATGTGAAATCTAAGATTTGAAGGGTGCAGCGTTTCAAACTGTGGTCTCTGTAACCAAAGGCCCTGATGATTCTACGTACTTTGAAAGCCAATTTCTTCTCTTTACTTATTTATGTTTATCGTTTCAGTGAGACAATCCAACAAACATTTCAGTGTCTGTTCTGCATCAGGTGTTGTGCTAAGGTGCAGAGGAGGTACAAAGACAAGGAAATGAACCAATCCCTGCCTTGAGGTAACCTACATTCTAAGGGGTAAGGGAGCAGACAACATGTATGTGAAGTGTTAGATATAAAATGAATGTAAAGTAATTTTGGGGTTGGGTGAGAAGCTGTCATAACTGGGGAAATCAGGAAAGGCCTTTTGTAAGAGGAACCTTTTCAATGAAACCTGAAAAGACTTGGGACTTCAAAAGGCAGAGATGAGGAGGGAGAACATGCTACACATGAGGCATGGCCTGTGTAAAGACACAGCCATGGCAGGTGGAATTTCAGGGGCAAAGATCAATTGGTTGAGATAGAGACTTTGATAGGGAGAATTTCACAATTAATTAGATTGGAAAAATAGGCAGGAGCCATTTGGTAGAGTTTTAAATTCTGGACAGAAGATGTTTTATTTTATCCAGGACACAACAGGGTGCTACTAATATACTCACATATATCTATATACCCATATACACATATCTACACACACACACACACACACACACACACACACACACCCTTAGTTTGCAATCTCACAAATGGCAGAAACTTTATTTTTCTTAGGACAGTGCTGTGGATACAGATATTTTGGGGGGACCGGGGCCCATTAGTTCTATTTCTAGAGAATGGTTTCTTTGTCCTTTAACTTTATTCTATAAATCAGTCTTTTTTAGGACAATCCCTTAGAAGTTATTGTCAGCTCTAGGGAATGGGGGGAAAAACAAAGGGTTGACTGAGGAGAGTAGGAATTCACATTCCACCTAGCGATGGTGGATCAGTTTAAGAGCTGAGTGCAACTCTCAACAGATGTCCCATTGTATCTGGAGTTGCCATGCTATCTGGCTTTAAAAAAAAAACCAGAAAAAAACCTATGTCCTCCAGACTTTTAACTTCACAAGGATATGGCATTTTTTATTTTAATAAAGCCATCGAAAGAGCACCCTTTTGGAGTGACTTTTCAAAAGCATCTTTTGTCAGCTGAATGCTTTTATTAGCTAGCATAACCTTGCTAGACTCCACGCTAATAGAGACAGAGAGGAAATGTCCTTGAGTGCTGTGGGGGAAAGCATAGTGTGCGAAGGCTCTCCAGGGGAAAGGAGATTGTTCCATTTTTCCATTGCAGCAATAGGCACTTCATGCAACGTCTTAGCGGAAAATAGGGAAGGTTTTCTCTGTGACGGTACAGACAGAAAAGGGGATTAAAAAAAACAAACTAAAACAGCAAGGTTACTACCTGGGGACAGTTTTATAAAATGTTTCCAAATGTTTTTATTGGGCTTGGTGTGCCATGAGAGAGTTTTCTTTTTTCCACTTAGTGTGGGAAACATCTTTCATCTGTGAAATGAAGGAATTTGACTGGATTCATACATCCTTTCGATAAATATTTATCAAATGCCTACTATATGTTGGGCTCAGAGGCGAGAGGAAAAGACAAAGAGTCCTTGCCTTTCTGGGGCTTATTTTTCTATTGACCAGATGCCCTTTATTCTGTCATCCAGTTCTTGCTCTATGATCGCACAATCCAGTTTAGTTCAATATTATTAAATATTTCCATAAATATATATATATATATATATATATATATATATATATATATATATATATATATATATATATGAGTATTCCTATCAATCTTAGGCAATGTAGCCTTGATATCAAGAAAAAACTACCTAAATGTTAGAGCTGTCCAAAAATTCAGTGGGCTGCTTCATAAGGCAGTTAGTTGGGTCCCCCTCCATAGGAGTGCTCAAGTGGCTTTATGACCACTTGTTGATCATTAGGTAATGACCCTTTGTGTGGTTTTGGGCATGGGTGGCTGTTGAAGTCTTTTCCAACTCTCAATGACATGATTCTATTAAAAATGATGACAGATAAACAATAATTCCAGATCTGTAAACAACAGTGATTTTATTAGACAGATGGTAAAGCAAAACTTTCATCTCTTGGCAATGAATTTGACTTGCTGGTTGGAAATGGATTAGAGATACAGAGTGAGATATGCATTCTCAGTTATGGTTAATATTGCTTAGTTGTTCCTCACCTTAGATATTTCCTCCAAAGGAGAGTTTCCTTTAAGAGTGGAGGCCTGGGAATGGTAGATTAGTGGGTAATGACACAAACAAAAAAGACTATCAATGAAAACTTTAAAATTCATAAGAATTGTTTTAGATACAGAAAGGAACACAACCAAGTAGTTAATATATACATATAATACTACTTTAAAAACAAACTATACTTCAATTAACCAATCACTCAGCAAACATTTATTAAATGTTACAATGTTGTTGCAGTGAGAACAGAAGGTCTCAGTTTCTCATGAGTTTTTTATTGTTTTTCTCTATGCATTGAAATGTTTGTTGTTGGTTTTAAAGTTCACAATAAAAAGTATTTTTTTTAAAAAAGTAATTTATTGAAGGATACATGGATTACAAATGGGTTTTTCCAAGGCTTTTTCATCAGAATTTAAATGAAGCTCTTGTTTCCATGGCATCATTCTCTAAGGCATCTAGGGATGGAGTGAGAAATGGAGCTGTAATAGACTTGGCTTCATTAACAATATACTGTCACCGATTGTGCTCTTATTTCCTTGACTTGAATTTCTGGTTAACATTCACATACTAGTCACTTAATAAATGAATTGAACTGACTATTCTTACACCTGAATTCAATGATGGCACCTGTAAGTCAATGGGAATTAATGTAGGTAATGTTCTATTTTCATTGTGAATTTCACAAATGTGAAGAATGAAACAATCCCTAGCATAGTGCCTGGAAATAGTAAGCACTTAATAAATGCTCTCTCTCTCTCTCTCTCTCTCTTTCTCTCTCTCTCTCTCTTTCTCTCTCTCTCTCTCTCTCTCTCTCTCTCTGTCTCATCTACTTTTAAGGAGTTTACAAAGGACAATTACTACCTTGCCATCAGAATTTTCCAGGTGTTAAAAGATTGTATAAATAACATTTGGGTTTTTAAAATAAGATTAAAATTTGTTAAATTAACATGAGAAGTCAGTCCGTTACCCTTTAAGTCTTTAAGAAGAGTTCTATTCAAATCCCTTATGATGAATGGGGTGCTGTCCTTTTCATAAAGATGTTTATAGAAAAAAATCTGCATCTCTCAGGCTTTAACAATCCTTAATATAAGGATCTCCCTCCTGATTTTAAGCCCTCATTATAAATATACAATGTATTTTCTTTGGGGGTCCAAAAGAAAATGGAAAGCATTGGTATAATAGTCCTTCACATTTTCAAAGACCTTTTAGAGATTATCTCTCAACCTTGAAGTCATATAGTATAATGGAAAGAACGTTTATTGGTTTTCACTCATTTTTCAGTCTTGGCAGACTCTTTTTTTTTAAACATTGTAATATCTTTTATTTAGTTCTTTTAAAAATGTTGAATAATATTTTACTTTTTCCCAATTATATGTAAAGATAATTTTCAGCATTCATTTTTTGAAAGATTTTGAGTTCCAAATTTTTCTCCCTTCCCCTCTTTCTTCTCCTTTCCCCAAGAGATCAAGCAATCTGATATAGGTTATACACAAGCAGCCATGAAAACCATTTTCACATTAGTTATATTGTGAAAGAAGAAACAGAAGGAAAAAACATTTAAAAATTACAAATGGTATGCTTTGATCTGCGCTTAGACTCTATCAGTTCTTTCTGTAGATGTGGATAGCAGTTTCCATCATGAGTCTTGTGGAATTGGTTTGGATAATGATCCAATGTATTGCTGAGAAGAGCTAAGTCAGTCACAGTTGATCATCACACAGTGTTACTGTTACTATGAACAATGTTCTTCTAGTTCTGCTCACTTCACTTTGCATCAGTTCATACAAGTCTTTCCAGTTGTCAGATTCTTCTTGACCCCATTTGGGCTTTTCTTAGCAAAGACACAGACTGTTTTGCCATTTCCTTCTCCAGCTCATTCTACAAATGAGGAAATGGAGCCAAACAGGGTTAAGTAACTTGCCCAGGGTTAAAAACACTAACAAATATCTGAGGCTAGATTTGAACTTAGGAAGATGTCTTCTTCATTCCAGGTCCACTACTCTATCCACTGCACCACCTGGCTGCCCCCTAGGCAGAATAGCTGGCTTGAAATTGGTATAATGGGATTTGGGTCCAAGTTCTGCCAATTGTTAGCTTATGTAACCTTGGACAAATAATTTCAGTTCTCTGGGCCTCAGTTTCTTCATCTGCAAAAAAGAAGCCCAGGTTAGATAATTGCTAAGCTTCTGCCTCTCTCCAAGACTCTGATTCTCTTTCTAGTTCCTAAAGCTTTTCAATTGCTCTTCTGTCTTTCATGATCTTTGCGCCTCTGCTGAGAAACAGCATGCCATTATGGATTTAACAATGGATGAAGGAACCATGTGACTTCACTCTGCCACTTACCGGGTGTCTGGTCTTGAACAAGTTACTGAACATCAATGAAGTTCAATTTTCTTATCTGTAAAATGGGTATGATAATTCTTTTCCTAACTGCCTCATGGAGTTGTTATGATAATCAAATGAGATATTGTATTTTAAAACACTGAAGTATTATGCAAATATAAGCTACTATTCTTCTCTCATCTAGAGACAGGTGGAACAATGGATAAAATGGTAGACCTCAATTCAGGAAGACAGGCTCCAGTGCTGCTCTGTGACTATAGGCTTGACCATTTAAGCTCTTTTAAACCTACTTCTCTGATCTGTTAAATGAGGTTAAGACTCCCTGTAGTACCTGTCTCACAGATTTGCTGTTACCCTCCAATGAGATTTTATATTCACACACACACATACACACACACACATATACACACACGCACAGACACACGAGAGTTTTGCATATCGTAAAGCATCATTTTGCTATTATGATTTACTCAAAATAGCAAACAAAAAAACGTATGCCTCTTCTGGCACCTGACTTGGTTAGAGACTGAATATGGCATCTGCTCTCCTTCCCTTGTCCCCATGAATTTACAGATAATTTTGCTTGGTGGCTATTTCATTGCCATTTCATTTTCAAGTCCATGACTCAGTGGGAATTTGATGTAGATGGAGCTGTTTCATCCTATTTTCCTATTGTATAGCAAATGCTGTTTGGGGATTTGTAGGATTCCAATAACTACCCTATCTCTCCCAACTTGCTGTCTGTTGGTAATTCAGTTCATAAAACAAACTGAATTGGCTGTCCTGTTCCATACCCCATAGGATTCCCAAGCCTGTGTCAGATTGAGGATGGAAGATGTATTCCCAGTTGCCCTGTTGGGCATTTGTTAGTGATAAATGATTGCTCAGATTGTCGCCTGGAGGATTCCAGAGTTGACTTTTTCTGTATTTTTCATTCAAATAAATTTATACTGTCAGAGGTGTGTGTGTGTGTGTGTGTGTGTGTGTGTGTGTGTGTGTGTGTGTGTGTATTAACAAAGCACCTTTCTACAATTGTAAAAATCTTTTGCCACTAATTTCCTGTGTACCATGGATCTTGCTGTTGCTTTTACCTTTGCCTCTGAACACACCATCTGAACCTGTTGAAAAAGTTTAAAACAGATGAAAAAACAGAGTTTAAGATACAAAGTAAAGGTCATGGGGTGTTGAGACATGACAGAGGAGGAAGCAATTAGATGCTTAATAATAGACTCTACTTTTCACTTGCTGAAGATTCTCAGACTGGCGGCAGGTCATCTTAGCAAAGAGGCAAAACAATTAATGTAGAGATGCCGTTCTACCTGTCACGGGCAAGGGCTTGTCAGCAATTTCTTCCTCTGAGATGATGCTGTTCTCAGGATTAAATGTCTCAAGCTCTCTGATATAGATGTTAGAAAAGTGAGAGGTTAGTTCTGGTGAAATTGATCATTCTATCATGCATCTTGAGAGATCTAGGACTAATTAGTACCGAGTTAAATGTATTAAATAGTTAGGAGGCAGAGGCCAGACCTGTAACAGCATGAGTCTGGGGTCTGGATTTAGATGTTTCACCCCTAAGATATAAACTCCTGGAAGGCAGGGGCTATTTTTGCTTTTTCTCTGTAACCCTAGTACAATCACAATATACAATTCTAGGTATACCTATAAATACACACAAATGTATGTAAACATAGAGAGATAGATAATGCTTGGAGCCTCAGTGACACTCTCTCTCTCTCTCTCTCTCTCTCTCTCTCTCTCTCTGTCTCTCTCGCTCTGTATTTTATTTAAAGGAAAATTCTTCATTTGGGCTTTCACTCTGATTAACAAGGCAAATGTCAGGACAAAGAATTAAAAGAATTTTATTATAAGTATGTCAAGGCAGCAAGATGTCAACGGGCTGATCACTAAAGATCAGCAATGGTTTCAAGGTGGGGACAACTACAGGCAATTTTAAGACAATCCAGATAGGTCCACCTAAGCAAAAGAGGTTGAATCCTTGATATTGGTTCTTCCCCAACATGGCAAGAACATGACAATTTACAGGTAAAGGTACATGACAAAGAGCAGGTGATACAGAAAGCTATAGACTTGCATTACCTGACTGAAAAATGGTCAAAGGATATGAACAGGCAGTTTTCAGAGAAAAAATTAAAGATATCTATAGTCATATGAAAAAATGTTCTAAATCACTGTCAATTAGAGAAATGCAAATCAAAACAACTTTTAGGTACCACATCATACCTATCACATTGGCTAGCATGATAAAACAGAAAAATTATAAATGATGGAGAATATGTGGGAAAGTTGGAACATGAATGCATTGTTGAAAAAATGTTCTAAATCACTGTCAATTAGAGAAATGCAAATCAAAACAACTTTTAGGTACCACATCATACCTATCACATTGGCTAGCATGATAAAACAGAAAAATTATAAATGATGGAGAATATGTGGGAAAGTTGGAACATGAATGCATTGTTGGAATTGTGAACTGGTGCAACCATTTTGGAGAGCAATTTGGAACTGTGCTCAAAGGACTGTAAAAATGTTCATACCCTGAAATACCACTTTTAGGGCTGTATTCCAAAGAGATCATACAAATGGGGAAAGAACATACATGTGCAAAATTATTTCTAGGAGGTCTTTTTGTGGGGGAAAAGAACTGGGAATTCAGGGAATGTCCCTCAACTGGGGAATGGCTGAACAAATTGTGGCATATGAATGTAATGGAATACTATTGTGCTATAAGAAATGATGAGTAGGTAGACTTCCGAAAAACCTGGAAAGACTTATATGAACTGATGTTGAATGAGGGGAGCAGAACCAGGAGAACATTGTCCACAGTTACAGCCACATTATGTGATGATTAACTTTGATGGACTTGACTCTTCTCAGCAATGCAAGATGCTAAGATAGTTCCAAAAGACCCCTGTTGGAAAATGCTCTCCACATCCAGAGAAAGAATTATAGAGTCTGGATGTGGATCAAAGCATACTATTTGCTCTTTTTTTTTTGTTTGTTTTGCTTCGTTTCTTCTTTCTCATAGTTTATTCCATTGGTTATAATTCTTCTTTGCAACATGACTAATGTGAAAATGTTTAATGTGAATGTATATGTAGAGCCCATATCAGATTGCATGCTGTCTTGGGGAAGAGGGAGGGAAGGGAGGGGGAGAAAATCTAAAACTCACAAGCTTGTAGAACTGAATGTTGCAAACTACAAAGAAAGAAAGGCTACCGACTTGCTGTCTCTTCCTCTTATCCCCCCCGTACTCCTCCCCACTGACTGATAAGCAGTGTTGAGAACAGTGGGATGCCGAATCAATATAACTTTCAACTCTCTCTTTCTCTGTCCTGCTCTCTCTCTCTCTTCCTCTCTCCACACACACACACGCACGCACGCACACACACACACAGTATAAATTTATTTAGTCTAAATATTTAATTCTAGTTGTTTATGTAATCCCAGTAAAGAAACAACTCTAGCATACAGATCACAGTGCAGACTTCAATAGCCATCTAGTTAATCTTCATTTCATTGAGGCCCAGAGAAAGGAAATGACTTGCTTAGGGTTGAATAAGTTAGTGTATGTGTGTGGTGAGAGAAGAGGAGATTTGAACCCAGATTCTCTCATTTTAGATCTTTCCACTACACCTCTTTTCTTCTGTAGCAGTACTATCATACATAGAACATAGCATTCTGTGCCTTCTGGAATGCCAGTTCTGTTGTTAATTAAATGTCTTGCATATTAGATCTTGAGTCCTACTCTTGAAAATTACTTAGTTCAGTTTCTCTTGCCATATACATCTCTCTATTCTTTTCACTAACTAAAAGTAGACTCCATAAGGTAAAGGACCATACTATTTCCCCTGTCTAGGGTTGTGTTAAGAATTCAGTTAGCACTTAATAAGTGCTTATTCACATTGAACTTATGGTTTTAGACTTAAAGAGTTGTCTAGGGGAATTTAAAGGTTAAATGACTTGCCCAGAGTCACATAACCAGTATGTCCCTGAGGTGACACTTGAACCCAGGTCATCCTAAATTAGAGATGGCTTTTTCTTCTATGCTATCATTGCCACTCACATGAGCGTTGGGTGTTATAAGTACTTAATGGAGACATCACCTTGTTGACAAAGGTCTATTAAGTCATATCTGTGGTTTTTCCAGTAGCATTGTATGGTTGTGAGAGGATTAAAGAAAACCTGAGTGCTGAAGAACTGACACTTTTGAATTGTGGTGCTGGAGAAGACTTTTGAGAGTGTCTAGGACATCAAGGAAATAAAATCAGTCATATTTAAGGAAATTAATTCAGGCTCTTCACTGGAAGGTCAAATACTGAAGCTGAAGCTTAAATTCTTTGGCCACATAATGGAAAGACAGGACTCACTGGAAAAAACCCCACTGGTGGGTAGGATTGAAAGCAAAAGGATGAGATGGGCATATAGTCATGAAAGCAAGGAACATGAGCTTGGGCAGACTTTAGGAGATAACGGAGGAGAGAAGAACCTGGTATGTTGTGGTTCATGGGTCACAAAGAGTTGGACATAACTGAACAACTGAACAGCAATAGATTTTTTTAAAAAAAAGATTTATGCTGGCTTAGTCAATCCTCTTCTTTCCCCATTTTACAAGTGAGGAAACTGGGGCCTCAAGAAATTAAGTGACTGAACCAAGGTTATAATAAGTATTAATTGTCAAAGCCTAGATTTGAACACAGACTCCAAATCTGGGGCTCCTTCATTGTCTCTTCTCATTGAGATGAGTTTTACTAGTGACTCATGAGCTATAGAAGGTCCTGCTGTCATGTTCCTCCAGAAATGCTGTAGCAAAAATGAACAGACTTTAAAGTTGCTCAAGCTAAACTATATGACCCTAGTATATGGATGAGGAGCAGTGGTGTGGTGTTCTAGTTTAGGAAGACCTAGATTCAAGTCTTGCCCCTGATACATGCTGGCTGCGTTACCTTTGGCAAGACACCTACCAAGTCCAAAGAGCATAAGCTATTGATGAGTTGCCAATCTTCATTGGCCAAGGAAACTATGAGAGAGTTTCTGCTGAGAGATCCTGCCATTGGTGAAATTACAGGTCTGAGTCCCACTGTCCTTTAAAGAATTCATGAATGTATCAGTAATTAATATTGTATTGTATACAAGATAGTCATTTTGTCTTGTATTCATATTGTATAAGTATTTAATCAATAAGTAGAAGACCTAGCACTAGGTCAAGGATCAGGGGACTTGGTGTCTTGACTTGCCTGTTTAAAAAACAACAAAAAATTGTACAGTATAACTTCTATCTCTTATATCGTCATAACTATATCAAATATCTCTCCCCCTCCAAGAAACCCATCCCATATAACAAAAAGTATTTTAAAGAAGAAAAAAATTAGCACAAGTGATCAAAAAAGTCTGAAAGCATGCGCAATGTGTAACATATGTGGACTCCCCACCTCCACAAAAGGGTTGATTAGGGGTGTCCTCTCATTATCTCTTCACTTGAGTTCTGTTTGATCTTTACAATTTTGTGAATTCATTTTGAGTTTTTCAGTGTATGGCTCTTCTTTCCATTTACATTGCTGTAGTTATTGTGTAGACTGTTTTCTTGAAACTTCCCACTCCACTCTGTATCATTCATATAGATCTTCATTGCTTCACTGTAGTAAGTACACACATCATTTCTTATACTACAGTAATATACTATTACACTCATAAGTCACAATTTATTTAGTTCTTCCTGGGGCATTGAGTATCCACTTTGTTTTCAGTTCTTTGCTATCACCAAAATAATTTCTATAAATATTTTGCTATATATGGGAGCTTTCTTCTTATCATTTCTTGGGGGCATAATCCAATAACGGAGTCTTCTGATTGAAAAAGTGACATTTTAGTCACTTTATTCCCATAATTTCAAATTGCTTTCCAAAATAGTTATATCAATTTACAGCTTCACCAGCAATGTATTAGTGTGCTTGTCATTCTACAACCCTTCCAACAATTGCCATTTTTATCATCTTTGCCAAATTGCAGGGTGTAGGGTGAAACCTCATAGTGGTTTGGATGTCTATTTCTCTTATTATTAGTGATCTGGAACATTCTTTTATCAAGTTGTGACTATTTTTCTATTTTTCTTTTGAGAAATATTTAATCATATTCTTTGACCATTTATTTACTGGGGAATGGTTACTTTTCTTATATATATATATATATTCTTATATTATTATCTTATATATTCTTATATATATATATATATAAATTGTTTACATATTTTAGATAACAAATCCTTATAAGAAAAATTTGATACAAAGATTTTTTCCCCCATTCAACCACTTCCATTCTTACACTGGATGGAGAAAACTTTTTGTTTTGATTTTTTTACAATTTCCTCCCACTTTTCTTCTCCTTATTGTCCTGTCATTTTTATCTTTACATGCCCTTGGGATAACTTTGCTTTGTTGAATATCTTTCTACGCTCTCTTTTAACCGGTTTTACCTTTCCTGAGTCTCTTTCTTTGTGAGGTTATAATATTCATCATCATCATCATTCTTTGTAAAATTTTGCAAGAGAATTCACATTGTAACCTGGCAATGCCTTTGACAGTCTTCTCTATTTGGCAAGCAAGTTGGATGGTTCTGGATTTCTGGGCTCTTTGGTCTCCTTGTTGTGGTAAGTAATTTACAAAGATTAATTTTTTTTAATAAAATCATAGTTGCTGTTGATGTCATTAGCCTTTATTTTTGCTCATCAATTACTTATTTAACTAGTTTGGGGTTAATTTGTTTCAATTGTATTGTCTTCTGTTTTGAGTAGAGTCGCTGAGTTTCTCTCTGGAGTCTGTTCAATTCAACAAACAATTATTGGGAACCCACTATGTTCCAGGCCTAGAGACAGCTTGGTACAGTGCGTGAGATCTGACTGGATTTCAGTATTCTCTATGAAATATACAGGCCTTTGGACACTGTCTGTTAACCTCTTAGTGCTTTAGGCAGTTCTCTATTATACGGGGCAGGGAAGCTGACCTGCTTTGATAAGAGGGAATTTCCTCATCAGGGAGCACCTTGTACGAGTGAAAAAAACAGATACTTAACAACCTGTGTGACTCTGGGCAAGTCACTTCACCTCTCTCTATATCAGTTTCCTCAACCATAAAATGGACATAATAGGACATACCTCTCTGGGTTATTGTGAGGATTGAATGAGATGTTTGTAAAGCACTTAGCATAGTGTGTGACAAATAGTAGGCCCTTAATAAATCCTTCCTTCTTTCTTTCCTTTCTCCCCTTCCTCCCTCGCCTTCTTTCTTTCTTCCCTCCCTTCCTCCTTTCCTTTCTCCCCCATTCCCTTTCTTTCTTCCTTCACTCCCTTTCCTTTCTCTCTCTCCTTTCCCTTCCTACATTTTTCCTCTCCTCTCCTGTCCTCTTTTGTCCTCTCCTCTCCTCCCCTTTCCTTCCCTTCCCTTCCCTTTTTCCTTTCCTTTCCTTTCCTTTCCTTTCCTTTCCTTTCCTTTCCTTTCCTTTCCTTTCCTTTCCTTTCCTTTCCTTTCCTTTCCTTTCCTTTCCTTTCCTTTCCTTTCCTTTCCTTTCCTTTCTTTTCCTTTCCTTTCCTTTCTTCTTCCCTCCCTCCTTCCTTTCTTTCCTTCCTTCCATAGGATACTAGATTGTCAGTTCTCCCACAGTACCAATTTACTTGTTGATTTATTTATCAATTTCTAGCAAGAATAGAAAAGAGTGGGAGTGGGAGGTGGGGCATAAATAGTGTGTGATGTGACAAGGTAGATAACGATCCCTGGTCTTGCCTAGTGATCAAAACAGGGGTTGGTGGATTGCTGAGATCTGCCTGGTTAGAAGTATTCTGCCTTCAGGCACCAGCCATAACAGCTTTGCACTGCTTCACTTTCCTGTAGAGCAGACTATCTCCCCTAAGTAGTGTTTATTTGTTGGGAGAGGGATGGGAAGACAGAAGATAGGTCTTAAGAAAATCTTTGAATTTGTAATAATGTTTGGTTTGAAGGGGGATGGGCCGCAGGATTGATAAACCGTTCCTAGTTGTGCCTGGTGGGGGAGGTTCGGGTCATCAGTGGTTGCTGTAGTCTTTAGGACCTGGCTGATTATGGAAGGATGAAGCACATTTGAGGTACTCTACTTGTAATCACCAGTTATCAGAAAGTATGTGTGGAGGATGAAGGATACCTGGTCTGGTCCTTCCTAAAATGGAGCTTCTATGGTCCTCATCACCTCTCACTTGGTTTACTACAAAAGCCTACAGGTTGGGCTCTTTGCTTCAAGTCTCCCTACTTCAGTCCATTCCCCACTTATCTGTTTGATTAATCTTCCTAAAGCAAAGATCTGACCTCTACTCAATCCATTCCAGTGGCTTTCTATCACCTATAAGATCAAACGTAAGCCTCTGTTTAGCATTCAGAGTCCTCACAACCCGGCCTCCTCCTAGCACATAGCTGAGCAGAGAGGATTCTGTTCATGGACCATGTTCCTGGTTACCAATCTCTCACGTAGAGGAGGGAAGAGTTTGGATTTCCTAGGCAGTATGATTCCAGACTCTAGTCTTAACAGAGAAGAGAAATATCTTGGATAAAACAAACCTTGAGGATTTATGTGGGGATAGTCCCAAGTTTAAGAGTTTGGGAATCCCTCAGGGAAAGGTAAGAGAATTTCCCGAGTGATGTGTCTTTCCAAGAAAGGAGGTTGCCCATGTCATCCCTCCCTGTGGTCAGAGGAACAGTAAAGGTCAAAGTTAGATATTGGGGAGCAAGAAATTTGGATTTTGATAACTGCCCAATATCACAGTAATATGATATATATGAAATGTGATATAGCTGCCCAATATCACAGATAATGCATGTCCAATGGGCAGGATATTATCTGTCCAGCAGTCCCCAATATGTTTGCTTCCTTGGCAAGTGGGGCAAGTCCAAAATACTCAGGGAATAATGATTCTGAGAAGGACTGTAGGATGCAGTAGGGAGCTAGAGATTTAGTGACTTATCAGTTTTGTTCTGCAGGTGACCCCTAGTTCAGTTCCAAGGGGAACTGCTTTGAATGTTTTATGTCATTTAGGTGTCTGTTTATAGATGCCTGTGAATCCTTTGCATCTTTGGCATTTTCCATGGGTTTAAATAAAAGCTATTTCACATTTGTGAACATCTAGACATGAGTTATATGTAAACTATATTTGGAAATTTTCTCAGAAAAAACTCGGAGTGCAAGCAATGAGCCAAAAAGAGAATCATATCTTTTGGGGTCAGCCCCTAAGATTTGACTCAGTTTGTGTGAGTATTGAACTTTAGAATGCCCTGGACCGCAGGTTACATTTTCATCACCTAAGACATCCTTCATGTTGACAGGCTAGATGGCTTGGAAAACCCTAATTTCAAATGAATGTTTGAAATGTTCGAAAACTTACAAGACAGTAGGATGCCCTAATTTCCACTTTGAAGAACTCCTTCTTCCCTTTGTTCCTTCCTGTTCCCCTCTTTGCCCTCCCCCCATTCATTTCTTCCCAAGATATTTACTCGTGGCTACATGGATCTAGGGTCAGGTTAGAGGAGTAGATGGGGATTTATTGGCAGATATCTGAGCTGATCAATGTTGCCACACATTTTCCTCTGCCATGTGCCCTCTTCCATGGCTTGCCAGAATTCCTCTCCAGGAGGGAAGCAGAGAGGAGGCAGGCTTCTGCAGAGGAAATTGAATGTCAACCATCCTCCCCTTTCCCCAGGGATCTTCAGGGAAATAAAAAGTAACTCTGCTTTAGAAAAAGTCTAGGGAGCCCTGCTTGAAGCTTTTCTGTGACTATGATAAACAGAACATCGTGTTCTCTTGAAAGGGTTTCTACATCTGAGAAGAGGCTTTTCAGGGAAAACTGGCTTTTCTCTGTTTTAAAGGGAACAGGAAATCTATTGGGTTTTTGATTTTTGTCTCTTGCAGTGGTTGAGGCCTGTAATCTTTGATCCCTGATGGTGGGGCAACAAAATTCTTCTCTTAAAAATTCTCATTCTCAAACCATGTTCTATTAAGAGAGCACATTGGCTCCAGCTCAAGGCAGTTCTGGAGCTAAACAAAGGCAAAATTGCCACTGGGAATTGGGAACCCACTATTTTCTTCAGGGGGTGCTTTTATCTAGTGACAGAAGGAAATCAATCTGAATTTAACATGTACTTACTTGGTATCTTTTGCAGATTCTTTTTTGGAAGGACTGACTGCCCTTCTGAGAGGGCAATTTCCTGGTCTGCTTCTTATAGGACCTGTGAGGCCCAGAGCTGCCTTTGGTGGCAAGAGCTTTGGAAAGCAAGCTTTTTCGGTGTTGGAGAATGCAGAAATGTGAGGGCTGCCAAAAACCGATGGACAAATTTTGAATAGTTCAAGGTAAGGGTTGAGAGACCCCTGCCTCTGCCAGTAGTAAAAGTTTTGTACCTTCTGTATAAAAAAATCTCTTAACCTCACTAGGTAATAATGCTTTCCTCTCCTTTAAAAATTACTTTGCATTTATTTTGAATCTATATATATATATATATATATATATATGTATATACATATGTACACACATACTCACTTAACATATTCTGGTTGTTGTCCTTTATTTTCAAAGAGGACCTAAACGATATCACTATTTTAGAGTTAAGTTTCAATGTGTCCAACTCTCTGATCAAACCAATGCAAGCTTGGAGTGTTCCACCACAGGTTGGGCACAAATTGTACATGTGAACATTTGGGGTGGATTCTCTAAATCTGTGAAGTAAATGTTATAGCAGGGTTTCCATAGGTGAACCTACAGAATGATCGTTATTGAGACAACATATACATACATCTATAAATACATCTATCATGTTATATAACAGACATGCTACATATGTTTAATTTATATACATATAATCACTGTTATATATTATACACACATATGTAAAACATGTAATAGATATGCATTATAGATAGATCTTTGTCTATAGATCTTTGTTTATAGACAGATCTCTCCATCTCTTTCTCCATATATACATATAGATAAATAGATGTATCTCCATCTCTCCCTTCCCATCTATCTCTTTCTATCCATCCATATAGTCTCCCCTAATGGAATGCAAGTTTCTTGATTTGGGGATCTTTTTCATTTCTGTCTTTCAATCCCCAATACCTAATTTAGTGCTTGGCAAATAGTAGGTGCTTAATAAATGCTTTTTGATTGGTTTTTCTCAATTAGAATTGTTGGTCTGTATTTGTGGTATTAAATGAAATGGAAACAGAGCTCTGTGGCTGCATATTGATTTTGAAAACCACAAATGAACACATTCATGTTATCTTCTATTTTTATTTAATTTGTTAAACATTTTCCAATTCTATTTTAATCTGGTTCTGCCACACTCAGGAGCTATGGTGGCCCCTTGGGGCATGCTGTAAGTTTAGCACTTCTGGTTTACAGGACCTTGCCTGAGGATTGGAGAGTGTAATTATGATTCTTTGAGAAGCTCTATCCAATCCAATCTGATTCATTCCAATCCAATCCAATAAGCATTACAAGATAAACATGTTAGAGGGAGTCATGAGACTCAAGCAGTCCAATCTAAAAGTTGTATATTCTTCCAGGGGTGATATAACATTTACATGATTGTGTGAGAAGAAAGCGTGCTAGCAATTAGTGGGATCTAGAAACTTTTCCCAGAGGGACTTGGGCACATCTTCTTTTGACTCCTACAGAGGGTTGACCACCCTCTCCTCCTGGACACTCTGTCCTCTTTGGGTTATCATGACACTGACCTCTGCTGCTTTTAATTTTACCTGTACGCTCCTTCTCAGTCTTCTTGGCTGACTTACAATTCTTTTTGAGTCCAACTAACTGGGATTGTCTCTCAAGGTTCAGTACTGGGTCCTCTCTCCTTTTTTCTCTTTATATACTCTCTTCCTTGTGTTTAATTACCATCTCTGTGCAAATGATTCCCCAAACTGTATATCCAACCTCACTTTCTTTTCTATACTCAAATCTGGTCCCACCACCTACCTTTTGGATATTTTGAACTGTGTCCTATATATATCTGAAACACTACATGAAGGAGCAGCATGGTACAGTGGAAAGAATGCCATATTTGTAGCACAGAGTGCATGGGTTCGAATTCTGTCTCTATCATTTACTGGATGACCTTAAACAAATTGCTTAAAATCTATGGTTCTCAATTTCCTTCTCTGTAAACTGAAGGTGTTGGACTTCATGACATTATGTCCCTTTCAACTGTAAATCAGTGAACATATGATTCTATTTTCAAAGATGGAATTAATTCATTATCTTTTCCTGCAAACCCACGTCTGAGCTTCCATATTGCTGTTGAGGGCACCATCTTCCTCCCTATCACCTAGTTTTACAATCCCAGAATCCTCCTTGTCTTCTTACTTTTACTGATGTCACATAGCCAATCTGTTGCCAAATCTTGTATTTCTCTCATTCCACAGAATTTTTAATGCTTCTTCTCTATTCAGAGTTGCAAGCATAGTTCAGATCCTCATTAAGTGTTTGTGCATACTTTTTTTTCAGGAGAGTGCAGTTGTTACACATTTACTAGCATAGCATCATATTACTCTCTAAACATTGCTTCAGCTCAGCAACAGTGCGGTAGAAGGATCAGAGAATTGTCACCCCCAGGCTCAATGCCCGGTGACAAAGCAACGACAACCACTGGAATTGATGTAGCACTTGAATGTTCTTGAAGTGCTTTATATCTGTTATGTCATGGGTGCTTCACCCCTATCTAAAGCACAGGTCTGATCTTATTACCATCCCCACTACTCAATGTACTCCAGTGATGCCCTATTACTTCTGGGATCAAATATAAACTATTCTGTTTCACATTTAAATCTCTTCACTGGGTGTATGTGATGTTCCAAAGAGACTGGCAGGTCCAGTGTGAAGGCTGGCCAAGTCCTTTGATGTCCACCTTTCACTCAACTCTTACCTTTGACTCCAGGGTATAGAGTGTGTTCAGGGAGGACCAATACCGTTGGTGTGATGGCTGCTGAGCCCTTTTCAGGGATCTTTCCACCTTTGGTGTCCACCTGTTCCACCCAACTCTCACCTGTGGCTCCAAGATGCTGCAGCACACACAGTGGTAAACTGGTAACACCCTGGTAAACTGTTTCGGCAGACAGGCCAAACCAGGTTGAGGGTAACCAAGGGGTTTCTAGCCCATTGGTGAATTAAGGGAATGCCTACTCCAAGCATGTGAAGACTTCCTCTGGTGCAATGGGGGAATGAGAACAATTTGTGAAGGCAGATGAAGCAGGTGATGTGGAGCACTTAGAGCTTGGTTAGACAACGAAGACACCATTTGAACTGTCTTAGGGAGATTCTGAGGATCACCTGGCAGGACAAGGTACCAGACACTGAAGTCCTTACTTGAGCTGAACTGTCAACTATTCAAATTGTGCTTCAAAGAGCACAACTCTGATAGGCTAGCCATGTTTGAATGCAAGATGTGTGCTTGCCAAAAAGACTATTTTGTGGAGAACTTGCATGGAGCAGGCGATCACATTGTGGCCAGAAGAAATGATACAAGGACACTCTCAAGGTCTCTCTCGAGAACTTTGGATTTGACTATGCAACATGGGAGACACTGGCACAGGACGGCTCAGCATGGCATGCCCACATCAGAAAGGGTGAGCTGCTGTATGGGCAAAGCAGAATTGAGACAGTACAAAGGAAACATAAGATGCACAAATTTGGGGTATCTGTGCCCAACCTGTGGTAGAGCATTCTGAGCTCGTATTGGTCTGATCAGCCACAATCAGACACATTGAAATTTGACTCTAGCATAGTGATGTCATTTTGGTCCTCTTTGAAGACAAAGGGCAACAACCCATCAACCAACCTTTGACTCCAAGAAGGTGTAGCATGCTCAGCAGCCAGACTCTAGTAAACCATCTCAGCAGACTGGCTAAACCAGGTTTATTAATAACTGAAAGACCTCAAACACTTTGATAAGTTAGGGGGGTGTCTACCCCAAGCATATGAAGACCCCCCTGGAGGAATGGGCAGATGAGAACAATTTGTTACAGCTGCCATGAGGATGGCTGAAGCAGGTTTTGTAGGGTGCTTAGGGTTTGATCAGACATTGAAGATACCAAGGCCATCCACTGCATCCTTGGCCATTGCCAGTTGTGTTAACTTTTGTCCTGCTTTTGGACTTCAGTGACTCTGGAAGGGAGAGTGAGGATGAAGGCTTTGTGCAACTCTGACTCACTTAAATTTGATTACCATTAAGTTACTCACGGCGTCATTAGCCCTCTTCAGAATGAAAAACGAACAATAAGAAATCTCTTCAAAGCCTTGTCCCTTCCTACTTTTCTTGATGTGATGGACTGTACCTTCCCACACCCTGCCATCTGGCCACACTGGCCTCATTATTGTTGTGACTTTGTTTCCCTTATCTATGATTTTTGTCTTGGCCGTCTCCTGTGCCTAGACATCACTTCCTCCTCGTTTTCCCTTCTTGACTTTATTGGTTTTCTCCAAGACTCACCTCAAATTCTACATACAAGAAACCCTTTCTCTGGCTGCTGGTCTACTTTTTTGTATTTATTTTGTATGTATTATTTATTTGCATGAAATCAGTAGTCAAGAAACATTTATTGAATGTACATCTTGTCTCCCAGGTTAGACTGTAATATTCCTGAAGGCAGGTACTGTTTCAAATTAAACAAGTCAAGTAAAGTCAAACATTTGTCAAATCCTATGTGCCAAATACTATGCCAAGCTCTGGGGAGCTGAAGAAAGGCCAACGGTAACAACAGTAACACCAGCAAAGCAGTCCTTACCCTCAAGGAGCTCACAGTCTAATGGAGGAGACAACATGAAACAAGTATGTAAGACAAGATATATATTAATTCAACTGGAGGTAATCGACAGAGAAAAGGTACTAAGATTAAGGACGACTGAAAAGGGCTTCTAACAGAAAAGTGTACTTTAGCTGGGGCTTGAAAGAAGAGAAGGAAGCCAGGAGAGAAAAATGTGGAGGGAGAGGATTCCAGGTATGGGTGCAGCCTATGTTTCCCCAGCGCTTAGCAAAGTGCTTGCCAGATAATAAGCAATTCATAAACGTTTGCTGGTTGATTGATGGGATTGACACACAAGCTGAACATTAAGGAAGCTCGAGGTTCTAAGGAGAACGAGTGAGAAGGAAATGTGTACATGGATGGAAAACAGCCTACTCAAAGACATTGAGATAGGAGAGCAAATGGAAAAGCCAATGGGCGTTTGGTTGGATTATAAAATGTGTGAAAGGGAGTAGTATACAATATATTTGGAATGTCTGTCTGAGACCTAATTATGAAAGGCTTTAAATGTCAATTGAAGAGTTTGTTTTTTATTCTAGAAGCAATTGAGAGTCCCTGAAAACTTTTTGGGTATCCATGTCATGTGGTTGAGCCTCTGTCTTCAAAAGATTATTGGTCCCTGGAATCAGGAAGACCTGAGTTCAAATCCAGCCTCAGATACTTTAATACTCAGATACTTAACTCTGCCTCAGTTTCCTCACCTGTAAAATGAACCAGAGAAGAAAATGGCAAACTACTCCAGCATCTTGGCATAGAAAACCCTAAATGGTGTCACAAAGAGCTGGACATGACTGAAATGACTGAACAAAGGACAAGATAGCGTATTAAATCCTATAGATGATAGAAAAATATTAACAGTACATTCCATAGAGTTTTAATATTTATAAGCATTTTCCTCACAACCTTGGGGAGGGGTAGCATTATTGACCTAACTTTACAGATGAGGAAACTGAGAGTGAGAGAGGTATTTCATCCAATATTAACTACTGAGTGTTAAAACAGGAACTCTGACCTAGTTCCTGCTGCCTTTAAATCCAGTGCTAGTCACATCGTAAGCTGTGGTCCCTCACAGCAAGAGAATATCAATAGTAACTTTATCTAGAGAAAGTTCAATGTTGATCTAAATTTGTTGAGGATTTAACATCTGTGCAAGACAGATAATAGCAGTAGTTAAAAATCACATTTCTTTAACTCTGTTATTTTCAAAAACTTTCCAAATAATCCTGTGAGATAATTCATGAAATATTATTAATCCCGTTTTATAGGCGAGGAAACTGAAGCTCACGGAGATGAAGTGACTCCTAGGGTCATATAGATAATAAGTATCAGGAGGATTTCTGAGGGTAGAGCCAAGGTGGTAGAGGAGAGAAAGCACTGGTTAAGGAATACATTGGCGGGTCAGTGGAATAGATTTGGCGCACAGTTGTGTGGTTTTGGTTGTCCGCTTCTTTCAGTCATGTCTGACTCTTCATGATCCCATTTGAGGTTTTCTTTGCCAAGATGCTAGAGTGGTTTGCCAATTCCTTCTCCAGCTTATTTCACAGATGAGAAAACTGAGTTAAACAGGGTTAAGGGACATGCCCAGGGTCACACAGCTAGGAAAATTTGAGGCTGAATTTGAACTCATGAAGATGAGTCTTTCTGATTCCAAGACCAGTGTTCTATCTACTGTACTGCTTAGCTGATATAGATTACTAGATTACTACTATAGATTACTGGTATAGATTACACCTTAGTAGATAATTAAGAAATGCCAATTTTCAGAGGAAGAAATTAAATATATCTATAATCATATGAAAAAATGCTGTAAATCACTTTTGATTAGAGAGATGCAAATCAAAACAACTCTGAGGTACCACATCACACCTATAAGATTGGCAAACATGACAGAATAGGAAAATGATAAATGTTGGAGAGGATGTGGGAGAGTTGGAACACTAATTCATTGTTGGTGGAGCTGTGAGCTCATCCAATCATTCTGGAGAGCGGTTTGGAACTATGCCCAAAGGACTACAAAAATGTGCATCCCTTTACCCCAGCAATATCGATTGCTTCTAGGACTGTATCCCCAAGAGATCATAAAAATGGGAAAGGGTCCCACATGTACAAAAGTATTTATAGCAGCTCTCTTTGTAGTGGCCAAAAACTGGAAATCAAGGGGATGCCGATCAATTGGGGAATGGCTGAATAAGCTGTGGTATATGAATGTAATGGAGTTCTATTGCGCCATAAGAAATGATAAACAAGAAAACTTCAGAGAGGCCTGGAAGGACTTATATGATCTGCTGCTGAGTGAAAGGAACAGAACGAGGAGAACTTTGTGCACAGCAATGATCTCAGCATGCGAGAGCTTTTTCTAGTAGAGTTGGATCTTCATAGCAATGCAAGGACATTAAAAAAAAAATTCCCATTGGTCTTCTAAGGCAAAATGCCTTCCACATTCAGAGAAAGAACTATGGAATTCAATCACAGAATGTAGCAGATCATGTTTGTGTGTGTGTGTGTGTGTGTGTGTGTGTGTGTGTGTATGTATTATGTTTTGGTTTGTTATATGATTTTTCCCATTTATTTTAGTTCTTCTACACAGCATGACTGTAGTGCAAATGTATTCAATAGGGATGTATGTGTAGATCCTATATAGAATTGTATGTCATTTTAGGGAGGGAGCGGGGTGGTGGGGGAAAAAACTCTAAGTTTTATGGTAGTGATTGTAGAGCATTAAAAATAAATAAAATGAATATATTAAAAAAAGAGAAATGCCATTGGATTAATGAAAGAAGGGAGAGTGAGAGAGAAGTCTTCTTTGCCCATATACACAATGCATTTTTTTTATCAGCATCCCGCAAACCTTCAGTAGATTGAAGTTTTTTTTAAAGAAAAGAAAGCAAAGAACTCAGAGAAACATGAGAAAACAAATCTCACCTAGTGGTTCCCAATTTTCTTTTAGAGATGTAATATCTTACATTTTATTTTCTCTACCCATCCCTCTTCCTAAAAAGCCTTGACAGAGTTTATATATTTTAAAAATTGCAGTGAATTAAACTGGGGGAGAATTTTGCGATGTTTCTTAGAATATAATTGAAAAGAGCCTGGAGTGCTGGAAAACCAGGGCTGGGGGAGAATCATTGTGCCATAATGAACCCAAGTAGCACCCTGTTACATAATTCAGCAAGGATCCACCCCCAGGACCTTAGGCTTTTTAGAAGGAACCATTTGCAGGTCTTCCGTTAGAACTCTGAGCTGTGTTCTTTCAAGTCTTCTTTGGATAAGGAAAAAAGCCATAATGACTCTGTCTTCATGGATTGACTTGAATTTGAAGGACTTAGTAGTCAATTGCATACAATTTATATCTTTTTCTGAGGAGGCAGTAAATGAAGTGAAGGATAAACTATACTTACTCTGAAGCAAATGCACATATAATTGAAAATATCTCTTAGTGAACATGAAACTCTACACCAGGGGTAGGGAACCTGTGGCCTCAAGGTCATATGTGACCTTCTAGGTCCTCAAGTGTGACCTTTTGACTGAGTCCAGGTTGTACAGAACAAATCCTTTTATTAATGGAATTTGTTCTGTGCAGTTTGGATTTAGTCAGAGAGGCACACTTGAGGACCTAGAGGTCCACATGTGCCTGTGGGGCCACAGTTTCCTCATCCCTCTCTGGAATGATGTTGGCTTAGAAATGAAAGCTTGTACATAGTGTTTGTGGAGATGAATCTTGAATATTGGTTGACATATAAAGATGACATGGAAGAAGAGGGATCATATTAATTAATTAGGGTCCTCCTCATTAGCTCTTAAAGGGCACAGTAGGTTTTACTTTTAACTTTGTAATTCTAGCACTGAGTATGGTGCCTGTCAACAAAGTAGGTGTATAATAATTACTTAATGATACATTTTTTAAAATTAGTAATATTTTCTAAATAAGATACTTTTTTGATATTAAGTCATTCATGCTCAGAAATAAGTACAAACATACTTTACTTCCTCAAGTGTGTTTGAATTTCAGATGATCTGTATTTCTTGATAAGGACCTAGATTCAGTTAACATTTCCTGTTATGTCCGCTATAATCAAAGCAGAGGGTTTCCATTACATTGCCAAATGCTTACTGCTTACATAAACTTCAAACATTCATTAAATCCTCAAACTCATTCATTAATAACAAATAGAATTGAAAAATAAGAATAATATAAAGTAAGAACATCTTCTTAAATCCAGGGTTTTCAAGATTTTCTTGGAAGGAGAAAATTCTCTTGACTTTTAATAGGAAATCAGAAATACCAAAAGGTTTTTGGTTCTCAAAAATCACTTCCAGTGAATAAGATTATGTAAGTCAGAGATCAGAAAGATTTTCAAATAAACTTATTGAACTAATGATATTGGAGAAAAAGTAGCTGATCTGTAATTTTCTTCTTGATTTTGAAATTGTGTTTCATTAATACAAATTTATTCACAAATGATACTTCTGAGTGTTTGAAATGGTACTTACATATCCAGTTTGGGGGGCTTTCAGGACCAAATGGCATTTTTTTCTCATCCTTATTGTCTCATTATTATAATAATTGCCAATGAATTTTGAGATGTGGCTGAGATCTACCATGGTCTGTCCTGCACATATCAGATCTTCATAGATTAATCTTTGCCAAATTGGGAAAGTAATATGAGAGGTAATCATTAAAAAAAATAACAGTACCTTTGAGTTTAAATTACAGAGAACTTTTGAGAAATTTACTTAAACCCTTTCTTATTCTTTTGAGAAAGCTAAATTAAATATCTCTAGAGGAGTGAAGACTAAAATAAAATATTCCTACTGTAGGCCATGTGTCTTCTTAAGGAGAAATGAGGCTAATCATACCTTTTTCAGCAGATCCTGATGAGAAAAACTGTTCAAATAGTAAAAATCCAGGAGATTTTAGTTATTATCACCATATGGACTCTGTGTTGCTTCAAAACACAATAAAACCTTCAAGAGAAAGGAACAGAACAGAACTGTAGCCATTCAAACCTATTATAGTCAAACTAGAGCATCCAAACTCAAGAAACAGTCTAGTACTACCAGTTACCATTGCCTGACAAAGATCTCCTGGGGAGTTCCTAACCATGACCTGTTGGGTCTTTACTCATGTGTATTCCCAGTGGGTTTTTCCTGTATTCCCAGATTTGGACTTTCATTTGAGATGCATACATCTGTATCTTCCTGTGCCATTCATAATCATAGGAACCTTAAAGGCTCCTTAGAAATAACTCACTCTACATCCCTCAATTTATATTTGAGTGAACTGATGCTGAGAGAGTGCAAATGGCTTGCCCAAGGTTATGAAGGGAATAAGTAGAAGAGATGGAATTTGAACCCAGGTGTCCTGATACCAAGTCCAGTGTTCTTTCCATTTTATCACTTGTATTCCTTAGCCAAAAGGAAGAAGGTCAACGGAGTCACTCCTCAGAATCACTGGAAAAATATAGAAGTTAACACACTTTTAAATAGTGCATATATTAAAGGAAATGCCAGATGTCTTCTGACTTGAGACCAGTAGTCAACACAACCATATAATCATCAGAAGGAGCATATAAGTAAGACATAGAGGTTTTGAGAATTTTGCTGACACCTTTTATGGTTTATTTTGCTTTGTTCAAATAAGAGCGAAAGGCTTCAGTGCTTTTGAATGAACCTCAATAGTTCTCTGTACTTGGGCAAAAGAATAAGATTCCTCATTTTAATGTGTAGTGAAGCTGTGAGTGTGATCATGGCCTTTGGAGTTCATGTTTCAGAACAAGCGTGAGAAAGTGCGATAATAAGGTCATCTTGACGTTGTTGTCAGTGAAGCCCATTTGAATGTCTTCCATGGAGTTCATAGGTTAGAGAAGCTCTTGTAACAGCCTGCTGTACACATCAGTGTTGTCTGTCTCAAATGATGTGTGATCACGTCCCTGAGTCTTACAGAGCAGTGTTGGTATTAGGGCTTCTGATACAAAGGGTTGGGATGAAATTGTGTGAATTGTAGCTACAATAGTAACAACTCACATTTATATGTTGTGTAACACTTGCAAAGCACTTTCCTTATGCTGGCCAAGTGATGTGGGCTATAGAGGTGTTATTATTGCAGTGCGTGATTGAGGAAATTGAGGCTTTGAGAATGTACACGACGACCAAGGTTGCACCACTGAGAAGTGTCAGATGTACGACTGAACTCAGTTTTATTGACTTTAAGTTTAGCTGTCTCGATTACGCCAAGCCACTTCTTTCCTTCCCTTTCCTTCTTTTTTTCCTTTCCTTTGTTTCCATTCCTCCCTCCCTCCCTTCCTTCCTTCCTTCCTTCCTTCCTTCCTTCCTTCCTTCCTTCCTTCCTTCCTTCCTTCCTTCCTTCCTTCCTTCTTTCCTTTCTTCCTTCCTTCCTTCCTTCCTTCCTTCCTTCCTTCCTTCCTTCCTTCCTTCCTTCCTTTCTTCCTTCCTTCCTTCCTTCCTTCCTTCCTTCCTTCCTTCCTTCCTTCCTTCCTTCCTTCCTTCCTCTCTCTTTTTTGTTATTTTATAACACATTTATGCCTTATTATATTTTTATCCATGTCTACTAAGACTCATAAAATTAATTTAGGGGACTTTATCACAAGTACATTTTCAAGTAATATGTATTCACAGCCTTCTAACACTATAAGATACAAATCAGTCCTTCATCATTAAAGGCTACATTTTACAGCTCTGCTTTGTTAGGAGGTATTAGTCTTTTCATAGCAAGATGATCATTTCAAAGGGTCTTAAACTACAGTGAATAAATTGGCAGTAGAGTTGAGTGCTATATGCTATGTTCCTGTCTAGGTGGTGCAGTGGATAGAGCACCAGTGCAGGAGTCAGGAGGAGCTGAGTTCAAATCTCACCTTAGACACTTGACACTCACTAGCTGTGTGACCTTGGGCAAGTCACTTAACTCCACTTGCCTCATCCTGGGTCATCTCCATTCATCTTGGTGAATATCTGGTCACTGGATTCAGATGGCTCTGAAGAAGTGAGGCTGGTGACCTGCACAGCCCTTCCTCACTCAAAACAAAGTCAAGTGCAACTCATGTCATTTCTCTGATGGCATGGTCTTCTTAAACAACGAAGGATGAACACACGCACAAATTCTTTTGTGGGGGAGGAACTCAGACATATGAATTCTATTTTTTTTAAATGAATGTAATCCAAGCTTCCATGTAATGAATGTAATCTGGGCAGGTAGGGTGCAGTGGATACAGTGTTGGGCCTGAAGTCAGGAAGGCCTAAGTTCAAATATGGACTCAGACACTTATTAGGTGACGTTGCACAAGGCACTAACCTTGTTTGCCTCAGTTTTCTCATCTGTAAAATAAGCTGGAGCAACCACACTAGTATCATTGCCAAGAAAACCCCAAATGGGGTCATGAAGGGTAGATATAATAGAAATGTCTGAACAACAAAAATATTATATAAGTTATTTTTTCTGTATTATAATGAATCAAATAAAATATTTTTCATATTCAGCTAGTTTAGATGGTAGGAGGACAATTTGACCTAATTAAAAATTTCATATTTTATTGCAAAATAAGATAGATGATAATGCACATATAATAAATGCACCAAATTTAGGAGGAACAGTTAATGTCTGTTTTCTTTTTCAAGGAGAAGTTACAAACAAGCAAAATTTCTCCAAGGAATCAATTTGCAGGGGTTACCATGGTAGCAGATTTTATAAGAAGTTAAAAATCTTAGTAAATAGTTATTAAAACACTATAGATGTTATTGTGAGGTGGTTCATTTAAAAAATTTCATTAAAAATTTTTAAAAATACGACTTATATAAGTGATGATTTTGAGCATAAAGAGTTATTTTAGTGAAAAAACTTTATGAAAATGAATATATCAAGAGTCCCTACATTTCTCTAATTCTTAGGTGAAATGTGGAATAAATTTGTAATTTTCATATTGCGCTCTTGGAGATGCCTCCTTTGTCTAACTGGATCTAGGAGATACATTGCAGGGTAATAATATCCCTGCTTATGCAAACACATCTGGAGAATATACAGAGGGTGAAACTGGGTGTTGTTATAAGGTTGCTGTGGAATTTCCAGGAACAAGCCCCATTGGGTGGCATTTAAGATGAATTACCCACATTGTTTTCAGATGTAATAGAGCATGTTAGATCATGGTCTTCTGGCTATACAAAGGATAATGTGGAAGTGCATAATCGAGTCAATCATCTGGATGATTCAAGGGGAAAAAAATTCTCAACTCACTAGATGTAGTATGGTGGAAAGAACTGAACTTGGCATCACACTATCAGGAGCTGATACAGACAAATTATCTTCCTTCTCTGGGCATCTTCTTCAGCTCCAA
Organism: Bettongia penicillata ogilbyi; assembly: GCA_023548195.1. Classification (NCBI taxonomy): domain Eukaryota; kingdom Metazoa; phylum Chordata; class Mammalia; order Diprotodontia; family Potoroidae; genus Bettongia; species Bettongia penicillata. The sequence goes on from JAJHZJ010000250.1 coordinate 3,044,277, forward strand.
AATAAAGGTGTTGAGTTAGAGGACTTCTGAGAGCTTTACCAGTTCTAAGTGCATTAGACTTTAAGACTGCTTTTTTAAAGCTTTGTTATCCAAACTTTTTGATTTTCCCATTACAATCTGAGCATCTTGGAGGTATGGATTGTTTTAGCCTGTCTTTGTATCCCTAGTGCTTAGCAGAGTGCCTACAATATAGTAAGTGCATAATATAGACCTGCACAACTTGACAGTAGGTAGGGGCTAAAATGAAAATAGGCTAAACTTCTTCAGGCCACAGATAGGTTAGACTGGAGATGGACTGACAATGGTTGGTTGCTGCGGGTCATAGGACAAATAGGAGAGTGCCCGGTGGTAACCCTACATTTTTTTGCAGGCTACCCATAATCCTTTGGTGGGCTGCAAGTGGTCCACTGGCCATATGTTGTGCCGCCCTGGCTTAATATATGCTTGATGATGATATAATAAATAGGATATCTTAAACCTGGTTTACATTAAATATTTAAAGAATAAAGAGAAATATACAAACTTTTTGCCAGCAAAAGCATAGACCTGCTGAAATCCCCAGATAATCACATCATTTCAATTCCTTTAAGCATTTTATCTTTTTACAACTGCCATACCTTGGGGAGAAAAGCCAGTCACATTTACATAGTTATTTCCATTAGAAAGAAAACATTCAGGTAACGGATTTAAATAATACTCTATGCTTTTGTCAAACAGCATCAGTAGAGTCAGTGGATTCTCCTGTGGATTCTTGTTTATTATTGGAAATCTTGGTATTTGATATGGGCACTTGCCTCTTTTAATCCACCCCTCTTTATAGCACTGAGCTAGGGGTTCTGTATTTGCCTAATAACACAGTTTCCTTCATTCAGCTAAGTTCCCTTTTGCATTACCATTTGTGACTGAGATAGAGAAGGCAAGACTGTGACTTTTACAGCCCATAGGTACTCATAAGTATGGCAGTGTGATTTTTAAAAGTACCGACTTCTGAGGGTATAAATTTTTTTCTACCCTCTTTTTTCTTCCATATGAGGAAACTGGCAGTCAATTTTGTATCACTGGGGATGTATAAGGATAACTGTGAGAAGAAGAGTGTTCATGGAATCAGCTGCAATGGACCTTAGCGATTTAGTCCAAACCTCTCATTTTTCACTAAAGGATACTGTGAGACATGGGGAAGTTGTCATGTCCTCAAGGTCACAGGTAAGCATCATAGGTAAGATTTGAACCCAGATACTCTAAGACCTAAATTCTTTGCTCTTCTTCCACAATGCTTGTTTAATCTCTTTTGGAAGCAGCACTGGAAAGGTCTTAAAGTTTAGCATATTTCCTCATCACCTACTGCTAATAATAGTGTTAACTCATTTGTATAAAGCTTTAGGATTTTCAAAGTTCCTACAACAACTCTTTCTCATATTTCATATGAGAAAATGAAAGCCCAAGCAGGTTAATGACTAATTTAGGGCCATACAGGTGGTAAATGGAAGACTGGTGTTTTCAATCCATGTTTCCGAACTCCAAGACTAAGGTTCTTTCCGCCATTTAGAGCTACATCCTGTATTATACTGATATGACAGGACACTGCTTTGGACTAAAAATAGTTCAAGCCTAGTATATATGTTTTACTTATAATTTAATTTTGTTTTGTTTATCATATTCTTAGCCATAAAATATTATGGTAAATATTAAATATTAAAAATAAAGAAATTAAAGCAATATTATCAACAGTTCATTTTGTGAATGAGATGTTTTGAAGTTTGCTTAGTGTAAAGTGTTTCTTCTAACAACCCCATGAGCAAACATAGTCATGCTTACAGGGGACAAAAGTGAGACTGAGAAAGTAAGTGGTCACACAGCAAGCAAATGTATGAAGCAGGGTCTTAGGCACAGTTCAAGTCAAGTCATCAAGCATTTTTACATGCCTACTATTTGCTAGACTCAATGCTAGACTCCTTTCAGCCCCAAGTGTGTTGCTCTATCATCTACACCAAATTAATGGCCATTAACCTTGCATAGCAGTTAAGGATAGGCTATTATTTATCAGCACCAGTCATCATCAAGTATATAGGTGACATCTATTTAAGGCCAGTTAATTTTTGATTTTGTGGTAAGATTTAACATTAGCCACTTATGTCTAATATTAGCACTGTCTAGAGTTTGTACTTTACCCATAGCCCATAGATTTATGATATTACATATTATTTCTATATCTATATTTAATGTGCTGACAAGCTCTTGGACTCTAATGCTATTAAGGTAGAACATGTTAGAAAGCTGATTCTTTTGACACTAAAAAGTGGAGGTTGTGGGCTAAAACCAGTAGGATGAATTATAGTTATATCATGTTACATAATTCCTTTGTATCTGCAAGTTAATGACTAAAGACACAAGAGATCAGCTTGTACCATTTTCTATGCTAGGTTAGGAATCCTCAACTACCTCTATTCCCACTTCCACACCACCTCAACGAATTTAAATGTTCAGCTATTCTCATCTCTCCTGTTTTTAAGTTGGAAACCTAGTCTAGAATTTTTGAAATCTTTGAAAAGTGAAATTCATTTCAATCATTTAATATATAACTATAAAAGGAAGATTGGTAGCTTCTGAGATAGGTCTTCCATAGGGGCATGCGAGATTCGTTTTAAAGACGTTTTAATGTGATTCCCAATGTTTTAACAAGTGTTTTATTTCTGTATTGTGAACCCAAAGATTATCCGAAAAATTAGTTTTGTGTGTAAGCATATATGTATCTAATTATCTAGTGCATTGGTGTGTGTGTGTGTGTGTGTGTGTGTGAGAGAGAGAGAGAAAGAGAGAGAGAGAGAGAATGAGAACATGGCATAGAACAATTTCATTTTCTGATTTAAAGGAATCCTTCTGCTAACGGTAAGAATGAGCTCCGTGGGATTAACTTGTCTGACTTGAATGTCAGCATTCCCTCACAGAAATAGCACTCTATGTGTCTCTTCTCTTGTAAATCAAATTACAAGGAAAGCCCATGACTTTGGAAGAAAAATATCTTTAGCCTTGGAAATCTGTGAGTAGGTATATTTAAATGCCAGTCTTGTCAGGTGGGTTTCGGTGCCCTCTTGTTCCCATGCTACTATCCTCTGCTTGTTTCTTATTCTGTCTTTAAGACATGTTCTATGGGGATTAGTGAGCCTGAGTTCTTTTTTCTGTGTTTGACGAGCATGGTTGATGAAAGTTTGGAAGTCGTTCATGTGAATTTTTAAAGTTTTTAAATGTGTTTATACTGAAACATTTTTTAACATAACCATAACTTTCCCCAGTATCTCTTCCTCTTCTCTCTCCAGAGATCCATCCTATATCACAAGTAGTATTTTTAAAGACAAAAAAAGGAGAAAAAAAAGAGGAAGCTGAGTGTAACTAATCATTACATCAAAAATGTTTGTGTGCAGTATATTTCACACATGGACCTTCCTCTTCTGTGAAGACGTGAGATGGACTGTCTTCTCATCTCTTCTTTCCTGCCTTGTTTGTTCTTTCTTTGTCATTTCACAACATTCCCCCCACTTTTTTTTTTTTTTTTGGTTTGTGATTGGGATTTCCTTTTCTGTGATTACCTCTGGGATTTTGTTACTATTATGCAGAAATGCTGTTGATTGTGAAGGTTTAGCCCACAACTTTGTCTCCATATCCTGTTTTTGAACCTTTGTGTAGACTTGAAAATCGATCCTTCTTCTTATCTGTCTTTCAGAATTCTCTTCCTTCAAAGCATAGATGAGGTGCACATTCTTCATGAAATTTTCCCTGAGCACTCCACTCTGACACTGCGTTTAGCAAAACATACTCTTTCTTTTTAGCTTTTCCTAGAAAATTTTGTTTCTCCTTAGTGAGTATCATACTCCCTTGACTTAAATTTATTACACACGAAATGCGCCCCCCCCCAGTAGATTATAAGCTCCTTGAGAATAGGTTCTGTGCCATGTCCATCCCCAATATCTAGCACAGTTTATATAGTTGTTTTTTTTGGGGGGGGTGTGGATCTTGGATCTGTGAGTTAATTAATCTAGAGAATTTCCAGTCCTTCTTCCAATCCAGATTACAAACTATTCTACAATGTATTGTCTTAGATAATTGTCTGGTGCAATACCAAATTGTGGCTTGCCCAGGGTTAGGGTCACATATTGTGTAGCAGAGGCAGGACTTGTCTCCCCCCTTCCCCATGATCTTAATCTCAAGGCTAATCTTCTTGCCAACAGCTTTGCAAATAATGTGAATTTTTAACAATTTATGTACTTAATTATTTGTGTTGAATTGAATTGCAGGGACTTTTGCCATCACCTAATCCAACCTCTTCATTTTACAGATATAGAAACTGAGACCCAGTCATTTGCCCAAGGTGGTAGGGTGAAGAACAGAGGAAGTTTCCTAAATGTAAGTCTACACTATCTTCCAAGAAATAATTTCCAGTAAAAGTATTCTATATTCAATGGAAACAATTAATCAGGGGAGCTGTCCCAGGTATTCTGTTCTTCTTCCACTCCCATCTTTGATGACTACATCTTATGGTGTCACATTTAAACGGAAAGAATTGTAGCAGTGGAAGGACTTAGAGACCATTGAGTCCTTAGTATAATTTTACAGGTGATGAAACTGAGGCCCAGGAAGACAATGTAGCTTTAAGATCATGCAGCCAGGGCTCCTAACTCTCCTGCCCAGGTTTACTGCACTGCTCCTCATTCCCTCTCTGCTTTGTGCACTCCCGCTTTGTTATTAGATGATCTGCATTGTATTGAGCTGAAAGATGGCAAGAATGCTAATATTCTGGCAATTAAGTCAAAAGTTAAGCTACATGATCTTTGCTTGCTGCTGGGTCATTTCAAAGATATAATCAGGTGATGCTATCTCAGGCTCTTGCTTCATTCCTCAAGCTAATGATACTTTGCGGGGTGATAATGGATTCCATTTTGTGACATTATCTTCACCTGCACACAGCAGAAAGTGAAAGCTCAAGCTTTATGTAGTATGTGGTTGCATAGCTAGTCTAAGCTGTCTCCTCAGAACAGAGGGCAGGCTCCAAGAGGTTTAAACTTGACTGAATATAACTCCTCAATAATAATAAGCTGTTCTTAAAACAATGGGTGGTTTTGATGTAATTAAATATAACTGATAAAACTATGTCCTATTTTCATGCCACAATATATTAGAGCTCATTTGGCTCTCATAATGACCCCCTGAAGTCAGCAGCATAAGTACTATTATATCTATTATACAGATAAAAAGGTTGAGAATAAGGCATTTATCCACAAGCATTTTTGAAGAGCTTACTATGTGTCCGGCTATTTGGTAAAGATTTGAGAATAATAATAGAAAAATCATCCCTGCCTTCAAACAGTTTACATTCTAGTGGGAGAAAATAGCAAATAAAAGAAAGCTGAGAGTAGAGGGGGAGAGAAAAAGTGCAGCCTGGGGAAGAATGAGGCATGGATATCTTGGGAATTTTCCTTAAATTGATGTTCTGGCAGGAGCCATTTAATCAGAAGGAAAAGGTGAAGGAGTGGAGAGTACTTCCAATCTGAAATCCATGACGGGAATGAGCATCAGAATGGAGATCTGGAGCATGGTAGAGGAAGTCTGGAGTGCAGAGGAATGGTCTAGGAGCTCTCTTGGAGTCTGAGATCCATCTAATCAAAGTGAGGCTGTCATCATAGGATTATGGATTTGGAGCCAGATGGGACTAGAGTGGCCATTTGGTAAAAACCCACCCTTCCACAAAAAAGAAACTGAGTTTCATGAAAGTCTTATGTCATAGAAGTCTTACTACATGTATGACCTTAAGTAAGCTCATACATGTATTAAGGGGTAGAGTTAATATTCGAGCTCATGTCCTCTGTCCCTAAATTCTGTTCTCTTTTAACTGTAAAATGTGTCAAAACTGCAAGGGAGCTATGGTGGTGGCGATATCTGCCATGTAGGCTAGGCTAGTTTGTCTTTAAAAGGCTTTTGAAACCATTTTTGAGACTTAATTGGCCAAGGGGATTAAGACTTGAAATAGTGACAAGGTTTCCTGGTGTCCAGCATGTGAGAAATCAAAAGTTCCTCCTTTGAGCTCGTGACCAGTGGGCCAACATGGCCAATGCAGAGGGAGGGAAGGCAGGGCTGAACTGAATCTTTCCTTTATCAATTCTAGGGAACTGAAGTTATGGAGCACAGCAGTCTGTACTGACTTCATCCATGGTCACCAATATGGCAGACACATGGCACACACTTCAAATTGCCATTCTTTTCTAGAACTCTCCTGGATGGAATTGCCATAAGGAGGTTAGGACTCTCCAAGTAAGTTTTCTAATTAACTTACAGCAGATGTGGACAGAAATCTATGGGGTTTAAAGAGGATAGATATGCTGGCACCCATTATCTCCAACTTCAGTACTGGTGCCTAAAGGACTAGTCAGGAGTTGCTGGGTCATAAAAGTCCTTTATTTAAGACATGAGTAAGAGCAAAGACCTGGTTCCATGGGCAATGCCCCAGTTTATTTCTACTATTTGCTCCATAATCTAGAAAGTTCTCATGCTTTCTCTGGGGGCATAAATACCTCAGTGCAGAACAGAGACCAGCAGATCATTCAGGTCTGGGCTGTTGTGCTGATTTCTGGGTTGACTTCTCACGGCTGTAGAGCTTAGGGTCAGTGATGCTAAGATGACTGTGACTGGTGTCATTTCCCCCCAATCCTGCAATTCTTGATTTTAAGTTCACTTAAATTATAACCACAAGTGTCACAGAGTCATTTCCTGTATTTCCAGATAATTCACAAACCTTTGATCAATTGCACCAGCCTAGAAGCACTTATTTTTTTTCTTAGAACCATGGCTAGGATCATAGATTTAGAAAGGTCCTGAAAAGGACCTCTGAAGCCATCTAGTCAAACTACCCATTAAACAAATGAGGAAACTGAGACCCGGGGAAATGAAGCAGTTTTCAGGGCCACCATGACTCATTCAGGGTGCTCACATTTTCAGGGCCATATGTTTTCTGAATAAGAAGAGGTTCTTTCTCCCCACAGTATCTTACAAAATAACTTCCAGCGTATCCTGATGCCATGAGGTGACCTCCCTCTCCCCTCAAATAGTTCTGATGCTTTGACCAGAGTCTATCTTATTTCCCAGTGGCTACAAGACCGAAAGCCAGACTCTGAAGGATTGTCTTCTAGTTTAGGCCCTGGTGTTTACTATAAACTAAGATATATACATCTCCAAAGTGAAGCATTGTAAAGTCTCCTCCCCCTACCATCATGTCTTATTTAAAAATCTTTCATATTTCTGTATAGCCATGAGACCCCCTTCTTCCTAATGGCCTGTGACAATAATAAGCTCAAATCCAAAAGCATTTGACCAAGTTGTCTTAGCTTCAAGGAAGATGAGTTTCCAAATCATGAGAATTTCTGCAGTGGTTTGGATTTAATTTAATGTATGGGCCATTTAAATTTAAAATGCTGTAACTTTTTAGTTCTAGCTATTACAGAATCCACAGAATTCATTCCTACTTGGGTTCCTGCGCAGTAGGAAGAATATTCAAATTCCCTGGGGTTGCTGTCAGACAAGAAAGTGAGATGCAGATTCCATGGTCTTGTTATGACAAGAGGGCACAAGGAGATGGGCAAGTTCCCAGTAATCTTTTCTGCTCCTTTGATCCATTCACAGTATATGCACTTTTCTGCCAAAATCATGGCTGTAAGTACGATGAGATCAGGTTAGTTACCCTGTGAAAAGAAGACAAGCGAACACTTGAACTTTATAGGGGGTCTGGTATTGTGAGTCCACAGTGAGAGAGCATCCAAAAAGAATGTATCCATAATGAGAGGACAAGTCTTGGCTGTAATGGTGGTTTATCAGCATGAGTAGATAGACTGAGTGTTCATAGATGAGCTTCAGAAAAATCTGGGTTTCATTCTTGCCTCAAATACTAGGCAGGTTGCTTAACCTCTTGAGCCCTCAGTTTCTTCATACACAATGTGAGGAAGTTGGATAAAATGATATTTAAGATCTCTTTCAGCTCTAAATCCATGACCTATGACATAGCTAGCTCTGTTTCCTCATCAGCAAAATGAAGGTTAATAATTTTCTCCACTGTATTGTGGCCAGGCTCAAATGAGATAAGATATGTAAGGTTCTTTGCGAACCATAAAGTATAATATAAATATGCTCTTACTGTTAATATTATTAGGGCATTTTGTACTCTAGGAGAAAACAGAATGTCTCAGTGGATGGACCACTGAACTTGGAGTCAAGAAGACAGTCAACAGTCAAGTCAACAAATCGGCAATTTATTAGATGCCAGCTGTGTGCCAGGAACTTAAGTACTGGAGATATAAAGAGAAGTAAAAATAGTTCCTACCCTTGATCTCACAGTCATTCGGGGAGAAAACCTGCAAATAATTATGTCTAATAATGCACATTATTGGATAAATCAGAGAAAACCACAGTGGGAAGGCATTCATTTTAAGAGAATTGCAGAAAATGGGCTTGTAGCTGAGATTCAGAGTATCTTATGAGGGACATAAGGAGGTCAGACTCACTGGATGGGACAATAACATGTAGAAGAGAATAAGAAGAATGAAAAGGTAGAAAGGGACCAGGTTAGGAAAGGCTTTAAAAACCAAACAGAAGATTTTCCATTTGATCCTGAAGGAAAGAGCAAGCTACAGAGGTTTATTGAATAAGGGACAACTCAATGGAAAGTGATAAAATAACCAAGTGAAACAGAACAGAGGGAGACCAGAAGGAGGGCAGAGTACAGAGCTTTGGAGGACACCATGGTTAACAGGCATGACCTAGATGAAGAGTGGTCATCCAGAACAGAGGAAAGCAGAGGCATGAAAACAGAATCCTGAGGAGAAGAGAGTGATTGACAGAATCAAAGACTTCGGAGAGGCCAAGAAGGAAGAGGATTGAGAAAAGGTCGTTAGATCGGGCATTTGAGGGCTCATTAGTAACGTTGGAGTAAACAGTTTCAGGTGGTGATGAGGACAGAAGCCAGACTGCAGACAGTTAAGAAGAAAGTGAGAGGAAAAGAAATGGAGGCATCCCAATTGTAGCTGTTGTCAAGCAATTTCACCATAAAAGGGAGAGATACAGGATGATGGTTAGAAGGGATAGATAGAAATGTTTTCTTTCCCCCTGAGGTTAGAATCCCATCTCCGACACTTACTATCTATCTGACTCCAGTTCCTTTTTTTCCCTCACAAAGATAATGATCTATTGACAGGTTATCTTCTTTAATTTGTGGAGAATAGTGATTTATATTGTGCAATGAGCATGGTGCAGTGGGAAGAATTCTGGACCCTTCATCAGTATCCTTTTCACCTGAGATCTCCTCCTCAAACCTCCATTTAAGCACAGTTCCCAGGCCATCCATCTCTTCATTTCCCATTCCTGTATTCTTTTTCTCTCTGCACCTCTTTCTCAATCAGTCTACCTTCTCCTACCTCCACCCCCAAGCTTTTAAAACTTCCTTTTATATGTTGTTTTCTGAAATTGGAATGTAAGCTGTTTGAGGACAGGGGCTATCTTTCAGCTTGTTTCTGTTGGTATTCCTAGCACTTTGGTACAGTGCTTGTCAAATAGCAGTTTTTAGTAAATGGTTGATGATTTTACTTTATTTCATCTATTTGGGCCTTGATTTCCTCAAGTAAAACATGAGGGTTGCACTAAATAACCTCTTTGTTCCCTTTCATCTCTATATCAATGATCCCACATTCCCTCTAGGCTTGTTTCCTCATCTGTGAAATGGGGAAAATAGTATCATCTATCTCAGATTGTCATTGTGAGAATCAAATAAGATTGTGTAAGTAAAGTGCTTTGAAAGCCTTAGAGTGTCATATAAATGTCATCTCTAAAGAAGGTAGGAAGTTATAAACTTAGGCTGAGTATTGTTGATAAGAATGACATAAAGGTCTAAACACAGTCATTGCACTGAGTACAATTCCATTTGTCTACACAGGAAGTGGTGGGCGGAGATCTTTAGCCAAAGTGGAAAATTACCAAACATGAGTTTAATTACTTGGGAGCATTTCTTTCCTGAGGAACAACAGTTATGTAAATGAATGTGGTTTCTGGGAGGGAGCAGGTCTCTTTCCTGAAATGAAAAAGCTTTGAAACACAGTCAATAGGCAGCACCTTCATGCAGAAGGAGAAAAAATGGCAGAGAGAATTTTCACAAATGTACCAGTTGCTGTATAACCTTTCATATGTCTGTATTGTTGGCTTAAGTTCAAAGACAAGACTGTGAGGGAGGAAGAAGCAGCATGGGGAGGAGACAGAAGAAAAGATTCAGTGTCCAGAAACAACTTCCATCCTTTATGTGTCAGAATCCTTTATATTCTGTCAAAGAGAAGCCCCCACATCACTGTTACTGTCATCCTCTGAACATCTGGACAGCTAGATTCTGGTTCTGAGCCTTTCACAGGACATCTGTTGAATCTCCAACAAGTTATTTAACCTTGCTAAGCTCAAGGAGCTACATCTGAAGAATCAGAATTTTTTCCCTGTTTCTTTACAAAACATGTTAGGAGGTTCAATGAAATCCCACCAGTTAGATATTTTTGTAATCCGCTTTGGGTTGAAGGTGAACAAGTTAGTCTAAAAGGATGTAGCCCTGGAAAGGGGAAAAAAAAACCTCCAAAACATTCTCTTTCTCTCAGAACTGGATTTTTGATGAAATAGCAATTAAGAGTGCTTTGAGATCCCAGAGCAAACCAATTTACATTTTTTAACAACCTATTTCCTCTTTTGGGTAGGGATGTGAGTGGAGGCTCCTCCCGGCCTTTTATCTAAAGAGTAAAGTTTATTGAGAAAGCAGAGATAGGTGACAATCATTCAGGATTTATATAGAATTCCTTTTTAATTGTTATCTTACCAAGTGAAGACATGATCTTTTTTGGGGTGAGGGAAAATCTTTTTGTAAAAGTGTGTGTACCTTTTTTATTGTGTTAGTAGAGAGTTGCTAGCTCACTGTATAAACGTGGGCACCTCACATGTCCTCCTTCTAGACCTTATCTGTTGAATTGGGCTACATGATGTTTGTTTCCTCCTAGCTATAAATCACAATCCTGTAATCCTCATTGGTAAAATGGAGACAATAATGGCATTGAACTCACATGATCGGTCACTGTGAGAATCAAATTAAATCTCTATGTGGGCTCTGGCAGTCTGAGTCGGAACTAAAACCAGGGGTTCAGTAACTGAGGCTTTGCCCCAGGTATTGATGTAGCGTGGTGTATACTTTATCTCCCTGGTGGTTGCCATGCTTAGTGGTTCTTCCAGGCTGGTACCGCGTATCTTGACCTAGCCACCTCCTTCACCCAACCTTGACCCTCCAATTTCCAATATTCCTATCGCCTTCCTGCTTTTCTTTTAGGACCTAGTGAACATTAGATTTTCCACAGGGATATTCTTGCTCCCTAGGTTAAAGTTGCAGACAACCATGCCTTCCTCCTACTGCTTTCTCCAGGCCTACCTTTTTTTTCCTCCTTTGGGATTTTATAGGTGTGGAGGTTTGACTCATATTTTCAGGAATACACCTATCTCCCAGCATAACTGCACCCAAGCAGAAAATACTGAAACCTATTCCTCAACCACAATGAAAAGCAAAGGTTGGCTCCAACAACTGGCCAAGTACGTAGATGGAAATTTTTCTTTATCTATAGTGTATTCCTACCTGGTTCAAACATGCCATGCTCCCTCTCCAGGTGGGTATCTTCCTAGTGATGACCTCTGAGTCTGTCTGCGCTTACAAGTGCTATGGAGGAATATCCTGGAGTGTCCAACACAAAATCCCAAGGATATCTCTCTCTAAGGTTTTCTCTCATCCTCACAATTGTCCCAGGCGCTAGAAATGCTAGCGACAGTTCTGCTGTATCTATGAGATAGGTTTAAAAAGATAACTTGAATAGGTATCCTTCCTTTTATTTTCTACAATATAGACTTGTAGAGGAAGCAAGTGGGTTTTTTGTTTTTTTTTTACATATCTAGCAGAGTGTCTTCTGCAGTGGATGCCCAGCAAACACTCACCAATGGTCTGGTCAATGATGCCTAATACAGATGATTTCATTTACTTCCAAAGCTGCTGTTACTGACAAGAAATTTAGGCTTACTCACCTTTATTTTTGCATTCAGAAAGATGTTTGTGAACATGGGAGGCTCCTATATCCCTCACTCCACCTTCCCATCCTTCTTTCCCACCTCAACATCTATACTGAAGGTAGACCTGGCTGTCTTTGGACACTAGAGATACATTCAGATAAGAAGCATTAGCCTATGAAACTTCGGTCTGATATAGACAGTAGAAACACTGAAGGATAGAGAGGGAAAAGACTGATGTGGTTCTCATCCCTGTTTTGCCAGTACTTAGTTGCAACTCCTTGGGAAAGTTCCTTTGTTTTATTAGACGTCCTTTTCCACATTTATATAATTAAGGATTTTGACCAGAATCATCTCCATCTAAAGTACTACCAAAGTTAAATGATTTATTTGTAAGGCCTTCTTTCATGAAAAAATGAAAGTTAGTTTCAATTTGTAGAACCATTTGAACATAAATAGTGAGTGAAATTCATACCTGTAGTAATTACGTTAAACATTTTCTGGGTGATCATGTTTATACTGTTAATTTGCTTAGGGAAAAAGCCTTTCTTCACATAGAGCATAAAGAAAAATTTTAGACTAACCCAGCTAAAATGATCGCTAATTTCCAAATACTATAGAAGAATCTGACTCAATGAAAATTTGCCATATACTATTAATGAGAATGAACAGCACTAGGCCTGGCACTGAGTAGGCATTTTAAAATGCTAAAGTGCTTTGAAAATTAGAGTTATTTCTTTGATCTTTGTAGACTCAGTACCTCACATGGCACATAAAAGACATTTAATCATTGCTTAAATTTGATTGATTAGTATGATACAGTGACTTAAGGGGAGAGGACCTGGATTCTTATCCTGGCTCTAACCTTGGGCAAATCAATTTATCTCCCTGGGTCTCACTTTCCCCATCTGTAAAATGAGATGATTGAATGAGATGACTTCCAAGTTTCCTTTCAGCTTCAGACGTATGGTCCTCTCATGCTATGATTCATAGTATAAACCACATGATTAAATGAAACTGAATGTCTTTTTCTGCTACCTTAAATGAAAAGTTCAATTTTAAAAGGCACATTTATATCAGGGCAGTGGAGAAGGCACTTGTAACTCAACTGTCTGGGCATCTCTGGTTCTCACTGGAATCAGCTTTACACAGTGTTTTCTATCTCTCCCCCCCCGCCCCCCCCAAATGGTGGCATTCTGGCAACTCTCCATCAGCACTGTTTCACTCCTTCAAAGTTTATATAGATGATGGTGTCGAGAAAGCTTGGATCCCCTGCTGTGAAAAGCTCCCCCTGGCTTATATGTATGCTTGCCTTAAAAACCATTCCACCAGTCTTCATTGCCAGCTACTTCTTCAAAGGATTTTAGCACTCTCTGTAGTGTTTTCCATCTTAACATTTCTTTCAGCTCCAGGAGACCAGGATCCAATCCCTTTGGTTAATACATGATAAGAAAGGGAAGAGATGTCTTCTGAGTGTATGCTTTTTAAGCACTGATGTCCTTTTAAATGGAAATAGGCCTGGCGCAATTGATAATACCTATTTATACTGCTCAGTATCTTTTCTTTTCCAAAGCCCAAATAGCACATAGGGAGAAAAAAATCACGTCTTTTTCCATCTGGAAGCTGCTAAGACTTTCAGGGAAAGAACTGGTATATTTTTCACAGGATGCACAAATCAGAGACATCTATCTCCCAACTATACCAAAAGGATACTAATAGTTTCTACTCAGTGAGCAAATGTGAAGTTTTCACCAGGTGAGAGTTAAGAAATTAGTCTTTTTCATCTCTCCGTTTCTCTCAGAAATAATGGTAAAGGGGGAATCCCAAGGACTCTGGGATTGGAAAGGAGGTAGGGTGTTACAACACCTCAGGCTTCAGCAGAACTTTTTGAGCATGTTTGCAGTGGTTGATCACAGGGTGATAGATTGAAAGCTTGAAGGAGCCTTGGAGGTCATGTAGTCTATCTCCTTCAACTTAAAGGCCAGGAAACTGAGTTCCCAAAAGGTGAAATTACTTTCCCAAGGAAAAAAAGGTGAATGGTGGAAGGTTAGTACCTGGCACACAAAAAGTGCTTAATAAATGCTGACTTTGGAAAAATGTATCACCTTATAATGATTATTTTGTTGATAATGATGATGATGTTTTGAAGTGGGGTGAAGATCTCTTATTTCATTGATGGAAGGATGTCCCAAAGAGGAAACCCTTTCAACCTCTATCAATATAAATCAGAATATCCTCTGCCAATGATAATCTTAGAAGGCTGTCCAGGGAATTGGGAGGTTTAATGACTTGCCTAGGGTCACACAACCAAAATATCATAGAATCATAGTACATGACTTGGAAAGGATCTCAAATGCCATCTTATCCAACCTCCTCATTTTGCAGATGAGGAAACTGAGGCCCAGGGAATTTAGGTGACTATGCCAAGGTAACGCAGGTAAATAGAGTCAGAAATTGGACTTCAATCCAGGTTTTCCTGATGCTGAGACTAGTTCTCTATCTCTGCATTAGCAAGTAATCTAGATATGTTATGGTGGCTGACCATGGAGTCAGGAAAACTCATGCTGTGGGCTTGGGCAGGTCACTTGATCTCACCAACCAACTCTCTCTGGGACTAAAAGTAACAGATGAATTGCTAATCACCATTATTGGAAGGAGTCTTTGTACTAAAGAGTTCACCCACCAAGAAATCATTACGCCAGGTACCCTACTGTTGTGCGCTTTCTCTTTATGGGAAGAAGCATCCCCCGAGTTTATATACCACCTTCCCCTGAAGAAGTTGGCCCACTACTCAGGTTTAGAACTCTGCCCCTGGACTGGACTGACTTGAGTGGTGAGAGAGTACCAACATCCCTAACCCATTATTTGTATATAGCCCCATACTGTGCTTCATATCCCATCTAGTCATCCACCTGGAAACCTGAGCCTACCTGGGCACATTGTGATCTCCTCTGTTGCCATGCACGTGCTTCCCCTCACTCTCCAGTTTCTTCCTCTTGCTCAGAAAACAGTAATCAAATCAATACTAGTTAGTATTCATTAAACACTTATAAACACCATGCTAAACATCAAAAATGCAGATATAAGGAAAAAGACAGTCCTTGCTCTTAAGGGGCTTACATTCTAATGAAGGAAGATGATATATAATAGAGGAGCTAAAAAATGGGGAAAGAGAAGAGGAAAAAGATACTCTAGCAGGGCAGGGTGGTATAGGACAGAAAATGAAGCATAGCTGGTCTGGGAGACTTCTGCAAAATGGAGGTTGTAGGAGGGATTCAGATTCACAGCGGGAGAAGGGGCCCAGAGGAGGAGAATCAGGAAGCAGTTGATGCATGGTGACATGGTACCATTTACTTTTGCTCTTGGCAGGGGAATTGTAATTGACTGCCCCATAGCTCCACTCATAATTTCTGTGACTGCCCGGATCAACACTCTCTCCCTTGACCCCTATTTCCCTATATGTCATGAGGAATCACAGACTTTCAGAGTTGGAAGGAATATCACTGGTTATCTTTTTCAACCCACATATGCAAGAAATCCATGCTACCACGTGCCTGACAATGTGTTTGTTCCCCATATTGGAACAGAATTTAATGATATTTAAAGCTTTCCAAGCACTTTACATTCATTATTTCATATGAACTTCATATCAAACCTATAAAGTAGGTACTATAGTTACTTTTTCTGTATTATAGATGAGGAGATTGAAACTTAGAGCCATCACAGATTTTTGAAATATTAAAGTACTGGATTCCCAAGTCCCTGTATCCTAGAAGCTACTGGAAGCTCCCTCCTCTTCCTTCATTCTTCCAAGGGCTATTGGCAAAATTTTAATTTACCTGGTCTTTCCTGAAGGTTTTTGATGCTCAGGTGAAGCTCCATTTGTTGGGAGGGAGGTGTGGAGGAGTAAACCCATGTCATCTTAATTCCAAGACTTGTCCTCTATCTACTATGCAATGATGTATCTAAGAACTCAGGTCCTGACTTTCCAAGACTCAAAGCTGGTAGTGGCATGGGATTAATATTTGGGATGTAGCTAAGTGGCATTCCACTCAAAACTTATTATATGAGTGGCTGTCTATTTCTTGTCTTCCTAATGCATGACCTGGGTTAAACTGTGAAGGAGGCATCATAAATATAGAGATGCCAGGGGTAAAGAGAAAAATGAGTAGGAGGTAGGTCTCGTCTCAAAACTCACCTTTCCTACAGTTTAGCCTCCACCTTGCTCACAGTCATGGCCATCTTTAACTTCTTCTGTGAATCTTATCTTTGACCAAGTTGTTTTGATTCCTTGGTTAATCGTTCATCCAGTGCTTCAGATGATAACTGATTCATGCCTTTCCTTCCTCTTTGATTAGCAATGTCTTCTTGGAAATCTTCCCTATGGGACTATGCAGTATACTGAGAGCCTTGCTACATCTCTTGGTATTACATGGGTATCAGTAATACAGCTCTCTGATGATATCTTTTATGCCATCAGTAAATCAAAATGTGTAGCCAACACTTGCCCAAAGTGGTACATTAATACTAGGTAGAATGTCATAGAAACTCGAGGAATACAATGCTACTTGGTTGGTGCTTGGATATGACTGTTAGAAATCTTCTACAAAGAGCTTCAGGTTCTGTTCTCCACTTAGCAGGTAGCCTTACACTTAACTGCTTGTCCCCTTCTGGATTGTTGCCTTTGGGGCTGCTCATGAAATGAGTCCTTTTTAGTAAGTAGGTAGAAGATGGGCTCCCTGTGAAATTTTGTATAGCGTGTGGCTGCTGTACAGCTTTCTTATCTCAAAAGCTGAGAGGAGAGAATCCATTAGCAACCCCAGACATTCTCCACTGTATCTTTGATGGTACAACTTGTTCCACAGGAAGTCACTTCTGGGTCCAGCTCGTATTCTCAGGGAAAATCAGTATTATAGCTTTAGATTTCATTTGTCTACAAGCCCCAACAGCTTGGTCCTTTGGACTCAACCAACTGGTTACTAGCTTAGTAACTAACCAGGTGCTTGATTGAATTAGCCCTTAGTAAACTTTAGTAACTTCCCAATTCATTGATATACATAGACATCACTTTAGTATTATATCATCATGGATTATAATATACTTTATATTAAATACTTACAATAACATAATATAATAGTATCATTTCGTAGAATTACCATTTGAGAACTAGAAGGGACCTTACAGGGTTGAGTTATATGTCTTCATTTTACAGATGAGAAAATTGAGGTTTAGAAAGCTGAAATAATTTAAATGAACAAATCTCCTCAACTGTTTCTTGATAAATAAAACCCTTCCTGTCCCCCTCCTCTTTTAGCTCATGTATAATCAGCTCTGTAACTTCTTGAGTACAAGTTCAAATCATGGGAGATATTCAATGCTATCTTATCTCTCAGGTTCATCATTGTCCTTATTCAGTTCAAACAAACAAACTGGGAACTTCTGAAGTTAATTCCAGTCTAGGGATTCTGTTATCCATCATGCTAAATAACCAAGGCAATAGAACAACATTGAATGAATTAAAGTATTAGCACAGAGATGACTAGTAAATCAATGAAATGAATATCAGCCTGCATTTTTCTAAATAAGTACAATCTAATTCCTTCTCCTCTTGCTACCTCCCACTACCCCAAGTAATTGGGAAATTAATTACTTTAGCACTCAATGCTTTGACAGGTAAGGCACGGGTGAAATCTCTGCGACATGACTGTTTCTGTGTTGTTACTAGCTGGCTTTAACCTTCATGAAAGGCTGAGTCCACAGGGAACCAACTGACTACCACTATCTCTACACAGCTCCTTACATGACTTGTGTCAGGCCCTATTCACTTCTCTTTTTGGGAGCTGCCATTTGCTACTTTTCCGCAGCTCGGTTTTCCCAATGCCTTCTTCTTCGGTCTCTCAGTGTAGAATCCAGCTGAAAAAAATGCCTTCCATTTCCTGATGATCTTCTTTAAACTTTATCTCCATGGTCACAAAACCATAACATACCTCCGTCCCTCATTTATTCTTCCCAGAAGTCAGTCCTTGACCTCCATCAATGACCATTTGTATTCTGAGCGCAGATATTTTGGGAAATACAAACCTCTTCAAGTCAAACATTTTGTTTTTTTATTATTCTCTTTTACTCAAATACTGTTTTAAATTATGTTTTCAAACTTGGAATCTTCATAATAATTTTTCTTTAATTAAATACAATGGATCTTTGATGTCATTAATGGGAGATTCCCTCCATGGGTGTAGATTGAAAAAAACATCCATAGGTTATGATTCTGCATAATTCTTGCCCATGTCCTCATAGTATCACTAGAGAGGGACGTTTCTTATACAACAGGTGCAACTTGTTTCTGTCCAAAAGTCATCTGTTCACTGCCATTTGTCACCTGTCATTTCGATTCCTTAGAGATTATGGTATTAGATGATTAACATGGGAGAACATTCATATTAAAGAGATAGATTGTGTTGGAGTCAGCTTGGGATCAATAAAAACACAGTGTAGTTTCCCCAACGAAACTGAATCTGTTCAATTCTTCTTTTCAGTTCTAGGTGCCTGTTGTCTCTCTGTTTCTGTCTCTGCCTCTTTCTCTCCCTTTTCTCCCGCCCCCCCCCCCCCCACCTTGGTAGTAATTCAGTGAATTGGCCCTCCAACCACATGTGTCAACCTGAACCGTAGACATTTTTCAAGTCCTACTCTGCTGCCTCATTGTGGCTATGGAAGTGAAGCTGTCTTCAAGGCTATGCTTGCAAAGAATAAATACATTGTCCTATTCTGGCAAAGTTTCAATTATGACCCTGGAAAATGTTTCTGCTGTGTTAGATCTATACCAGCTAAGGAAGACAGTCATCACCAGTAGTCTGGTGACATGGTGATGAATCCTTGGCCATAACAACACATGCATCAAAAACAAATATAAGGTCTCTCTTAGTCCCATGTGGCACTCATTTATTTCCTCAACAACAGTAGCAGAGTGGTGATAAAGACAGCAGAGGGTGCTAAGGATCACTGTTTTCAGACCTATGAACATTAAATGGCTGTGGGTCCTCTAACTGTGAAATCTGTGTCAGATGAGCAACAAGTGGATGTATTATTCTGGAAGAACTAAATTGTTATCAATTTGCCGTTCTTGCTATAAATGAAACCAGAAGCAAGAAGGAAGTTGGAACTGAAAGGAAAGATGGCTCATGTTTTGTTTTGTTTTTTCCTTAAGGCAAATAAGGGAGTTAGTAAAATTAGTTTAATTGTGCTTCCAAAGGCAACTCAAAACCTCATTTCATGGTGTATTTAATGGCCATTTCATACTGCAGTGCTCATAACTATTTGCAAAAAAAGATCCCCAGGAAAACATTTGCATTTTATGTATTGACATTTATTGTAGTGGATAAAGAAATTCTATGAAAATCTTGATAATGTGCTAGAAATTAAGTCAACTTCTAACTTGACTCTCAATGAATTCAATGCAAAGAAGGGAACAGATGAGAATGGTGAAAGATGTTTTAGGAAAATATGGTTCAGGAATAAGTAGTAAGGGAGATCAAAGGCTTTTAGACTACACAGAAACCTCATACTGATATTTCAGAAACCCTTTCTTTACAAAAAGAATAAGATGGTATTGGACATAAGAAATATGACATAGGATCACAAAAATGAAACATTCTATTTTAATGGACACGAATTCATTCTTTATTGATTTAGGAATATGTAGGAATTAGCTGTGTACAAACATCACTGATTGTTAGAGCAAAGATCAAAATTAATACAAAGCTGGAAGAAATAACAGCAATAATTAAAATACATGATATACATGATACAATTAAACAACTCCAAAGTGTTTTTGGTGTTACAGAATTTATGATGTATGGAAATGGAAAATGAACCAAAGAAAGGATACCGATGGTGATAATACCATTTTTGGGCAGAAGTTTAACTGAGATAAATTAATTGCCCTAACAAAAAAACTAAAAGAGCCTAAAAATGACCTTAGTTAACAAGGACTTAATTCATTGCTCAATAGAACTAATGGTAGCTAATGGCAACATCACAGAATATAAACTATGCAAAATGCTTTGAAAAAGAGTGGTGAAAGATTAATGGCAATGTGACCTCATAAACCTGTTAGAAGGAGGAGAGAAAAAAAAAAACACAGCTTAAAGAAAATTCAGAAGAGACCTAAGGAAGAAACTAGAAAAAAGAAAAATAAACAGAGAAAAGATAGAAAAGATTTACAAATATATAGACATATACATGTTTACATTTTATATAGTAAAACAGTTTGATACAGTATTTCATAGAGTATTTATATATGTATATAATACACACAGTACACACATATAATATATACATAAAGATATAAATGTATGTATATATAATGAACACTTTGGAATATCAGGGATAGTATTACCACAGTATTTTGAATATTACATCATAGTCCCAAACATACTTATAAAAGAGATGGAATTAAAACTAAAATGAATAAAAGGTTTTTTTTTAAAGCATCTGAACATGGAGAGGTATGTGCTATAAATGACAGTACCAAAGGCTTTTAGAGATTGATTCTTAAAATATCTGACAGGAGAAAATACTAAAGGCATGGAAAAATATTGGCTTTTATGATAGCCCCCACCCCCAAGATAACCAAGTTCAATAACTAGTTACCTTTTTTATAGTAGATCTTTATTATCTGAGGATAATATTAGCAACAGAAAGAAGTCTCTTATTGTATCCAATTCAAATGAGAGGTAACATCTCAGGGTAGCGGGGAAAAAAGTTTGAGACTTTTGAAAAGTTTAGGACATTTTGAAAATTAAAGTAGAAATCTTTTGAAAATTATTTTGAATAGTATTTAACAAAATTTAGGTTATGTTATAAACTACTTATTGAAATGAACAAAAGGTTGATCATGTTGATTTCTTTTTTCATTCTGATTTTTCCAACACAATTTTCCAGTGGTGCAAGATGATATCAACAAGCATTTATTGAACAACTATATGACAGTCAGCAGCTTGCTCATGCCTACCCCAAGCCTTTTGTTTTGTGGGGTGTGTGTGTGCTAAATTTCAACTCTTCAGAGCCTACCTTGCTTCCTAATGTACCACCGTGCATTAATACTATAAGAATTTCATATTAAAAAGATGGGCCTTTGTTTTAAGATGCTCAGGGTCATTAAAACTTTCCTTTACAGAGGCCTGGGATCTGATGTTTCTACCTTATTCACTATTTTCCATTAGTAGCTCTGCTTGGTTTGAACTCCAGGGAACTTGTGTCTCTCATCCATACCTCCAGATGGATACACTTTTGTATATTGTCTTTTTCTATTAGATTGTAATTTTGAGGGTTGTGAATGTCTTTCTCTTTATAATTTGTATCCCTAGCACTTAGCATAGTTCCTGGTACATAACAGCAACTTAGTAAATACTTATTGAATTTAATTGAATTGAACATTGTGAACAAGAAATGATGATTTGTTTCCTTGTAGGTTTTCTTTTGTTTTCTGCTGTACACTTCTTACTTTGGTTTTTTCCCCACCTTTGTACTCCCTACCCCTTATCCCATGGCTACAACTGAGCACGGATATATTTATATATAGGTATTGATATATACATACGTATGTACACACACATACATGTATACATATATAAACACATACCTTCCCTAAGAGATTCTACACTTAATCTTATTTTTTATGTTTATGCATCTTTTTTCCTATTTTTCCTAACTCCTATACTTTACTTGTACCTGCTACCTTGCCTTCCCATTACTTAATCTTACCTGCCCCCCACTTCAGCAATCGCTTCCTGATCCTCCTATTCCCTTAAATCTAAACACTTTTTTGTACACTCCTTTTAATCTATTTCCTTACCCTCCTCTCTAAAGATCTCTCCTTTATCCTTTCCGCCATCCCCTAATAGTTTTATTTCTTTTTTAAATTTAGAAGACTTTCATACTCTTCTATATGTGTATTTTCCCCTCTTAAATCCATTCCTGATGAAAATAGGTTTCCAGAACTAACAGCTTCCCTCCCCCATCTATTTCCTCTGTATTAGTTCTTCCTCTGGTACCTCATTTGTATAAGATAATTACTCTTATAGCTGTTCTTGAACAGTTTTACTTTTTAAAGTCATATCATACTGAGGTCTACCCCAGTCTTTCTTATAAGCTACTTAATTACTGGTAACAGTATTAGACATAGATTTGATATTTTCCATACATAAAAGGTAAATATTCTATCCTTATCGAGTCCCTTGCCATTGGTCATTGGTATGTACCATATATTGTACCTCTTGGCTCTTGTATGTCAAATCTTTTATTGAGTTCAGGGTTTTTGTGGGTTTTTTTTTTTTAACAGAGTCCTGAAAGTCTGACAGTTGATAAAATGTCCATTTTTGTCCATTCAAAATGATGCCTAGCTTTGCTGTGTATGGTATTTTCGACTAGAGACCCAGTTTTTTTGCTCTCTCATATATATATAGTATTTCGAGATCTGAGATCTTTTAGTGTCCTCAGTCCTAGCTCTTGCATGATTCTAATTGTGGTAGCATTATGTGTAATTTTTTTCCTTGTTGCTCATAATATTTTGTCTTTGATCTGGGGGTTCTGGGATTTAACTATAATATTCCTGTGAGTTTTCCATGTAGGATCTCTTTCAGGTGGTGAGTATGGATTTCTTTTTCTATTTCTGTTCTTATTCTAATGCTTCAGGACAATTTTCTTGAATTATTTATTGATTATTGTACCAAAAATTCTTTTTTTATTAGAACTTTCAGGTAGTCCAATTATTCTTATATATTCTCTTCTTGATCTGTTCTCTAGATCTTTTGTTTTTCTTCTGTTTCACTTTTTTATATTTTATTAAATTTCTTCACCTCTTATAACTTTGCTGGCTTCCCCTTGCCCAATTCTGATTGATTATCAAGGAGCCATTTTCTTGCTTAAGAGTCTGGATCTCCTTTTCTAGTTGGTTGACTTTCTTGTCATAATCTTCTTGTTTTTCTTGTATTATTCTTATTTTTCTTTTTCCTCAATCACTCTCATTTGATTTTTAAAGTCTTTTTTAAGTTCTTCAATGAATTCTTTTTGGGCAGATGACCATTTGATATTACTCTTTGGAGTAGAAGAGGGTTTCTTTGTTTCAATAGTCTCCTCTGAAGATGAACACTCATCTTTATTCCCATAGTAGCTCTCTATGCTTGGATTCTTTCTTCTTTGCCTGTGCTTTTTGGTTGTTTTTGGTAATAATTTAGTTTTTATAATCACCTCTCATTCTGGGGTATGGAGGACGATGCCTCTGGCCTCAGATCCTTTTCATTTCTCCCCTCTGACCTTGAACTCAAAATCAAGACCTCTAGGCTCCTGTAAATGCTCACAGCCAGTGGTGCCATGATTCGTGGCTTCTGCACTCACTGGGCATATGCTGGGTCTCTCTCTTCACAGCACAGCCGGGTCTGGTGTTATTTGTTAGTAGAGGTTCCATAGATCTCCCCAAGTCAGACATCCAACTCCCATCACTATCCTGTGGTCCTGGGGGTAAATGTTCATGTGGCTGGCAGAGAGAGCCTCCCAACCCAGCTAACCCTAAGACTTGTATCTAGCTGTTAAAGCAAACCCTAGACTGCAGGTGTTTTACTCTTTTTTTTTTAATTTAAAGTTTTCAACATTCATTTCCACAAAATTTTGAGTTCCTAATTTTCTCCCCACCTCTCTCCTCCCTCCACCCCAAAATGCCTTGCATTCTGATTACCCTTTCCACCAATCTGCCCTCCCTTCTAACACCCCTCCCTTCCCTTATCCCTATCTGCTGTCTTATCTAGTAGGGCAGGATAAATTTCTGTACCCTATTACCTGTGTTTCTTATTTTCCAGTCATATGCACAAACAGTTCTCAACATTTGTTCCTAAAACTTTGAGTTCTAACTTTTGTTTCTTCCTTCCTCCCTCCCCACCCATCCCCACTGAGAAGGCAAGCAATTCAGTATAGTCTATATATGCGTAGTTTTACAAATGACTTTCATAATAGTAATGTTGTGTAAGACTAACTATATTTCCCTCCATCCTATCCTGCCCCCCATTTATTCTATTCTCTCTTTTGACCTTGTCCCTCCTCAAGAGTGTTTACTTCTAATTGCTCCCTTCTCCCCTTTGCCCTCCATTCCATCATCCACCCACCCTGCTTATCACCTTCCCTACTTTTCTGTAGTACAAGATAGGTTTTCATACCAAATTGAGGGTGCATGTTACTCCTTCCTTGAGTCAAATGTGATGAGAGTAACCTTCACTTTTTCCCTCTCACCTTCCCCCTATTTCCCTACATTGAAAAAGCTTTTTCTTGCCTCTTTCATGAGAGATAATTTGCCCCATTCTATTTCTCTCTTTCTCCTCCCAATATATTCCTCTCTCACCCCTTAATTTTATTTTTTTAGATATAATCCCTTCCTATTCAACTCACCCTGTGCACTTTCTCTCTCTCCCTCTCTGTATGTGTGTGTATGTGTGTGTGTGTGTGTGTGTGTGTGAATAATCCCTCCAACTACCTAGATACTGAGAAAAATTTCAAGAGTTACAAATATTATCTTTCCATGTAGGAATGTAAACAGTTCAACTTTAGTAAGTCCCTTGTGATTTCTCTTTCCTGTTTACCTTTTCGTACTTCTCCTGATCCTTGTGTTTGAAAGTCAGATTTTCCTTTCAGTTCTGATCTTTTCATCAAGAATGCTTGAAAGTACTCTATTTCATTGAATGACCATTTTTTTCCCTGAAGTATTATTCTCAGTTTTGCCAGATAGGTGATTCTTGATTTTAATCCTAGTTCCTTTGACTTTTGGAATATCGTATTCCAAGCCCTTCAGTCCCTTAATGTTAAAGATGCTAAATCTTGTGTTATCTTGATTGTATTTCCATAGTACTTGAATTGTTTCTTTCTAGCTGCTTGCAATATTTTCTCCTTGACCTGAGAACTCTGGAATTTGACTATAATATTCCTAGGAGTTTCTCTTTTTGAATCTCTTTCAGGAGGTGATTTGTGGATTCTTTTAATATTTATTTTGCCCTCTGGTTCTAGAATATTAGGGCAGTTTTCCTTGATAATTTCATGAAAGATGATGTCTAGGCTCTTTTCTTGATCGTGACTTTCAGATAGTCTCATAATTTTTAAATTGTTTCTCCTGGATCTATTTTCTAGGTCAGTTGTTTTTCCAGTGAGATATTTAATGTCATCTTCCATTTTTTCATTCTTTTGGTTTGGTTTTGTAACTTCTTGGTTTCTCATGAAGTCATTAGCTTTCATCTGTTCCATTCTAATTTTTAAAGAATCATTTTCTTCAGTGAGCTTTTGAACCTCCTTTACCATTTGGCTAATTCTGCTCTTTAAAGCATTCTTCTCCTCATTGGCTTTTTAGACCTCTTTTGCCAATTGAGTTAGCCTATTTTTAAAAGTGTCATTTTCTTTGGCATTTTTTCAGGTCTCCCTTAACAAACTGTTGACTCATTTTCATGATTTTCTTGCATCTCTCATTTCTCTTCCCAAGTTTTCCTGCACCTCTCCTAATTGATTTTCAAAATCCTTTTTGAGCTCTTTCATGGCCTGAGCCTGTTGCCTATTTATTTTGGATGTTTTGGAAGCCTTGAATTTTATGTCTTTCCCTGATGGTAAGCATTGTTCTTCCTCATCTGAAAAAAGGAGAAAATACCTGTCACCAAGAAAGTAACCTTCTATAGTCTTATTTTTTTTCCCCTTTTTTGGGCATTTCCCCAACCAGTTACTTGACTTTTGGGTCCTTTGTCAAGAGTAGGGTATACTCTGAGGACCTGTAAGATCTCATTTCCTCCAACGTGGCACATTCAAGGGAGAGGAGTTTACTCCTTGGCCTAGCTTGCAAGATTTAGATCAGTTGCTCAATTCCCTCACGGGATTTAAGCTCCAACAATGGAGGCCAACTGCTGCCTGCTGTGGCCACTGTAGCCACTGCTCTGTCATGGAGGTGAAAAAACCCTCTCACTGACCTTTGAAGTGTCTTTGTTGCCTGTGGGTTGAGGGATTTGAGAACCACTGCCACTCCTGGGATTCCACCCCCTGAGGCTTGCTCTGGTCCTGCTTCTCCTGGTGCTGCTGTGGCCAAGGCTGGGCTGTGCTCTGCTTTCCCGTTGGCCTCCCAGGTCACCCCAGGCTGGAAATCTCCTTCACTCCATTGTTCTGTGGCTTCTGCTGCTCTAGAATTTGTTGAGAGTCATTCTTTACATTTTATGTATTTTATGGGTTATGGGAGAAGAGCTAGTGTTTGTGCATCTTTCTACTCTGCCATCTTGGCTCCACCCCATTAGCACCTTGTGTTTACTCTTTACAGGGAAGAAATCTAGTTCTGGGATTTTTCTGCAGATCTTCTCCAATTGTCCAAAGAGGACCCTGGTTCTGTCTCTGTTTTTATTTGTTTTCACGGTTCTATGTTTGCCCAGAGGCTCTATTTTATCTCTTTTGTGGAGGAAAATCTTGAGAGCTTGAAATTTTCTGACCTACTCTACCATCTTCCCAGAATCCTCTCTCCTCTTTTATATCTTTATATCACTATAGTTTTCCAGAGTATCCTTTCTTTTCTCCCTTATAGAGGACTATTCTCTCTGATAATTGGTATTTTTAAAGACAAAAAATGAAAAAGAAGATGAAAAATTAGACTAACTGATCAATATATCAAAAATCTGAAAATATCTACAAAGTGCTACATTTCCAGACTTCTCACCTCTGCAAGGAGATGGGTAGGAGTGTTTTCTCATGTCCTTCTTTTGAGCCATGTAAAATTTGTCATTTCACAGCATTCATTTTTCATTTTGTTATGTGTGTGGTTCTTCTTTCTATTTACATTTTTGTAGTCATTGTATATTTCCCCCGTTTTAGCTTAATTCAGTCTGCATCAGTTTGTGTGGATCTTTCTGTGCTAAAAATCACATTAAGAATTTTTTACAGCACAGTCATATTCCAACAAGTTAGTTTCATTATAAATAATGACAGAACAACCACATTGGTATCCTAAAAATAAGGCTTTGCAAAATGCTTTACTTACGCTAACTCATCTGATCCTTGCAACAGCCCTGTGAGGTAGGGGCTGCAATTATCCCCTTTTACCAGATGAAGAAACTGAGGCATAGAGCCTTGCCCCAAGTCACCCATCTAAGCCCGATTCAAGCTCAGGTTTTCTTGACTTCAAATTGTATTCACTATCTGCTTTATCTATCACCTATAGCTATCAAGAACACTTCCCTCCCTAATGTACTACATGGGGAGGTAAAAATACTGCTTAGAAAATGAGATCAGAAGGATTTTTTAGAACTGATCACATGCACATCAAGTAAATGCAAGTTGTATTTGAACCGATGTTGAAAGAATTAAGGCAGGGAGCTTAATCTTTGGTGGCTCATGGACCCCTTTGACAGTCTTATGCAGCCTATGGACTCTCTTTTTGTAATAATATTCTTACATTATTGAAGGAAATGCTAAATTTCAATTAAAGGTTAATGAAAACAAAGATATGAGTGTGTGCGTGTGTGTATGCATAGCTATGTCTATCTATCTATCTGTCTGTCTGTCTATCTATCTATATCTATATTTCCATTCAAGTTTATAGGCCCCTTGAAATCTCTTCACGAATCTCTTGAGAGATCTGTTTGCCCTAGGTTAACAACCCCTGAATTAAGAATCATTCTACAACATATTACAGGGAGAGAAAACACCAACGACAACAAAAACCCCTGGAAAAAAATGGAGGAAAATAATCCTATTTCAACAGAGGTAAAAGCATCCATCAAGGGTATCTCTGATAAAAACCTGAGAAAGGGATGGACAGGCTTTTGAAAATGATTTTCTACAGCACACTGCATCCTCATGGTCGCACAATTGACTAAAAGTGAAGAGAATACAAGCTCTCACTGGGTTTATGTTTTGTGATTGCAAAGAGGCAATTAATTCCATAAAGCAAATTGATTTCATTAAGCAGCCTTAAATCTCTCTCC
This sequence comes from Bettongia penicillata ogilbyi, assembly GCA_023548195.1. Taxonomy (NCBI): domain Eukaryota; kingdom Metazoa; phylum Chordata; class Mammalia; order Diprotodontia; family Potoroidae; genus Bettongia; species Bettongia penicillata. The sequence continues at coordinate 3,072,365 of JAJHZJ010000250.1, forward strand.
TCCAATGAGAAATCTCTCAAGTTAAGGTAGACCAAGATTCCTTGATAAGTGCAACTACAGACATAATAGTTCTTTCCTCAGAGTAATATTAAAACTGCTTCTTAACTCTATAAAAATATTAGCATGTAGTCATAGATAAAAAAAATAGCTTCTGTCTTCTACTGGTTTCTACTTTATTTTGAAATAAAATTAAAAGGAACTCACATTAGTTTCTGATATGCTTAACTATATACATGCATGCTTTATTATCAGTAGAAATACACGTATATACAACCACTATGATAATAGGAAACTCCATAGAAATACACATATACAATGATAACTGACAACTCCATGGAAATACACATGTATACAATTACTATGATAACTGGAAACTCCACAGAAATACACATGCATATAATCACTGCCATAAATGGAAACTCCATAGAAATATACATATACACAATCACTGTGATAACTGGAAACTCTATAGAAATATACATACACACAATCACTGTAATAACTAGAAACTCCTTAGAAATATACACTAACTGGAAACTCCATAGAAACACACATATACACACTCACTGTGATAACTGGAAATGCCAATTTCCATAGATGCAATTGCCTTTCTAATTTAGTATGAAATTAACTGTCATATAGTACCAGAAAATAATTCTATGGAGTAGTACCAATTTTCTTGCCCATAGTACCTTCTAATATTAATAATCCTTGAAGTGCCTTATGGTTATAAAAAGCTTTAGAAAGGTTTTATCCTTTGATCTTCCCGACAACTCTATGAGGAAGGTAATGCAACTAATCTTATCTACATTATAGAGATAAGAAAACCAGGGAGAGAGAGACAGAGAGATGAAGGGACTTGCCTATGGCCGTTTAGACGTTAAACGGTGTGCTGGGATTCAAACACGTATCTTCTAACTTCAAGAGGACTGTTATCAAAACTATACTTTTCTGCATTAACTGTGTACAATTTATACAGTTTTATTTAAAAAAAATTCTGATTGGGCTAATAGCTGATAACTTTAGGAATCCAAGATCTGTAATTAAAAAGACACCTCAGAGGCAGTTAAGTGATGCAGTGGATAGGGTGCCAGACCTGAAGTCAGGAAGACTTATCTTCTTGAGTTCAAATCTAGTCTCAGACACTTACTAGCTGTGTGATGCTGGACAAACCAATAAATTGTGCTTACACAATTGCATCTGTAAAATGAGTTGGGAGAAGAAATGGCCAGTCACTCCAGTATCCTTGCAAAAAAAAAAATGCCAAATGGGGTCTCAAGGAGTTGGACGTGACTGAAATGACTGAACTACAATAAGAAAATGCTCCTACATTTTATAGAGAAAAAAAAAAACAGGTCCAGACATGGAAATGACTTGCCCGAGGTCACATAGCTAGGAAGTGATAGAGTTAGGATTTGAATTCAGATTCCATAAATCCAAGTTTGTTACTCTATCCTCTGTCTCACACTGCCCCCAAATAGTTTTGCTAGTTAAGGACTAAAGAAAATTTAAAAGGTACGGTGCAGTAGAAAGAATGCTGTATCTGGACGTCAGAGAATCTGAATTTAAATGCTGCCCCTATCACTTGTAACTTGTGTGACCTTCAGTAAAATCCTTAGGATTATAGATTTAGAGCCAGAAGAGACCTTAGAGGTTTTCAGTCTAACCCTCTCATTATACAGATGAGGAAACTGAGATGCAGACAGGTTAAATGACTTGCTCAGGATCATACCACTAGGAAGTATCTATGTGAAGAAAATTGTGACTCCAAGTCCACCACTCTTTCTGATACGTTGCTCTGAGTCTCACTGTGCTGCTCTGATTCTCTGGGTCTCATTTTTCTCATCTATAAAATGAGGGAATTCAGTAAATAGCATCTAAGGTCCCTCCCAGTCCTGAATATACCATCCTCAGTTTACTTTAATAAAACCATAAAAATATGCTTTTTTACAAGCACAGTGGAGGAAAATTATATGTTTTATATTCTGTGAACCCAAGTATATCAAAAGGACAACACACTGAAATGGTGCATCTTTAATGGCCTCAAGTTTTCTTGGTTCAAAGGAAATGCTATAGAAAAATTCTGAATAAGTAATGTACAGCCATCTCAGGGAGATACATATAATAACTCTTCCTGTAAATATTGCAGGTTATTAACTCAGAAGAAAAGAAGGATACTTTATGTTATTATTGCTAATAATAATATAGTAGGAATTTCTTGTAAAGCCCTGCTTCACCGTATGAAGATGATCCTGAATCATTGAAAGTCATACCTGTGAGACACAAATGAACAAAACATTGAATACTGTTTCCAACCATCAATGTCCATGAACCAACCTGACTAAGTCTGGAGAGATAGTTAGAGGTGAAGTCACCAAGTGATGGCTTTTTTCCTCCACCACAGTAATTTAAGGAGATTAAAGTATAGAGGAATCATAGTTTGGTAGACAAAGTGTTATCCACAACTGAAATGACATTAATGAAATAACAAATCCTTGAAGTATTACAGAGTCACAAAATTTCAGAGCTGTAAGGGGTCTAAGAGGACATTAGGAGTTCAACTGACATTTGAAAAGTGATTCTACTTATAATGGACCCATCAAATGGCTGCCCAGACTGGCTTAAAGAAATCAAGAACTGAAATACGGTTATTAACCAGAAGAATAATTTATATTATAACAATATTGTAAAAATGAACAATTTTGTAAGATAGAAGATTTCTGGCTAACTAAGTAACCAACCATAATTTCAGAGGACTGATGATGAAGAATGCTACCCATCTTAAAGCAGAGAGATCACGGATGAATATGCAAAATAAGAAATGCATTTTTGGACTTGATCAGTGTAGGAATTTATTTTGCTTGATTATACTTATATAAAAATTTTTCCTTCCTTCCTTCTCTCTTCCTTCCTTTCTTTATTTCCTTTCTTCCTTTCTTCTTTCTCTTTCTTTTCCTCCTTCCTTCATTCCTCCTTTCCTTCCTCCTTTTTTCTTTTCTTCTTTCTGGGGCAGGGAATGAGAAAAAATAAAAAATGTTACAAAAATACTAGTAATGATGGTAATAATGCTAAAAATGAGAAGCAGAAGGAAGAAAAGGTGAAGTAGGAAAAGGAAGACAGTAGGATAAAGAAGAGATAGAGGATAAAAAAGGGAGAGAAAGGAGGAGAAATGGGAGGAAAATAGGAAGAACAAAGAAAGGGAAGGAGCTAGATAAACATAGAGATAGATGGTAAGCATTTATTAAGCTCTTACTGTTTGCCAGTCACTGTACACAGCAGCACATAGAGATGCCTGGGAAGTAGCTGGAAGGCCAGGTTTTCTAACAAGATGAGGTGAAATATCAACCATCTATCATAGTCAGGCTTCCCAGGACCAGAGTGCACCATTCCACTTGGAGGGAGATTAACATAATCTCATCAGAATATCCTCAGTATAGTGTGAAGATGGATGGCCAGATGAGGAGGAAGGGGTAAAAGAGGAGGGTGAGAAAAAAATGGCTTCAGTAAAACACTGCCTTTTGTTATTTAGGAGATGTCTGAATAATGAACATTGATTCAGTCCGTTACTGCTTATATCAAGTAAAAATGAATGACATCCCTCTCCCCAGTTCCTGTTAGTGGAAAAAATGAGAAAGGGAATGTTGTGCTTGCTTTTTTCTTTAAGTTGTAATTGTTTTGAGAAATGCTTATGAAGGGGCAGGTGGAGGGAGGGCCAGTCTAGCACGGTGCCTGCCGCCTGCCTAGGAGTCAAGACCTCAGTTTGAGCTCTGCCTCCGACACGTAATAGCCGTGTGAGACTCTACTCAAATCATTGGACTTTTCAGTGAACTGAGGCAACTCTCAAAGACCCTAAGATACTGAGTTATTTATCTTCATCTTCAGGCTTCTCACACTGTGCTGAAATCACAGGGGTAGACCCCTTCCTCCTTCCTCCCCCCATCTTATTAATATAGCCACTTAAAAACAGAATATAGGATGGGGTAAGAAAAAATGGAGTTTCACTGGTGAAATATATTAACATTTATGAAAAGAATTGCAATCTATTGTTCTGATGACTGCAGCATATTAGTAAGTTGTAAGCTTGATTATATGAGAGCCTCAGGTGCCCCAGCCTCCAGCCAGGCTTGCCAGTCATTACTAAGGAACCCTGGGATATTCTTGGCAAGTGAGCGAATGTGACAATTAGTTAAAAGGAAGGTCTGGTACATTTTAAAATGCTTAAACACTTGGCTGTATGGATTATGGATTTTCAGCAATCAGGTGCTCATTTTTCTCACTTCTTTTCTCATTTTCCACACCTTATTTTCTCTCCTATGTCTTTTCTCATTTCTTTATTGGTGACGATCTTTGCAATGACTGCATCCAAGCCATTGATATTTTGCTGTTTGATCTCTCAGTCAAGCCAATATCCTGAGCTGCCTGCCTTCATGCTGAGTGTCAGGAATAGTGAATGATTTTGTCATTCATTTAGATCTCACAGCAGATTCCTTAGGATTGTTTCCAACGTGATCCTTTTCAAATTCTTCAGCTGTACAAACTGCAGACATGATGGGAAACCCGGCAGTGGCCCATTCCATTTTCAGCAGCTTTTATTGCCTGTGTCTCTCCTAACCAGCTGCTTTGAGGGCCAGACTCCCAGGAATCATAGAGCGTGGGAAGTGGTAGCAATGGGGTACATACTAACCCTTCTCAGTAATGGTCATGTCATGCTCCGAGAGCCAATTTCGATGTTATTCAGGGATTTCAGCCCCCACAGAATATGGGGCTGGAGGCTGGGGGAAGAGAAAGATGCACCAGCAAGAGAGCGAATGAGAGAATACACAACTCCAACTCTTCCAACACTTATTTTCATTCTAGTGCAGATTCAGTACCAACTGCTCTGGGCCACCCTTCCCCCCTCTCCTCTTTGACTTTCTCTATTCCCTGGGAACCCAAGCTGCCAACATGAGTGTGTACAAGCTTGGGAAGGTAGCCCAGAAGGTCTTTGAGTCAGAAGATTTGAATTTGAATCTTTTCTCTTAATGTTTGCTAGCTGTCACCTTAGCAAATCACTTAACTTCCCTGAATTTCTGTTGTCTCATCTATAAAATGGAGATCCCTGGAGTACCTAAATATTTCTCATAGTATCACTCAATCAACGAGTATTTATTAAGGACGTAGAGCCCCAGACCCACAAAGAGCTGACATTATAATGGGGGAGAAACATGTGTATAAATAAGCACATAGAAGACGTTGCTATGGCTTGTCCTTTGTTCTGCAAGAGGACCATGATATCAGGGAAGTGACGACACCATGACATGCAGATGAATTGGATTGAAGTGAGGGAGGGCCGTGCAAAGTCACCAGCTTCACTTTCTCCTCTGGAGCCATCTGGGTCCAGTAGCCAGATATAGATCAGGAAGACTGGAGATGGCTCTGGATACAGTGACAAACCTTGGTCTTTAACAGCTAAGGTCTTTAACAGGTCTCAATGGGACTGAGGCAACGAATGCCCTATGAGTGATTAAGGCTAGGTAGGAAATGAGGCGGAGAGTATTTTATCTTGTTTAAAAAAAATCAGTCTGGGAGGGGAAGACTCTCAGGATTTCTGGCCAAAACAGAAACAATTGCTATTTACATTCTCTCTGAGCCAATCAGAGTCCAAATAATGACAAAATGGAGATTGGGACTTATTGTTGGCCAATCAATAAGAGCCAGAGTGATTTGGATTTAAGGCATAGTCCTTAAGAAAGAGAGCTAGCTCATAAACCCCAAGATGTTTTGGGGGAGGTTTTAGTAATCCAAATTTATATTCCTTTGGGCAGTGCACCAAATATGCAGATCAGAATAATATACCCTATGTGGAGAGAGGGAAGGGAAAGAAGGGGAAGGGGAAAAAGAAAGTAAGCAAGCATGTAAGAAAGGAAGGAAGGAAGGAAGAGAGAAGGAAATAAAAAAGAGAGAAAGAAGCTGTGTTGTCCAACTCTTCAGTTCCAGTTGGGATCCCAGTGGGGCAGCTCCTACTACTACTCACAGAGGTTGTTGTGGTCTGTCCTTTGTTCTACAAGAGGACCATGACATCAGGAAGGTGATGCCATGACATGCAAGTGCATTGGGTTTAAGTGAGGGAGGACTGTGCAAAGTCACCAGCCTCACTTTCTCTTCTGGAGTCATCTGGCCCTAGATGATATAGATTACCTGGAAGGTAAATTTGAAGGAGTCAGTAGTAGCCGGGGGATCAGGGAAGACAGAAGGTGGGGTTTGAGATGAGTCTTGAAGGAAACCAGGGAAGTCAAGAGGTGGAAGTGAGGAGGTTAAAGCATTCCAGGCATGGGAGACAGTGCAAAGTCAAAGAGATAGAAAATGGAGCATTGTGCATGAAGAGAGGAAGGGGTCAGGTTGTAAAGAGCCTTAAGTGGACCAAAAAGAGTTTTTATTTGATTCTAGAGGTAACATGGTGGTGTTTGATCAGATGTACTCTTTGTGGCCCCATTTGGGATCTCTTGGCAGAGAGCCTTACCATTTCCTTCTCCAGCTCATTTTACAGATGAGGAAACTGAGGCAAACAGGGTTAAGTGACTTGCCCAAGGTCACATAGCTAGTAAGTATCTGAGGTCTGATTTGAACTCATGAAGATGAGTCTTCTTGACTCCAGGTCCAGAACTTTATCTAGTGCACCATCTTGGAACTAGAGATAATGAAGAGCCATTGGAGTTTACTGAGTGTAGAGATGGGTAGGTGACATATCTATTCTGTGCTTATGAAAAAACTTTTTGGAAATTTGTGGAGAATAAATTGGAGTGGGGAAAGGCTTGTGGAAGGAAGACCAGTTAGGGACCTATATCAGCAGTAAATGAGATCAAATGAACTTGACGTGAAGGTTTTCTTTAGCAAAGGGTGGGATGGGAAGGTTTTTTTTTTCTTTTTAAGCTACCCCCAATGTACATGCATTAATCAGGGATGGAATATGCAGTTTATTTCTAGACAGTAAAAGGAATGCTTAGTAATAAAAAAAAATCATGGAATGATTAGAATGGAATCCAGTAACTTATTACTTCTGGTATATTTAGTTGGAAGGCTAACCCTTAAGCCTCCTTGGAATACCATGTTTGCATAGCCGCTAAGGAGAAACTTTGTATTTCACCTCTGTCTGATATTTTGGAATCAAAAAAGAGAGAATCGAGCACAATCCTCTTTTCTGGGGGGTCCTACAAAAACCCGATCTTGCTGCCACTGCTGTAACTATGACCACTCTGGTAGATATCCTTGTCTCCAGCCTTCACAGACCTTCCAAGACCTTTCCATGTTCTCAGGGTCAATGCTAGAGGAAAGAAAATGCACAGACAAACCTGGGTAGTTGAGTCTATACTTTATGTGGTGATTTAGACCAAAGGACCTTGTCCTGCCATTATACTTGGGTAGGGAAGGACCCTTCCTTCTTTCACTCCCAAAATGAAGTCACACATGTCCTCTCCTCTACTTCTAAGAGACCTGCCAGTCAGAAGCCTTCTTTTCTTCTACCAGATATTTATTATCAGCTTTCCCTCCCCTTCCCCCAGCTGCCAACTGGGGAAGATTCAAAATAGTGATGAGTCCTACCTAGCTAGAAGCAGACAGGATATCTGTTCATGCTCAGATTTCTACATGGTCCCTTGGTGGGGGGTGGAGGGGTTGGGGACTCACACAAAGAATATTTATATATTTTCCAAAGTGTGCGGTCAGAACTGCTCACCTTTGGCAGTAAGGCCCTCAACCTGCCCTTTTCAACATCCCAGAACCCAAGAATCTCAGTTGGACAAAACGTCAGAGACCACCCAGTCTAACCTCCCTCTACTACAGAGGTGACAAATACTCATCTGATCAGTGCTGAAGTGTGTAGAGCACAGGGCCTAAAGCTAGGAAGACCAGGGTTCGAATCTAGCCTCAGATACTCACCCCTCTGTGACTACCTGGCAAGTCACTTCATCTTTCTCTGTTTCACTTTCCTTAACTGCCAAATGAGGATAACCACAGCACCTTCCTCCCAGGGCTGTTGTGAGGATCATGTGAGACAATATGTGTGAAGTGCTTAGCACAGTTTCTGGTACACGGTAGGCATGATAGAAATGTTAGTTATTATTTTTGTAATTATTAACAACCTCAATGAGAAGCCCACACCTCCGAAGAGCAGCCCAGGCCCTTTTTGGATGGGTCTAATCATTATATAAGTTTTCATGACATTAAAACTAATTTTCCTTGCCCCTTCCCTCCCCTCCTCCACCCCTCCACTCACTTGCCTTCCCTTCCTTTCCCTTGTCCTCTCCCAAAGCCTTAAATGTACTGCACTCTGAAACTGGGACTCCAAGGGGCTCCTAGACCCCTTAGCTTTACAGTGATTATCAATAGTAACTGTTGCGTTTCCCTCCCAGCCTGATGTCTTTCTTTCTTGACCTCATTAAAAGAACCATGCCCTGGCTGTTTCTTAAACAGACTTATTCAATGAATGGGTGTTGCCTCACCCTAAGTGAGTACCTGTAAAGACCTTGACCTAAAGAGCCTAAGGTCTCCCAGGACATCCTGGGTCATCTCCAGCCATCCTGAGGAATATCTGGTCACTGGATTCAGAAGGCTCTGGAGAAGAAGTGAGGCTGGTGACCTGTACAGCCCTCCTTCATTCAAAACAAAGTCAAGTGCAAGTCATGTCATTTTTTGTCTGATGGCATGGTCTTCTTCTGCATTGCTCTGAGTTGTCCTCTGGGACCAAGACAAAAAAAATCTCATCCTTCCCTCTCCATATGATAGCCCTTCAAATGCCCACAGACAATCATCATGTTATTTCCTTCATTTCTTTCTTCTAATTAATTCTATACTCTGAGGAAGTCCTCCCCGCAATCTTTTACCCCTCCCCCAATCATCTCCCATTTACTCCCTTTAAACCTAAGAGGCAGGTAGGTGGCATAGTAAATGAAGTGTTAGTCCTGTATTCAGGAAGATATGAGTTCAAATTCAGGCTCAGACACTAGCTGTGTGACCTTTCGTGAGTCTCTTAACCTCTCTGTGTCCATTTCCTCAATTTTCAGTTGGAGATAACAGCAGTACCTACCTTTGCTGATAGGATAATGTGAAGATCAAATTGGATATTATTGAAGTGTTAATGCTTATTCCCTCCCCTATAGATTACACATGGGAGTCCTTCTGTACAGGCTGATAATACCACAGAAGCATTTTCAAAAAAAAGAAAAAAAGGTTTAAAATGAAGCAACAGGATGTGGGATGTTATAATAGCCCTTGCTGGAATCTGGTCACATCAGCCCAGCTAATGACACTCTTTGTGCATGGGTGGTTATTAGATTTTTAACAGGCATACTTCTCAGAACTTTTCATGGCCTTCCATCTGGGAGAGCAGTTTGAAATCTGGCCACATCACATTAGCCAAGTGATCTTTGTAGGAAGGCATGCATGTGTCTACCTATTTTTAGTTGGATTGCACTTCCAAGAGTTAGCTTTTGACCTGAATAGACTTTTTTAGCCATTCAGTTACCAATATTTATTGAGCTCCTGCTGTGTCTGAAGAACATAACAGGTATCCAGCTCTTAGGGGAGAAGGAAGGATATAAAGGAATGAAATGAATCTGTTTTGACTCTGCTTGGGCAAAGCCAGTAACACACAAAAAAATTACTTTAAGAATACTAAAAATGGAGATGATGCAAACAGAATGTGAGTGTTTGGAGGATGCAGAGTAAGAAAGGGATCATGTCCCTGGGTCAGTCAATCGCATTTCTTTGAGGTGAATTGAGACCAGTAGATTCATGGAGGTCAGGGATTATCTCATTTTTGTCCCTTTGTCCTCAGCATCTGGTATAGCGTCTGGCAAAGTGTAAAACCTTAAAAAGAGATGTGTTGATTGAATTGGATAGAACCATACCCATTGCTCCTACATGCCCAAAGCCCTGTGACTAATACATAATCCACCAGTTTAATAGAGGAGTAAAGAAGAAACAGCCATCTTGTGTCATATGTGTTGGTAAATTCATCCTTTCTGTGATCATTTTGCTAAAGCAGACTGCACATGAGGCTATGGATATTCCAGAAGCAGTACATTATACCCAGCAGATGAGTAGCTCTCAGGAGAATATTATTGGAGGAAGTTACTCTACAGGAAATCCTGAAATGGGCTAAATATTGGATTCTAAAACACTGGAACATTCAATGCTATTGGTGATGAGCACTCTAGTAGTTTGGCATATCAGAAAGTGTAAGATTCATTAAAATTTTTGATAAGCTGACAATAAGTTCCCCTACTAAATGATAATTATGAAAACTAAGTTAGGATGCTTAGGGGAACATTTTCATGCGGATGGTGAGTTGTTATAAACAGAATGTGAACTCCCTGAGCTCTTTTCTTGTATCCCCAGTGCTTAGCACAGGACATGGCATGCAGTAAGCACTTAATAAATGATTGTTGGTGAAAACAAAGATAGGGATAATGGCATCTTATTGCATACAATGCTTCACAGTGAGCTTCTCCCTTGGATTGATGCTAAAGCCAGTTTCATTTAACATTTCATGAAAGTTCTTGAGGCTACTCCCATAATCAATGGTTTATGAGTTCCTATATGGTATAGTGCAAAGAGCTCTGAATTGGGAATTTAAGGACCTGGGTTTGAATCCCAGGTCTGCCAGGTAGTTCTGTACATTTCAGTAACTCACTTCTCTCCAGCTCTCATATTCCTCCTCTGCAAAAAGAGAAAGATAAGAACATTCAATGACCTCAGAGGTCCCAATCAGCTCTCTCTTGTAAATTGAATTAATGGTTTTGAAAAAGGGAAAGTATTGTGAGGAACAAAGGGGTCTGACAGGAAAGGTAAGAGAAAGGACATATGTAAAGACAGAAGGAGCATGAAGGAATCTCATGGGAGTCTGTGGCCTGATCTGTGGAGCATGATGGGGAGGGGGCACAGATGAGTGGAGGTTGCTGAGATTAGTGGTTGGGGGTGGAAGATTATCCATAATCATAGCAATTGTCTCCAGTGCCATGGCCTTCAGAATTGAGTTAGACTCTATTCTGGAAACCGATCGCTGCTGATAATAACAGGGAAATGGCTTCATCCCCTGGAGACACTAGACTGCCTTTGGCGTACACTGTGGCCTCTGTTCGAGCAGCTAATGATGTTGGCCCTTCTAATACATATAGGACAGAGGTTCCTGGAGGATTTGGAGCAGCACAAGCTTTTGGAAGGTAGGCATCACTGTGTGTGTGTGTGTGTGTGTGTGTGTGTGTGTGTGTATGCTTTGCATAGAGCAAATATGGAGACAGAAAGGAGGAGGTCATATATCTTATACACAATACACCATGCTACCATTTGCTGCTAGCCAATTTCTTTTGATATCTCTTGGTTTTCTCAGATCAAGTGAATATTTATTAGGCTTCAACACACACACAATAAATTATTGTATATGGTGGCATATGTGACAATATAAGGTCCCACATACATGCACATACTTACACATGTGTATGTATGTATGTACACACATACATACATACATATCTTTCATGTCTTCTTTTCTGAATTGGACATCATTTGAAGGTACAAATGCCAAATCACCCTAATGGTCAAGGAGGTCACCTGGAATTTCATGACACACGCAAGGCTTTGTGGGTAGCTGGGCAGCTATGCAAAATACAGGATCTACAGTAGCTCTGACTTCCCTTTTTTCCCTTTATTTTCTCCTTGTAATAGAGGCAGTGTGCAAAATGTTTGCATGCTAGCATTCAGGATTCAGGCAGACCCGGGCTCATATCCCACTTCTGACACTTAATAGTTTTGTGATCTTGTCCAAGTCACTGGACCTCTGTGGGTCTTGGGCAACTTCCCAAGATATATACGCTAAGCTGTAGGAAGCTCTTGATCCACATAGGTAGAGGGAGTTTCTAAATATTGATAAAATCACACATCTTTTCTGTATTCATATATTCTCTTTTTAGAGTTCAAGTGTTTGTAACTTATCACCCTCAGGCATACTGCTGTCACTTACTCTCTGGGCTTCAGACCACAGCCTCTCCCCATGGGAAATCTCTCTTGCCTTGCAGAATTTACAGAGAGAAATTTGACTTTCCCAAATGTACACAGAACTGATTCTGGGCTTTCTCACCATGGCTCCATGGGGTGGGGTTGGGTGGAACTAGGTTCCGTAGCCCAGTACAGTGCTGCTGTATGCCTTTGTCCTTGCTCCCAGGACTAACTCCCAATCTATCTCCGGACTTCACCCTTCCCACCAAGCTGACTCTTGCTCACATCACTGCCCTCCATGCTGACTCATTTTGACCCCAAACATTAGCTCTTAAACCCTACTCCTTCTTTGGTCTTACCCAAGTGCTCCTTTCTCCCTCCAAACCCTGGATCCCAGGGACAAAGGCAACTTCTGAGGTTTCTTAAATCAGCCCAGAGCATCAGTGGAAGCCAGGAGCAGCTGTGTGCCCAAGGAGCTGCCTCAGGGACACAGCTGTTCCCCTTTTGCTGCCATTCCCAGTCACTCACATAAGGGATATTTGGCAGAAAAATCATTCCATATTGGGTTTTTATTGCTCTGTTCATTCATTCATTCAATCATTCTACAAATGCCAATTAATTGCATGTGCAAGGCACTGTGTTGTGTTCTGGGGAAATAAAGATAGGATCAGGCAATCAATCGGAAGCATATCTTAAACACCTACTATGTACCAGGCTCTGTGCTAGGAACTGCCAAAGAAGACCATGCCATCAGAGAAATGATGACGTAACTTGACTTTGTTTTGAGGGAGGAAGAGCTGTGCAGGTCACCAGCCTCACTTCTCTTTCAGAGCCATCTGAATCCAGTGACCAGATATTCATCAGGATGACTGGAGATGACCCAGGATGAGGCAATTGGGGTTAAGTGAGTTGGTCAAGGTCACACAGCTAGTGAGTATCAAGTGTCTGAGGTGAGACTTGAACTCAGGTCCTCTTGACTTCTGCACTGGTTCTCTATCCACTGCACCACCTAGCTGCTCACTGGTATTACAAAAGCAAAAACCCCAAATAATTCTTGCTCTGCAGGAGATTCCATGCCTTAGGGGTGGAGTGCTGGAATGTGCCCATTTAGACAACATAGTCTTGGCTCTGAAGGGTGTCATACTGTGATGGTGATAGGTGGGGAAGATAGGAACACATAAGTCTCTATGATACAAGAGAAAGTGAGATTAGTGTAAAGGAAATGTGAAGTGTGTTAAGTGAAATGTGGGTAGGAGGGCTAGCATTTTGTAAGCACCTACTATGTGCTAGGTAGTGTGCTAAGCACTTTACAGATATTTCGTTAGATCCTCACAACAACCTTGGACGATAGGATCTGTTATGATCCCCATTTTATAGTTGAGTTGAGGAAACTGAAACAGTCAGAGATTTAAGTGACTTGTCCAGGATCACACAGCAAATAAGTGCATGAGATCAAATTTGAACTCGGGTCCACAGGTTTACCTGCTGCACCACCTAGTTGCCTTGTGGGTAAGGAAAATTCATTTTCACCTGGGTGTGAGGATCAGGGAAGATTTATTTGTTATTCCTGAGAATGAGGTCTGATAATTTAACAAGGTAGCAACTGGAGATAAGTATGAACACCCCCCTTAAGACAAGGCTCTTTACAGTAGGGATCAGCTATCTGTATAATGATGTTTTTTTATTTTCTTTCTCTAGAAATTTTACATACATATATATATCACTATATATGTATATATACATATACATACATACATACATATATATGCACACACACATAATAGCAGAAAGTGATGGTCTAGCTACTGATCATTATCAATTACTCCCTGCTTGATTTGTTGAAATCTTTCCTTTTCTTCATTGTTTAACTCAGATGTCACCATCATAAAGCTTTTCCTGATCCCCAAGTGAAAATGACCTCTCCCTCCTTAAATTTTTCATAGAAGGTCTTGTGACTCTTATCTCCTTTTATCATGGTGTGTGTGTGTTTGTGTATTGTATACTTTTCCCCCACATTAGGCTGTAAGTTCTTTGAGGGCAAGTGTTGAGGTTTAGGGGTGCTGGGGACCCCAAAATACTGACATGCTGGGTACTGCTCAAATTAATTCGACACAAGCCTTCTTAAAGCCAAAAACACCCAAAGTTCACCATACTGGGTTGACTTTTAAGGAGCCTAACCTTTGTAATGCTTGTATTCACAAGCAAGCCAGATAGAGTCTCAGCTAGATAGAGTCTGAGCTGGATTGAATCTGAGCGCTTTCATGGAGGCAAGATGGACCTTAAATACAGAAAAGACTGTAGGAGGGATCAGGGGGGTGGTGTGGTAGTCTAGGGTGATGGGAGGAGGAGTTTAGGGAGGATCTTGAGGAGACTGGAGTAACTAGTGATGTCCTTGGGTGGGATGTCTGTGAGGCAATGCAGAGGTAACAGACAACGGAAGGCCAAGCTAGGCCAAGGGAAACAGATTTCCATATGAAAGTTTCAGGAGGACTTGGCTACAAATTTGAGTATGAAAGATCAGGTTAAGTGGCAAGATTTAGGGGAATCTGTCTGCAAATTTGAGTATGAAAGGCCAGGTGGGGAGATTGAAGAGGAGTTCAGGGAGGTTTCCAGAGTCTGAACCCCATCACAAGTATTGTGTAAGTCAGTCAAAGGAGACTACTTTCACCTTTGTGGGAACTCTATCCACTGTGCCACCTAGCTGCCCTGGAAGTATTTTCTAGTCCTCTCTCAATAACATTATCATAGATTCATGTAATAGATTATTAAGACATGGCAGTTAGGTGACAATAATTATAGTTCTGGGCTTGGGGTCAGGAAGACCTATGTTCAAAACCTACCTCAGATGTTTACTAGCTGTGTGACCCTGGGCAAGTCACTTAACTTGTTTCCATCAGTTTCCTTATGTGTAAAAAATGAAGGATTGAATTTAGTGGCTTCTAAAGTCCCTTCAGTCTCTAAGTCTATACTTCATGAGGTTTTTGGACCAGGTAAGTTTCTTTATGGGATGAGGATCAAATGAGTAACACATGCCTTGGTGGAGGATGGAGCATAAGCATGGATGCCTGCCTCCGGTGTTCCACCTCAGGGTAAGTCCTGGAACTCTGAGAATTGCTTCAAATCTCCTCCTCCAGTGATGCCAGGCCCAGGCCTGGGGCTCTTAACCTTCTCAGTGTGCTGGTGGAATCCTTGGCCGTCTGTGGAAGCTTATGGACCCCTCCTTCAACTAATGTATTTAAATTCCTAAAATGAACTTCAAAGGATTACAAATGAAACCATTTGTATTGAAAAATAGCTATCAAAATACTTTTAAAAGGGAAAACATATTCATCACCCTCAGTTTAAAAGCCCCTGGGAGATGGTTGAGTATTTATGAGGGGGTATGTGGGTAAAGGCTAGATCATTCTCTGTTACAGTTCTCCCTGTTTAGACCTGTTAACCATTATTAATAATGGTCTGATGTTTCTTGGCTGATACAATTAGTGAGGTCATACCGGATAATGAGCTGAGCATCGAGCAGCCCAGTGAGATTCATTTTCATTTACATTTCTTTTATTGTGCTAAAATGTCCATAGTTTTGTTTCTTTTTGATTTGGCCTCATTTCTTTCAAACCAGTGTCTCATTTACTGTCCTCAAAGAGGTACTTTGGTTACTAGGCCAACATGCCATGAAGGATGTCAGTCATTCTCTCTACTCTCAACAGTGGGATTGGGTCAATTAGGTTATTGATTTTATTTTTTTCTGGGAGCCAATGAATTCTTGGGCCAGAGGGTGAAGGACAGGAGAGGAAATGGAATAATAATAACAAAAAAAGTCTGTCATCGGAATTGATGTGTCATCCTTTGATGAGCTGTCACCAGTTCATTCAGCCTAAAGTTTGGTCAAGTAACTTTCCCAGTGAGCCTGGACACAGATTTACATTTTTATCCCCAGTGCTTGGCAGAGTGTTCAGCACATAGTAGGCACTTAATAAATATTTATTGATGAGCTCTGAAATCCCATGAACAGGAAGCACTTTTATTATTTCTTTGGACTGAGGAAGACAGAGCTGGAGCTCACTGCCTGATAATTAGAGAGGAAGTCATCAGGTATCATACAATGATTTCCTCAATCACACTGACTTAAATTTATTTAGTTCCAGGGGTTCTCTGAACAGCCATAACTATATTTTAAACAGCTATTCCTATAAATTAGTAATGCCATTTGTCTTCAGCCCAAGAATTTCAATGAACAAATTATTCAAAACCATATTTAATCAAATGTATTTTCCCCTCTCTCTTTTAAGTGTGTGTTCTCCGGGACTGGAAGGAAACACTGTGTTTCACTTGGGTTGCCTGAATAGAATTGATAGATGGTGCTGTCGGAATTTATTGCTAATTTGCCTCTTAAGCCTTGCAAGGACTCGACATGGTGCTGGTGCCTTACATAATGATATTTAATATCTACACTCAGATTTAAGTTCAGGTTTCCTAAATGTGGATTGATGTATGACTTTCCCTTCGGAATAAGTGTTTTCAAATTAACATTGGAGGGGTGGAGCGTGAGGAATCCTGTATGTTTGAGCTGGGCAGAGGGCACTTTAGAAGTAAATGAATCTTATTAGCAAATGCTAACTTAATGCTCATTGGATTCATGTTTATAATTGTGTGAGATGAGTGTAGATTTGAAATAGACTTCTCCGTAACCCCCTCAACCTTCTTCTCCCTTCCTGACACACACCTTAGTGGATGGTTACGTAAGACTTTCTTAGCTCCTGAGGAGGAAGGTTATTCCATCAGCCAATCCACCAATGGATCAAAGATTTAGCCAAGTCAAGTAAGCAAGTATTTATGAAGTATATATTAGGTGCTTTATAAATATTATCAAATGAGACAATATTTGTAAAGTCCTTAACATAATTGCCTGTTAATAAATGTTTATTCCCTACCTTTCCCTTCTTACCATGTGCTAGGAATGGTGCAAAGTGGTGGGAATACAGATGCAAGCTGAAAGAAAGACTGTCACTGACCTCAAGGAGTTTATTTTCTAATGGATAAGACAGTACAAAAAAGGAAAATGAACAGCAGGCCATGAAAAAGTTGCACATGGAAAGAAGACGGTAGATTGCAGGGGCACAGTGTATTTCCAGGGTGAGGGTACTTCCAGGGTTTGGTGGAGAAAGTCTGAAGTGGATTCCAGAGACAAAAGAAGCTGGAAGGGAGCTCAGAGATCATCTAGGTGATTTGACAGATGGGAAAACTGAGGACTAGAGAGAGTAAATGAATTAGTATCAGGCAGGATAGATGGATTATTAGCCACATTCTGAGGAGTTATTTTAATTACTTGAACATTATTTTAAGTCACTTGTCCAAGGTGAGTGTCAGAGGTGGGGCTGGTGCCCAGAGCTCCCTAACTTCCAACCCTCAGGTTATCCTCTGTGCCAAGCTTCTCCTCCACAAGAATAAAGGGAAATTCAACAAACTTTAATTCTTCTTACAGAGAAGTTATAGAAATCAATGATGCAGAAATGTTCTTAACACAGTTCCTGGCACATAGTAAGGGCTTAATAGTTGCTTTTGGATTGATTCACCAAATTCTGTATGGGGAGGTAGGGCACAAAAAAAACATCCTTTCCTTCCCCAACTTCTTTAGCTCTGCTTGATCAAGGCAGCATTGAGTCAGTTGTCTGAAGAGCAGGGACATGTATCAGGGTCACAAGAACACCTCAGGGGCCATTCCCTACTCCAACCCGTTCCCAGTTTACCATCATATGGTGCTTTCTCCCTCTTGAAATCACCTTGTCATTACTTTTTTTAAAAAAATGTCAGTTTTCTTCTTCTTCCTCTTCCTTTTCCTCCTTTTCCTTCCATGGTATAGTGGAAAAACAAGACAATCCAGCTGAAAGCAGCAGACCTGCATTCATAATCCTGGCTCTGCTCTCCATTGGGCAAGGCACGTCTCCTGCAGGCCTCAGTTTCCTTACTGTAAAATTCAGGGAGCGGGGGAGGGGTGAACCAGATCCCTTCTAAGGTCCTTTCTAGCTCCAAATCCTCTTATTCTAAAACAGTTGTAGAGATTTAAACTAGCAAGGGCTCCATTTCTGGGTTCCCTGTGTAGAAAGCTTGGACCAAGCGAAGTTAATGGGCATGTGAAGAGCTCCATCTACTACATAGCATGAAAAGTTTTATTGATGAAAGCTCCCATGATATTAGAGCCCTTCTGTTAGAAGTGGAACTCAGCTTCTTTTCTGTTTTGGAAAAGGGTGGGCATTTTAAGGCATCTCAGTGCAGACAAACAGCTCTATTTGGAACCCGAGAGCTTGGGTTCAAATTTTGGCATTGCTGGGTGACCTTGGGCAAGTCTCTTAGTCCTTCTAGTCTAGATAAATGTTTGCTATGTAGATGAACATCATGCTGCCATGATAGCCCTGTGCCCAACTCTCTGAGCCTCAGTTTTCTCATCTGTGAAAGAGGAGGGACAAACTAGATGATAGCTGAGTTCTGTTCTGCTGTGAGTTTGTTATCCTATGACCGTAAGCCAAAGACATATAATTGGCAAGGGGGTTTTGTTTGTTTGCTTATGGTTTTCTTTTCAAATTATAATAAGGCTGCAGAGCCCATGCTAGGCCTTCACTGAGGTGATTTCTGGAGCCCATCAAGTTGGGGGACAGAGGCAGGAATCAAGGGGAGAAGATGGAAAGCAAGGAGGAAATAGAAACACTCCCCCACCTCCTGCTCCTGAGGAAGTAACCAGGACTGTCTAGAATCAGCCTGGCTTGTGTTGCTAAGGCCGTCCAATGGCAACCTACCCTGGTTCAGCTTGGAGTGGGAGAGCCCTACTTGGTAGCGCTCCATAGGTCCCTGCTGCTTGCCAGCTGTGCTCACCATGGAGGGGAGGCAAGTTCTGGGCACTGATCAACCTGCTGAAATGTCAAATGCCTCAAGCTCTGGAACCAGCTGAGTCAGTAGGACCAGAAGGGAATAATCCTCTGTAGGAAATCTGGTGCCTGGCATTCTACCACTGAGCCTGAGGGACCTTCTAATGCTTCTTTGTGTGTTATTAGTTTTTGTGGCTTAGAGGGAAAAAAATCAACCTTGAATCTTGTTTGGCCCAGCTTTGGGTGGGGGTTAGATTTTACCAAGAGTTGCACAGAACTTCCTGAGGTCTGACATCACTTGAAACATGGATAGGAATTGGAATCTCTTCTATGTTTACTCTGAAAAATCTGAGGACCAGAAGAAGGATAGGTCCTTGTGATAGGAGAATGAGATCTCCAAAGGGCTAGTAAAGTGTCCTAGATAATAGATGATCCAGTTATTTTCTGTGTGACCCTAAAAAAGTCACAAACTCACTGAACCTCAGTTACCTCATCTGTATAACGAGGAGGTTTGCTTGGATGTTCTCTGAGTACCCTTTCAGCTCTAAATCTGGTATCCAGTGATCCTGCCTTAGAAATAAACTATTCACAGATTGATGCTTTTGTCTTTCATTCTTGAAGAGAATCAATCACTTTGACTTGACTTTGACCTACAGTGAACTGGACTTAAATGAGGCAGAGCTGTTCAGAGTTATCAGCCTCACTATGTCCTCTAGAGTCATTGGAGTTCAGTGGCAATATATAGATCATGACGACTGGCAATGGCCCCAGATGCAATGGATTACCTTGATGTTTTTAAGCTAAGGTCTTTCCCAAGTCTCAATTTGAAACAGTTACTCAGTGATTAAGGCTAGGTAAGAACTAAGGCAAAAGATGGCCTACTTTGCCTTCCCAAAAGGGTCAATCCAGGAAGGGAAGACACTCACAGAAGCACTGACCATAAAGATGGCATGATTGGATCCACAGGAAAACAGTTAAGGCCATCTGTCCCTGTCCTCCTCCCCATCTTTCTTCCTTAGATTGCCACAATATTCTTACTTTTGAAATGTTTCTGGGGAATTTTCACCTCTCTGAAAACTCTTGGAACCCTGAGTTTCTTTCTGTACATAACCAGCACTTCCTAAGAGAAATCTTTCTGGATCCTCTATTAGTTGCCAGTAGTTTCTGCTTTCTCAAATTGAATTGCATTTATCTGTGAAAATTATATATTTCTCCTGCCTCTCCAGTAGAATGAACACTCTCTCAGAGTGGGGATTGTGTTACTGACTTTATAGGTCTAGGCCCTACCACAGTGCTTTGTGTGTGATAGACACTTAATAAATCCAATTTGAATTGAATTGAGTTGCTACCCCATCTCCTTCAGATTTCCCCTCCTAGCATCTGGTAAGTTCAGGTAGAGTTAGCTTGGGAGGGCCCTGATGTCCTGATGTGAAATAAAGACATAGCTGATTCATTTGAGCTGAATATTTTTTGGATATGGTCCGATTCATTTGATGAAATTGCATTTTGATTGTAATTTGGGATCCAAGACCAATCCCTCATGTAACACCTGAGCCCAGAAAAAACAGGAGCAATTAAGCATTGCTGAGGTTTCTGGGAGCAGGATGGTGACTATATGGGGTAATTTTATGAGAATTTGCATCATTCCCCCTTTGGATTAGATTATGACTTAAGAAGGTAGTTGATAAAGTACTCCCTGCTCACTGATAAATGATACCCAGGCTCTGGTAAAGTGTAAAGATGCAACAGAGCAGAAAGGGAGGGATGGGAAAATCTCCAAATCCAGTCTGGGAAAACACCCAGGTCATGCATTTGTCATTTGCCTTCTAGGTGATATTTGCCCATTTTGGGAAAACAATGAATCTGTACCAGCCTCAGGACAAAGATAAAACAACAGTCAGATAGCTAACTCTTTTTGGGAAATTAAATTTCATTTTTAAATGAAAAAAGCATTCCTTTTCTCACCCTTTCATCTCTTGTTCCTCACTGAAAGAAAAACAAAACCCCAATGCATAACAAATTAGCACAATCCAAAATACCAAATTCCCACATTGACCGTGTCTTATTTTGCATATTGAATTCATCACCCAGAGTCAAAGAGCTGGCACGTTCACACAGCAGGACTCAAACTCAATCTTTTCAACTCCAAATCTGGTGCTGGAGTCAGAAGAGCTGTGCTTCTGCTTATTACTATGTGTGACCTTGAGAAAAGTCCCTTCACCTCCTTACATCTCAGTTGACTCATGGAAACTAACCAAAGGAACCCTAGATCAATCTGGCAGTTCTTTCATTCTTTCCCAATGAACTTGACTGGAGTTCTGGGGGTGGACCTTTGTTTAAAGGTATCTCCCGTGGAGGGAGATGTACACCCTAGCAGCTTACTGTTGGGCCTTAGAGACTGGAGATGGATGGACTCTTATCTGAGCAGCTGTTACCAGAAACTTGGTTTTTTTTTCCTTTTCTTCTTCCATGTTTTTTTCTACTTTGGATTTAGACAACAGAGGGAAATAAGGGAGAGCGGGAAAGGAAGAGGGAGATTTCCTCCTTTCAACTCAAGGAACAGAATGACAACATGCAGAAGAAGCATGTGCTATGTGGTCTGTGCTTTCCAAGTGAAATGAGAGGGAAATTTCAATAACACAAGTCCTGGCTTTTGCTTTCCTCTCTGAGCACAGACCAGAGGTCAATCAGTAGGGATAATCCTAGTTTTGTGGGTTATCTTGCGAATAATCCTAAATTCAAGATATCCTAAGCAGGTGAGAACTCCCAAATTTGAGAGCAGAGCACGTGCATCCTGACAGATATTTTTCTTGACAGTGTGATTTTTGGAAGAAAAAGATTGCCAATACGATCACCCTGCAACCGAAGGACTATACGTCATGTCAAGAGGGTCAAGAGGTCAACCTTTCACAATTTTAAGTTGCTCCTGTGGTACAGAGGCCATGTGAATGAATATTTTTACATATTTCTATAAAGTGTCTTCATTTTGCTAGGAGTAAGGAATTTAATGAGCTTCATGGGCTCATTAAGTGAATGCTTTAATGAGTGTTTTATGTTTCTTCTTTATTCTTTATGTTTCTTTTATTTATAAATGCTAACATGTGAGTCCTTTTTATCTTTTTCATTTTCTGGTGTAGAGAACAAAAAGTTGTGTGATGTCTGATACTTGTATTTTATATTAAGTACATTCATGGGAGGGGACCTTCTCACCTAGACTTTGGAAGATGTAGACACAAGCTATACTTAGGATTTATTTTAGAGGTTTTTCTTGGTCAAATTCATGTAGAGGCAAAATGGACTAAGAAGAGAAAAACTGACCCTTGAGATTGGGCCATCAGGATCAAATCTAATCCATGTGGGCCCTGAGTACTTGGTGAGGGGATAAGGTATGACCTGCCTGTGAAATGAGGGGATTGGACTAGATGACCTTTGAGGTCCCTTCCAACTCTAAGTGTATCTTGTCAGCCTTCAGCTTAGATTCTCCAATGAGAAGACCTCAAAATGAGCAAGAATTATGTCACAGAATTCCTTATCTTGTTGCTGTCAGATAACTCTGTTCCTCTACATACTTTCTGAACATATTGAGTAGTTGGAGGGAGGGAAGCTCAGCTAGTAGAAACTACAAACATAGTTTTGGGTGTGTGAGTCAACACTTTATCCATTCCCTACCCTGCACCCTCCTTCCCTCAGTTTTATTTATTATTTGGGAATTCTGTTGTTATCCTAATGAAAAAAAACACACAGAAAAAGTTTACTTATCTTACTCAGTTGTGTTTGGAATTCAACAGACTGTCACTCTATCTCCTTAAGAAACAATGATGTCTCTAAATCAACAGCTGAAAATGCTCTGAAAACTTGATGGTTTTTTCCATCCCATCCATCTGTGCACATTATCATGAACTTTGGACAACTGGTAGTTTTTTTTTTTGTCCAATCTCCTCCTAAGTTGGGATAAATCAGAAATTGCTAAAAAAGATCCAATAACATTCCCATTTGAAGTCCAACCTAAAACCCAGGATAATAAGGATAAACCGAGTGGAAAATGGAATCAACATGGCCAACTTTACTGTTGATCAGCAGGCATACTAGCAGCCATCATTAAAATAGCCACAGGGACATAAAGACTCGTCTTCTTTGTGACTAGCCGCTGAACTTTATTCACTGTTACATTTTGAAGTGGTTCACTGATGCTCCTCAGTCATTCTTGAGAGCAAAGACATGACGACACTACCAATTAGATTTTTTAGGGTGAAGCACTGAAAAGAATGTTATCACCATCAATGCCTAAGCAAGAAAGCCTGGTCTAAGAGTTTTTGAACCGTCTGATCCATGGCTTTCCTTTGTTCCTTCTCTGTCATTTGTTAGTTCTGGAAAAGATCTTCTTGATATTTCTTTCTTTCTTAATAGATTGTAAGGGTGTGTATGTGTGTGTGTGTATGACAGGTATCATAGACAAGGTGAGATCTCTATTGGTGAACACCATTTCTGTCATCATGAAACTGCCTATCCTTGATGATTTTTTTTCCTGGTAACATTTAATTTCAGAAGGCACTTGTATTATGTCAGGAACTGTGCTAGATACCAGAGATACAAAGACAATAATGAAATAAATAATTCTTACCTCCAAGTAGCTTAACTTCTACTGGGATGATACCATGCATCCAGAGACTTGGTAAATACAAAGTGATTAGCAGAGAGAGGGGCTAAGAATTAAAGAAATCCAGAAAGGACACTTGAGCAGGAGGCACATGATGGAAGCAATGGCTTCAAACAGGCAGAGGTGAGGACACATTGCTTGGCATGGAATGTGCCTGAGTAAAGATGTGAAGGGAGATGGAATATTGCATATGGGGAACGGCAAAGAGACAGATTGAACTTGAATGTAGACATCAGTAGAATATCTTTTTGTGATTGTTTTTTCAGGCTACGTACTATCAGTGATAAAAAATGCCACATCAAGCAACAATTTAATGGGTAATTGAATCATTATACGATCAGTTGTTGAGAGTATAATGAAGAAAATTAAAACTCATCCTTTAAAGATCAGAAGAGGTCATCTCCACTGAACTAGTTACATAAAATGATCTTCCCCACATCATTTAATTTTGATATCTTGGATATTGAAAACTACCTGAAATGGAATGTCATGGAATATCAATGGTCTGTTTAAACAGCAAGATGAGGAGACTAAACTCTAAGTCCTTTCTAGTTCTCAATCTATGATCCTATAATCCTGTGATCCATTGCAAAAGCCATAGTGTTTACTTAAAAAAGATTCATGGTCAATTTTTTTTCCTTTAAAGAAACTAAAACATAAAGAGGACCAAGGGACAACTTGGTGGGATAAATGATACCTACTCAAAAGAGCAAACATGTGGAAATTCTTTCAGGACACAAGAATTTCCCATACTTGAGGCCAGTGGAATCAGCATCCATGATTATATAGTCCAAAGGTTACTGAACCATTATTTTTATTACAGAAAGATGACCAGTGCTTCCAAGGTCAGGGGATATTAGCTTTAAAAAATAAAGTCAAACTATCCCTAATAAGTGAAAAAAACCACATTTCAAATCCCTTTTTAGGAATTATTTTCACATGACTTGTAGTTCAAGTTGGATGTATTGTTACATAGGAATATTTCATGATTTGAATCATTTCAAGAGATACTGTTAAATGACAGACAAACAAATCACCATAAAAAACATGGCACAATCCACATGGGCTTTGGAAAAAGGAGCATGAGAAGCAGCATGGCATGATGGATAAGGAGCAGTCCCTGAAACAAGGAAGACTAGGGATCACCTTCCCCTCTGGAGAAAAAGGTCTAGAAAGGTGAAGTTAATACCCCAAGTAATATAACGAATGAAGGTCAGAGTCAAACCCTGTTTTCCTCAGCTTCATGAAAAACAGGGCTCTTCCTGCCATCATATGCTACTTGCATTGAACATTTGAAAATGATGATGATAACAGCTGGTATTTGTCACATGTTTGCTTTAAGATTTTCAAAGCACTTTACAAGTGTTATCTACCCCCACAACAACCCTCTAAGGCAGGTGCTATTATTTTCCCCATGTTATACCTGAAGAAGTTAAGGCTCAGAAGGTCAAGTTACTTGCTGACTAATAAATATCTGAAATGAGATTTGAACTTAAGACTCCCTGACTCCAAGACTACTACTCCATCCACTGTGCCATGCCACCAATCTGCATTTATTTGTGTAAGCTTTGTCAGTTGATTAGGGGAAATGTATTACTGTGCATATGATTGTTACACAGGGGAAAAGAATCTTTGTCATTAGTGACTCTCCAAACCCAGAAGTCTATTCACAGATTACTTCTCATTGTTTTTGTTCAGTCTTTTCAGTCATGTCTTACTCTTTGAGATTCCACTTGGGGTTTTCTGACAAAGATACTGGAATGGTTTGTCATTTATTTCTCCAGCTCATTTTATAGATGAAGAAAGGGAGGCAGAGTTAGGTGACTTGCCTAAGGTCTCATAGCTACTAAATGTCCTGTGGTAAGATTTGAACTCAGGATCTTGAGTCTTCCTGCCTCCACTCCTGGCTTTATATTCACTGCATCACCTAACTGCCCCATGGTATCTCAGTACCTGGGATCAAACCCTAGCTCATTTCTGTGTAATCTTAGACAAGTTATCTCATCCCTCCAGGCTTTATTTAATATTGTCATATGTACAATGAAGGAGTTGAACTAGATTGCTTCTAAACTCCTTTCCAATTCTAAATCTATGATCCTGGGGGGCAGAGTCAAGATGGTGGAGTAGAAAGACACACATACACTAGCTCTTCCCCCACAGCCCATAAAATACCTGTAAAGAAAGACTCTCAACAAATTCTAGAGCAGCAGAAGCCACAGAGGAATGGAGTGAAGTAGATTTCCAGCACAGGGTGACCTCAAAGACTGACAGAAAATGTCTTGTCAAATGAGACTTGGAGCATAGCCCAGCCCAGCCTTGGCCATGTGCAGGCCTTGGGGGAGGAATCCCCAGCAACAGTAGCAGTGGTTCCCAGATCCTTCAACTCACAGGTGCCAAAGGTCAGTGAGATGGTTTTTTCAACTGGCCCAGAAGGGAGAAGGAACTTCCCATAGCTCCAGCTTCAGGTGGCAGCAGCAGAGGCCACATTGGGCAGGCAGCAGCAGCAACCACAGCAGCCTCTACAGCAGCCTGCCTCCATTGTTGTATTGTAAAACCCCTGGGGGAACTGAGCAGCTGATTCTTACCTCAGCCCTGTGTAGCAGCCCTGCCCCCACATAATGCTCCTGCGAGATTTGAGCAGTTGATTTTTATCTTACACTGAATGGCAGCCCTGTCCCCGAAGCTTATCTGAATCTCAGCCCCCAGTGCTGGCTTGGTGGAACTGGAGGCCAGGTGGCTGTGGAGAGGAAACTGCTAAGATTCTGGGCACAAAAACTCTCTCTCTCTGCTCCCAGACCAGTGTACACACTTAATTGTGCAACCTTGGAGGAACTGAGATCTTACAGATTCTCAGAGCATACCCTACTCTTGACAAAGGACCCAAAAGTCAAGTAACTAGTTGGGAAAATGACCAAAAAAGGGAAAAAAAATAAGACTATAGAAAGTTACTTTCTTGGTGAACAGATATCTTCTCCCATCCTTTCTTATGAGGAAGAACAATGCTTACTATCAGGGAAAGATATAAAGTCAAAGCTTCTGTATCCCAAACATCCAAAATAAATATTCAGTGGTCTCAGGTATGGCAGAGCTCAAAAAGGATTTTGAAAATCAAGTAATGGAGGTGGAGGAAAAATTGGGAAGAGAAATGAGAGAAATGCAAGAAAATCATGAAAAGCAAGTCAACGACTTACTAAAGGAGACCCAAAAATGCTGAAGAAAATAACACCTTGAAAAATAGGCTAAATCATTTGGCAAAAGAGGTTCAAAAAGTCAATGAGGAGAAGAATTCTTTAAAAACCAGAATTAGCCAAATGGAAGAGGAGGTTCAAAAGCTCACTGAAGAAAATAGTTCTTTCAAAATTAGAATGGAACAGATGGAGACTAATGACTTTATGAGAAACCAAGAAATCACAAAACAAAACCAAAAGAATGAAAAAATAAAAGATAATGTGAAATATCTCATTGGAAACACACCTGACCTGGAAAATAGATCCAGGAGAGACAATTTTAAAATTATGGGACTACCTGAAAGCCATGATCCAAAAAAAGAGCCTAGACATCATTTTTCATGAAATTGTCAAGGAAAACTGCCCTGACATTCTAGAACCAGGGGCCAAAATTAATATTGAAAGAATCAACTAATCACTTCCTGAGAGAGATCCAAAAAAGAGAAACTCCTAGGAACATTGTAACCAAATTCCAGAATTAACAGGTCAAGGAGAAAATATTGCAAGCAGCTAGAAAGAAACAATTTGAGTATTGTGGAAATACAGTCAGGATAACACAAGATCTAACAGCTTCTCCATTAAGGGATTGAAGGGCTTAGAATATGATATTCCAGAAGTCAAAGGAACTAGGACTAAAACCAAGAATCACCTACCCAGCAAAACCGAGTATAGTACTTCAGGGGGAAAATGGTCTTTCAATGAAGTAGAGGACTTTCAAGCATTCTTGATGAAAACACCAGAGCTGAAAAGAAAAATTGACTTTCAAACATAAGAATCAAGAGAAGCATGAAAAATTAAACAGGAAAGAGAAATCATGAGGGACTTACTAAAGTGGAACTGTTTACATTCCTACATGGAAAGACAATATTTGTAACTTGAAACTTTTTTCAGTATCTGGGTAGTTGGTGGGATTACACACACACATAGACATGAAGAGAGAGACAGCAAAGGGTGAGTTGAATAGGATGGGATCATGTCTTAAAAAATGAAATTAAGAGGTGAGAGAGGAATATATTGGGAGGAGAAAGGGAGAAATGGAATGGGGAAAATTATCTTTCATAAAAGAGGCAAGAAAAAAGCTTTTCAACGGAGGGAAAAAGTGAGGAAGTGAGAGAGAAAACATGAAGCTTGCTCTCATCACATTTGACTAAAGGAAGGAATAAAATGCACACTCATTTTGGTATGAAAACCTATCTTATAATACAGGAAAGTGGGGGAAAAGGGGATAAGCAGGGTAGGGGAGATGATGGAAGGGAGGACAATCGGAAGAGGGAGCAAGTTGAAGTCAACACTCTTGGGGAGGGACAAGGTCAAAAGAGAGACTAGAGCTAATGGGGGGCAAGATAGGATGGAGGGAAATATAGTTAGTCTTACACAACATGACTATTATGGAAGTCATTTGCAAAACTACTCATATATGGCCTATATTGAATTGCTCACCTTCCCAATGCGGGGATGGTGGGGAGGGAGGAAGGAAGAGAAGTTGGAACTCAAAGTTTTATGAAAAACTGTCGCATACTGTTCTTGTATACAGCTAGGAAATAAGAAACATAGATAATGGGGTGTAGAAATGTATCTTGCCCTACAAGACAAAAGAGAAGATAGGGAAAAGGGAAGGGAGGGATATTAGAAGGGAGGGCAGATTGGTGATAGGGGTAATTAGAATGCTTAGCATCTTGGGGTGGGGGGAGGTGAGAGATGGAGAGAAAAAGTGGAACTCAAAATTTTGTGGAAATGAATGTTGAAAACTTAAAACAAATAAATAAATTAAAAAAATAAATACAGTGGGGGAAGGTGAGAGATGGGGAGAAAAAGTGGAACTCAAAATTTTGTGGAAATGAATGTTGAAAACTTAAAACAAATAAATAAATTAAAAAAATAAATACAGTTCACACACACACACAAAATAAATAAATCTATGATCCTGTTATGTGAATTGACTTACCAAAGGCAATAATCATCAGAAACAAGATCTAAACCCCTGGTCCTTAAAAAGAACTCTACCCATCTTAGGCACTTAGTACTTGTTGAACTGAAATAAGTAATGTAAACACATGAACCTAATCACAAAACACAAATTCATAGAATTTAGAGCATTCTTGGAAGGCAGTTAGATCAGACCTCTTCATTTTACAGATGAGGGTACTGAGGACCAGAGAAAGGAAATGATGCACAAAGTTATTTTGGAACTGGGTGGCAAGACAAAGCAGAATAAAATAAATGCTAAATGAATGGCAAAAATCTAAAGTGCTTTATATGGAAGGATTAGAGAGGATCCTCATGGCTGGGATGGCCATGGAAATGGGAGAAGTGCTTTACCTTGAAGAATTAATAAGAATTAGGCAACTGGAGAAGTAATAGCAATGAATTTGGAACAACTCAACGTAGTGTTGGCTAGTGCTTATTGTCAGCAGGATGAATTTGCTATAACTGACAATGGGAAAATACCCTGAGGCTGCAGAGCACAGATACCCAGACACAGTAAACAAACTCACACGTACTCTGCTAAAGTCATGCCTACCTTGCAATTATGGTCAGCAGAGATTTCATTATAGAAGAAAATTGAGGGGGAGGGAGGATGCAAGTATGTGGCAAGGAGATAGTAGTCATGTATTCAGTGTAACTGGAGATGAGCCTTGATGAGCTTCTATGCCTGTTGAAGGTAAGTTAGCCTGTGGCTATATTTGCCAATGTCAAAGATTCTACTGATGTTGGTGATCTGATGGATGGAAAAAATTCCTTGCAGTGCAGTAACCTTGAGAAATTCCACAGCCAGAACACTTAGAAAGGGTCTTGGACTTAGAGGAATTCTAGGAATTCAGTTTTAGGGATTCCATTCTTAGCTGAACTTTTATATGAATCTGGGTATTTTCTAAGACTTGACCTAAGGAAAACTTGTGATGGTATACCTGAGTTAGTAGGAAAATCTGGGGATGATGGGGAAGTGGGAAGGGTGCTAACCTGTGTCTATCTGTGGGTGATTATAAGAAATGGGGAAGTTGACCTGAGTTGGTCAGACTTTAGAATCTGTTAAAGTCACTGATGACAGTTGGCCCCAGGATTGGCTCATAAGGTTCAAGAGTGTAGCTTTATGGCACAGAACAAATAATGCCCTAAATATTAGAAGTCTTTTTCTTCTTCTTTTGATTAGCCTTTTCTATTTCCATCCCTCCTCCATTCCCACTTCAAAATGAGCTAAGGTTTTTATCCCAAGAATGCTTTGATTTTTTTGTAGCTACTGGCCAATAACCACATTCTCCTTATAGGTTCAATGATTAACAAATGGGTATTTGTCTATCTATCTTTGTATCCATTGAGTTGTAGCTAGGTGGTACAATGGCTTTAGTAGAAGAAGAAGACCTGAGTTCAAATCTTCCCTTAGATTTTTTTTTATGACTGGGCAATTCCCTTAGCCTCTCAAACTCATTTCTCTTTTCTGTAAAATGCAGGTTATAACAGCACCTATCTAAAAGAGATGTGGTAAGGATCAAATGAGATTACTTTTGGAAAGCACTTTGCAAACTTTAAAGTGTTGTATAAATACTCTCTATCATTATTATATCTGGGATTAGATTTTAATTACAGAGATTTTTGAAAATAGAATTGTTTTTTTTCTCAACACTGATCCATAAGATACTAAGGAAAATGGTTTTTGCTGATGAAAAAAAGCATACCAATGTCATTGATTCAGACTCTTTGATTCAGATTCATGGAGCCAGAAGAGAACCTCAGAAGTATTTTGCAAATGGTGACATTAATATTTACTCATTTAAAGCAGGATACCAACTGACCGAGAATTAGAGAATATTGGTGCTATTTATGCTTTGCAGCAACATCTCAAGTAATTAATTCTGTTAGATGAGCAAATTGTCTTTTGGGTGGACATGCCTCAGGGTATGAAACCTTAGTGTCACATATTCAGGTAAAATAGCAGAGTCAGAACATGTTTTTTTCTGATAGTTTTTATCAGTGTCTCTTTGTAGAATATAACATGACCGACTAGATGGTTTAATTGGGACAGACACTGGCATAATTATGAGATTATAGCTTAGAGCCTGACCTTCCCCCTCCAATCAGGAAAATCTCAAGATGGAATCTTTCATATTTTTGGAAATGACCTATAGCTTTGATATCTCCGAGAGTGAATATTAGAGTTAAAGATCTGGTGTGGACTGTTATGCACACTTAGCAATTTCAAGAATTAAGCTTCTGTCCTTAAGGCTAACTATCTGTTAATTGAAGAGGGCCCTTAAGGCTTAATTGGAAGTGTCAGCAAATGAAAATTTTACTTGTGGCTGAGTCCCTGTCGTGAAGTACAAATTTCAGGAAATTCCAAATTATAGTGCGGAAATGCAAATTTAATTTACTAATCAGTAGTAAAGGCAAGAATAAAGCAATATCTTTCAATGAACAGTAAGTTTGGGAATAAGACTGGCAAGCAGAAGTATATAGTTCATCATGGCAAGTCCATCCATTTGCATTGACTGTGACCCGGGTGTAACACGAATTTGAAAAGTGAATGTTCCCCACTTCCTTGGGGTTAGAGAGCCAAAGAAGGGGAGTAGCTCAGCTGCGCTCTCACACTGTTCCCCTACAAACAACTTTAAAATCAAATTCTGGAGTAGCAGAGTCAACAAACAGACAGAGTGAGACATTCTTACAGTCCAAGACAAGTTAGGATGTCAGAAAGAAAGATCTATGATACAGGAAAGGAGGCTGTCCCAGAGCACATGTGGATGAAACACCAGTGATGAGATTAGGTGGTAGTGAAAGAAGTAATTCACAGCTGAGAAGTTTTCAAGCCAGAGAGGGGATCAGGTAACTAGCCAGAGAAAGATCGTAAGGAACCCCTGTGAATGCAGAAACAGAAGCTATTTGGCAACTCCTTTACCTAAAGCTACTTCTGAATCACAGTCTAAGGGTGGAGTGGAGCAGTTTTGGTGAAGAAGAAATGGCTCCCAAGAAACAGTGTTGATTGCAGTCTCAAGGGATCAGTGGTCAAGAGTACAGACCAAGAGAGTAGTGTTACCCTAGATCGAACTATCTTGGAGGCACTGAAAACTTCGACCTCCCAGAACCAGCTTTCAGAACAGAAATGTGAAAAAGCCAAAAGTTTGAGATAGTGTCCTTCCCCCCCCCACCAGAAATGGAATCCAACTTGAACACAAGGTTCAAAATCAAGAAGTAGGGTGGAAAAAATGATTTGTAAACACCATAACCACCACCACCAACTACAACAACAGAATCTGACCATAAAAATCTACTATGGTGACATGGGATATCAGGACACAAAACTCAGAAGGAGGCCAAAGAAAAATGTGAATTGAACACAAACTCAAGAAGAATTCCTGGAATAGCTAAAAATGATATCCTAAATCAAATAAGAGTGGTAGAAGAAAATTTAGGCAAAGAAATGAGATCAAAGGAAGACAATTATGAAAAGACAATAACTTAGTAAAAGAGTACAAAAATACTAAAGAAAATAACATCTTAAAAAACCAGAGTCGGCCAAATTAAAAAAAAGAGAGAGATGAGAATTCACCGATGAAAATAGCTCCTTGAAAAGCAGAATTGGCCAGGTGGAAAGAAAGACTTAAATCTTAGTGAAGAAAATAATTCCTTAAAAATTAGAATGAGACAAGTGGAAACTAATGACTTTATGAGATCAAAAAACAATAAAAAAAAGTCAAAAGAATGAAGAAATAGAAGGAAATATGAAATATCTTGTAGGAAAAACAACTGCCCCGAAAAATAGATCAAGGAAAATTACTGGATTATCTGAAAGCAATGATCAATGAAAGAACCTAGACATCATATTTCAAGAAATTGTCCGGGAAAACTACCCTGATATCCTAGAACCAGAAGGTAAAATAGAAATTGAAAGACTCCACCAACAACTTCCTGAAAGAGATCCCAAATGAGAATTCCCAGGAATGTGTTAGATAAATTCCAGAGTTCACAGGTCAAAGAGAAAATACTTCAAACTGCCAGAAAGAAACCAATTAAATACCATGAAGCCACAGTCCAGATCCACAAGATTTTCCAGCTTACAGATTTACCAGTTAAAGGAATAAGGGGTTTGTAATATAATATTTTGGAGGGCAAAAAATGAGGATTACAACCAAGAATATTATGCCCAACAAAGCTGACTATAACCCTTCAAGATACAAAAAAAATTAATTTTAATGAAATAGAGGACTTTTAAGCATTCCTGATGAAAAGACCAAAGCTAAACAGAAAATTTGACTTTCAGATACAAGACTCAAGAGAACCATAAAAACTATAAAACATGGATGAGAAATCATAAGGGATTCAATAAGCTGTTGAACTATTTACATCTCTATATAGGAAGATGATATACATAACTTTCTAAAAATTTTATCATTAGTATAGTTAAAAGGAAACTATATAGAAAGAGGGTGCAGGAGTGACTTGATTATATTGGGATGATGTAAAATGGATAGATGAGATAGAGGAATACAGTGAGAGAAGGGGAAGGGAGAGGAAAAATGACAAAAATTATCTCACATAAAAGTTTCTAGAGGGGAAAGGAAAATAGTGTTGGGGGTGGGAAATTCTTGAATCTCACATCTAATTTAGTTCAAAGGGAGGATATCTATATCTATCTATCTAATCTATTTATCTATAGATAGATAAATCCGTATGTATATGTTTACTCAATTGGCAACAGAAATCTATCTTCTCCAATAGCAAATTAGGAGGCAATTAGGGGGAAAAGAAAAATTAGGGGGAAATTAGGAGGTGTAATAAAAGGGAAGGAGGATAAAAGAAGGCAAAATAGACTTTAGAGGAAGAATGGGATAAAAACACAGAGAGAAGGGTAAATAGAAGAAAATAGGATGGAGAAAATACATAGCAATCAAAACTGTGAATATGAATGGGATGAATTCATCCACAAAAACAGAAGCAGTTCACAGAATGAATTAGAACCTACAGTCCAACAATATGTAATTTACAAGAAACACACATTAAAAAAAACACACACACACAGAGTTAAAATAAGGGGTTGGAGCAGAACCTATTATATGTCAGCTGACAAACAAAACAGAACATGGGTACCAATCATGGTCTCAGACAAAGCAAAAGCAAAACTAGATCTAATTAAAAGGGATAAGCCGGGAAACTACATCTTGCTAAAAGGCATCATAGACAGTAAAGTAACATAAATACTTAATATATATGCA
This sequence comes from Bettongia penicillata ogilbyi, assembly GCA_023548195.1. Lineage (NCBI taxonomy): Eukaryota > Metazoa > Chordata > Mammalia > Diprotodontia > Potoroidae > Bettongia > Bettongia penicillata. The sequence goes on from JAJHZJ010000250.1 coordinate 3,106,281, forward strand.
CCAGATGGCATAGCATCCAGATTCTTAAAGGAAAGTCAAATGAATCATGGGAAGAAATAGATAGTAACACTGTTCTAGTTGGGGACCTCAACTTCTGTGCCCCAGAGCTAGGGAAATTTAACTATAAAATAAATAAGGAGTTAAGAAAATAAATAGAAACTTTAAAAAGTTGCATATGATGACTCTGCAGAAAACTGAATGAGAACGTGAAGTAGTATGCCTTTTCCTCAGCTATACATGGCACCTTCACAAAAATTAGTCATATGTCAGGGTATAAAACCTTACAACCAAATGCAGAAAAGCAAAACTAATAAATTTCCTACTTTCAGATGTCTATTATCACTCCTATTAATCCATATTGTACTAGAAATGCTACCTATAACAATAAGACAAGAAAAAGAAATTTAAGGAATAAAAGTAGATAGCAAGAACACAAAATTATCACTTCTTGCAGATGACATGGTAATATACTTAGAGAACACTAGAGAACAAACTAAAAAACTAGTTGAAACAGTGAACAACTTTAACAAATTTACAGGGTATAAAATACCCACCAAAATCATAAGCATTTCTGTATTCTACCAACAAAAGTGATCAAGAAGAAAGAGAAAGAGAGATTCTAGGAGGCAACCTGCCATGACAAACCCAGGACCTATAAGAACACAATTAAAAAATACTTTTCTCACAAATAAAGTCAAATCTAAATAACTAGGGAAATATTAATTGCTCATGGGTAGGCCAAGCCAATATAATAAAAATAGCAATTCTATCTAAATTAACTTACTTATTCAGTATCATGCCAATTAAATTACTAAAGAGTTATTTCCAAGGGCTAGAAAAAATGATAATAAAATTCACAAAAAACAAAAGGTCAAGAACAGTCATGGAATCAACAAGAAAAATGTGAAGGAAGGCAGCCTAGCAACTGCAGATTTCACACTATATTAAAAAGAATAGAAATGGCTAAGAAATAGAGTGGATCAGTGGAATAGATTAGGTACACAATACACAGCAGTAAATGATGATAATAATGTGGTGTTTGATAAACCCAAAGATCCAGTTTTTAGGGTTAAGAACTTGTCATTTGACAAAAATTACTGAGAAAATTGGAAAGCAGTTTGGCAGAAACTAGGCACAGACAAACACTTCTCACTGTAGCTTAAGATAAGATCAAAATGGATCAATGATTTGGACATAAAAGGTCATGTCATTACTAAATTAGGAGAACATAGAAAAATGTAACAGATCTATGGGTATGACTGAAAAAGAGAGAGTTTCACAAGAAGTAAAATGGCTAATTTTGATTACATGAAACCAAAAAGCTTTTGTATAAAAAAAATTAACACCCCAAATTAGAAGGAAAACGGGATGCTGGGGAAACATTTTTTTTTTTACAGCGAGTTCTCTGATACCCTCATTTCTCAAATTTTATATATGTATACCTAGACACACATACATACACACTGATAAATGGTCAAAGGACATGAACAGGCAGTTTTCAGAAAAAGGAATCAATGCCTATCGATGGTCACATGAAAAAAATGCTCTAAATCACTAATGACTAGAGAAAAGCAAAGTCAAACAACTTTGAAATACCACCTGATACCTATCAGATCGGATAACAGGATAGAAAAAAAAATGATCAACATTGGAGGTGATATGGAAAAATTGGGAATGCAGTGTTGGGGCAGCTAAGAGGCACAGGGGATGGAATGCTAACCTTGGAGTCAGAAGACTCATCTTTCTGAGTGCACATCTGGCCATAGACACTTGTTATGTGACCCTGGGCAAGGTGCTAAACTCTGTTTGCTTCAGTTTCCTCAACTGTAAAATGAGCTTGAAAAGGAAATGACAAACTACTCTAGTATCTTTGCCAAGAAAACCCCAAATAGGTTCACAGAGTCAGACATGACTGAAAAATTACTGGATAGCAGCAACAATGCACTGTTGGTGGAGTTGTGAACTATTCCAACCATTTTGTACAACAATTTGAAACTCTACCCAAAGGGCTGTAAAACTGTACGTAGCCTCTGCCTCAGTAATTTCACTGCACAGTCTGTATCTCAAAGACGTTGAAGGAAAGCACCTATCTGAACCAAAATATTTTTAGTAGCTCTTTTGGTGGTAGCAAAGAATTGGAAATTGAAGGAATGCTCATCAATTCAGGAATGGTTGAAGAAATTGTGGAATATGATTGTGATGCAATACTCTTGTGCTATAACAACAAATGAACAGGATGGTTTCAGAAAAACCTGGGAAGACATATAAATTCATACAAAGTGAAGTGAGCAGAACCAGGAGAACATTATATGCACTAAGGGCAATATTGTAAGAATTGTCAACTGTGAAAGACTTAGCTTCTCTGATTGATAATGCTCTAAGACAATTCCAAAGGACCCATGATAAAAAATGCTATCCACCTCCACAGAGAACTGATGAACTCTGAGTGCGGGGTGAAGCATACTTTTAAAACTTTGTTTTCCTTTTTTCATCTGTATTTTCTTTTTCAGCATGGCTGATATGGTAATATGTTTTTCAGGGCTTCACATTTATAACTGATATCAATAGATTTGCCTTCTCAAGGAGGGGCACAAGGAGGGAGGGACAGTATTTAGAACTCAACAGTTAAAAAAAATTTTTTACATGTAATTTGAAAATATTTAACAAAATAAATAAAAATGTATTTTAAAAAGTGAGTGGGTATTTTATTAACCTTTGTCATGAGACAGAATACTCATAATTAACACAGAGAACCCTAACACTTTACTGGAAAGAACTTACGTGGCACAGTGGATAGAAGGGTAGACCTAGAATCAGGAAAATCTGAGTTCAAATCCAAGTCAGATATTTACTAGCTATGTGATCCTGGGCATTTACTTAATCTTTTATGTGCCTTAGTTTTTCTCCTCATTTCTAAAATAGAGACATTAGTAGCTCTTATTTCCCAGGATTATTGGGAGGATAAAATGAGACAATATTCACAAAACATTTTAAATTACCAAATATATGTATGCATACACACACATATGCAAGCTATTGGTGAGATAGAAGGGACTTGAGACCACCTAATCTAACAACATCATTTTCAGAAGATGAAAGAGCCTATTGGAGAGTAGACTTGCCCCAAATCCTAAAGGCAATATGCATCAAATGTCCTTTGATTCCAGAGCTAGTTTTCTTTCTGCTATACCACATTTCAGCCTATGAGACCACTACCTTCTTGCCAGAATTAATGAGTTGGGGGCCACTTCTATAGTTACATCATGAATTAGTGAAAGAGGAAGATTAGAACCCAGGTTTCCCCACTGCTAGTCCACTAGCTCTTAACACCAAACCCAGGGAATCCCAAGATGTGGTGCCATGTACCCAGTATTGATTGGGTGGCAAAGAAATAAACTGAAAACAAAGTTGCAGGCCCTCCAAAGTCACAGAAACTTTCTGTTTCCTTCCCATCCCTAGTCAAACTAAATTCAGATTTTCTTTCAGGATTCTTCCCCCTCTTCTGTGCTGTTCGCTGTCTATTGCTGGCCTCCGACTCCTCTTCACTGATTTCCCAGGCCTTTTAAAAGTGTATTTCAGACATCACCTCCCCCCCAAGAGGCTTTCAGCTCTTGAATGTCAGCCACCTTCTCATCAACGCTGGCACTGATTATTATATCAAGCCCACACACCTCCCCAAAGTGTCTTTCCCCACCTACTCCAGTTACATCACATGGGTTGTCTGCTTTCTCCACCATGGCAGCTGGAAGACCTGCGCAAATGGGTTCTGGAATAAAATACATTTAAAAACTTCCCTTTATCTTCTTTTCCCTTCCAATGAACAAGCCTTTATTTTCACTTTTCCTTACTAAACAATTAAAAAGAAAAAAGAACCCTGATAAGAAATATGCTTAATCAAATGAAACAGATTTCCATGTTAGCCATGTCCAAAAATATATTTCTTATTCTGAATTTTAAGGCCATCACCTTTGGCAGGAGGTGGATAGCAATTTTCTTCATCGATCTTTTAGAGCCATGTGTTTTCCTGGCACTGATCAAAGGTATAAAGTCTTCCAAGTAACAATGTTGCCACTTATGTAAACTGCTCTCCTGGTTCTGCTCACTTTACTCTACATCAGTTCAAGAAAGATCTAACTCCAGTTTCCTCTCTCAAACTGTCCTTTTTTTTTCCTTTTGGCATAATAATATTCTATTACATATAAATATCATGATTTATTTAGCTATTTACTTTTAATTTTCAATTCTTTGCCACTACAACGAGCTGCTATAAATATTTGTGTCCATATCGATCCTTTTCCTTTATAAATTGGGGTATATGCCTTATAATAGGATTGCTGGGTAAAGGATATGAAACTTTAGTGTCTTTTTACACATAATTCCAAATTGCTTTTTCAGAATTGTCTCGATCAACTCATCGCTTCACCAATAGTGCATTAGTGTGCTCATTTTCTTTCAAGCCCTTTGACATTTTCCTCTCGTCATCTCTGCCATTTGATGGGTATGAAGTGGAACTTCAAAATTGTTTTAATTTGTGTTTCTCTAATTATTAGTGATCTGGAACATTTTTTAATATGGTTGTTGATGTTTTTAATAGCAGATGCACTTTTTAAATACCCAATGAAAAAGAAAAAATGATGCCCTGATCTTAATCCCATGGGAGAGATGTCAGGAATTAGAGAATTTCTGCTCTAGTTGAGAGTTTCCTCTAGATTCCTTTATAAGGTAAAACATACCATGAGTGCTATGCTTAATTCAGTTTAACAACTTTTTATTATGTGACTATGTGTAAAGTCCAGAGGCAGAATGGTGTAGTAAATAGAAAGCTGTTCTTAGAGTAAGAAAGATCTGGGTTCCAATCCTACTTCTCACACATACAGGCTTGTGAACCATGGCAAATACTTAACATCTCAGTGCTTCAGAAACTCATTCACTAAAAATTGAAGAGAAGGTGCTGATCTGCAATGGAAGAGGGACTTTTTCATTGGGAATTTCTTAAACCAATGAACTCATAGGTTGGATCTCTCTCCCCACCTTCTCCTCCACCCCAAGTGTGTAAAGCCATACAACTCTTTCACAATGTTGATACTAAAAAAGATTTACCTTTGTTTTTAAGAGAAATTTGGGGTCTATAAAGAAAACTAAAAATTTCCCAAGAAAATAAGCCTTCTTGGTCTGCTTTAATTCTACACCCAACTTGTTCATCCATTTATATCTATCTCTATCTGTCTCTATCTATTTTTATCTATATGTTTATCTCTACATCTGTCTCTATCTCTCTAAACCTATGTCTATGTTTATCCATGTCTACGTCTATATCTGTATCTATATCTATCTACCTTTATTAACTCTATTAGTCACCCATCTAACTGCATATATTAATTTGGACAGTAATTGCAAGTCATAGAACAGTATAGTCTTTGATGAATTAAAAATGTTTCTCAATCAACAAGTATGTATTAAATGAGTGATAGATACTCTGGTACCTGCTGAGGACACCAAAATATATTCTATAGGGATGGTCAACATGTCCATACATAAGTATATAAAAAAGAAGTAAAAAAATAATTTTGTTAGGGAAAGTGCTGACAGTAGCTGGGGTGATTAGGGAAGGATTTCTGTAGAAAGTGGCATCTGAGCTGAATTTAGAAGCAAAGGATTCCAAGGATTGGAGGGAGGAGGAAGGACATTCTGGGTATGAGGGTAGCCAATTCCAAGGAATTGATTTAAGTAGAAGCAGGCTATGGCACAGAACAAGTAGGGAATTACGGAGTTAAGGATTTACCAAGGAGATAAATGATTGAGAGATGGACTTGTCAGCTAGTGAGAACAGGGAAAAATTTGTAGCAGCTGTGATGCTTTTGATGTCAGGGGGAATTAGGAGTGATCCCCTGTGGGTTGGGTGGTCTTTCCCTGATGAGCCTATGGATGGCTATGGCTAAGAATTGCATAGGTTGGAAGAGGCAAGGATGGTTTGCAAACTATATCATTGTAGGGAACATCCACATGAATAAATTCTTTTGGGGACTTGAGTACACATAAGGCTCTATGCTTGATGCTAGGGATACAATGATAAAAAACCAAATAATTCCTTATGTCAGGGAGCTTATATGCTACTGAACAGAGGAAAAATGGGGGAAGGACATAGTATACACACAAATAAGTAAGGACAATGTATATACAGAACAATACAAATTAATTTCAAGGGGAGAAAACACCATCAACAGGGGTGACCAGGAAAGGGTTTTGTGTAGGGGTAGCCCCTGAACTATGCTTTGAAGGAAGTGGGGGATTTCACAAGGCAGTGGTGAGAACAGAGAACATTAGTGCTTGGCATATACTTGTGTAGAAGCATGAAAGTGGGAGATGGTTCAGTGATCAGTCATCTTTGATAAAGTTCCATTCATTCTGGGAAGTAAGGTGGGAGGGAGGGACACAAGGAATCAACAGGAAATCTTTGGTTTTGAATGTCCTTTAGCAAGAGTCTGACCATCAGAAGGATCTAAGGTGAATGCTTAGAGCTCTAGGGTCTGTGCTCGGTCAGCATACCAGGTAGGAGGAGGGCTCCTCTCAATATCTGAGTAAGCATGATCTGAACACCAAGTGCTGCAAACTTGTTGACCATCTCACACATGTGAACCCTCAGCTGATACTGGATGCCTCTTCCCCACCATAGGAGGAGTGCAAAGTGTACCCTACTGTAGGGCCAGTGGACAGGAGAAGGAGGTGTCACAGAGAAGAATTAGACTTATCCTATTTGTTTGCTGATGGCAACAGGTGGCAGTTGCACTGTTGTAAATTTAGCCTTGATGTTAGGAAAAAAGAATATTAACAATTCAAACTGTCTAAAATGGCTACCTGGAGCAGTGAGGACTTTCTCCTTCTTGGAGGTCTTTAAGCAGAGAATGGATGACTGCAGGTTGAGTGTGTTGCAGCAGAAGCTCCTTTTGAGTTGAGATAGGTGACCACAGAGACACTTTTTCAACTCCCAAACTGCGTGACACTGTGAGATCCATGTTAATTTTTGAAGACCCTTGAGCATTTCATTTGCATCATATTAATTCATTCTTCCCTCCCCCAAGAAGTGTAAATATTTCAAATTCATTCATTCATTCAATAAATATATATTGAGTATCTATTATGGTAGGCTAAACATATGTGTAAAATGTCTCTCACCTTTGAATGTTTATACTGTAATAGGGGATATATGACAAAATAACCATCATTTAAAACTGTGTGAGATAACCATAATAATAATTAGCCTTTACATCCTACTTTAAGGTTTGAAAAACATCATAAATATTATCTTATTTGAGTCTCACAACAACCCTGGGAGATAGATGTTATTATCCCCTATTTACATATGAGGAAACTGAGCCAGACTTGTTCAGTGAATTGTTCAGTCACAAAACTAGTTAGTTTCAAAGGTAGGATTTGGATTCAGCTCTTCCTAATTGCAGGTCCAACTCTAGCCACTGAACCTCCTGGCTTCCAATGAGCAGCACTGAGGTGATCTACCAAGAGTTCCAAGGAGAAAATGACCTCTTAATATTTAGTTGATCAGGGATGACTTCATAAAGAAGGTAGTATTTGATCTGGTCCTTGAAAGATGGGTATAGGATTACAGGAGGCAAAGATCAATGGGGAGGGCATTCTAATTAAAAAAAAGTTGTAATCTACTTCACACTTGTTTCTTCAGAGCATCCATGTGTGGAAACTGAAAAAAGCATTAGAAATTGCAGAAACAAGAAGACCTACAAATGTTTCTAGTCGTTAGCAATGACTAGTCAGGCCGCAGCTCAGATACCATGGGCTAATTGCTATTCAAAAGGATAGCAATTGTGAAAAGAGAACCTGGAAACAAAAGCTAGCTTTCATTCACAGTTCTAACTTTAGGTTCGCATCTAATTAAGAAAAATACAGTCCAAAGCCAATTGATTATAGGCGTAATGGCGAATATAGTACAGCAAAGTGAGCCGTTGGCAAATGTGATAAATGAACTCAAGACGAATGTCTTTTTCTAGAATTGGTTTAAGAATCTCTCAGATTATTAGCGCATCTGGGATGGGTCTATAAACTTGGTCATTCAGCTAATTTATGGCCTCATAATCCTACCACGGTGGTCAAGGTTATGTGGACCTATATTCTGAAGAATATTATCCCTTCCATTTATTAGATAACTTAAAAATAACAAGGAGAAACAGAATTCACAAATTTTTAAGTCAGAAGAGAGCCTGAAAGGATGAAATCAGCCAGCTCTGTCAGTAAAGTAGTAAGCACCTATTGTGGATTGGCACTGGGGATACAAGGGAAAGCAAAAAACAAAACAAAACACTCACAGACACAACACAAAACCAAAACCAGTTCCTTCTAATCTCATGGCTCTCTAACTTTAATTCACCATTCCATGTATTTCAGGGCTCAGGCACAGGGAAAATACTGCCATAGGCTATGTACTTTAATGTCACCTCCCTCCCTTGGTACCTATGTCACTGGGAGGTACCTCTTGGCATCTTTATCATCTAATGCCTTGCTCATCCTACATTATCCAAACACTCATGAAGATGGACAGATATGATTGGGTCAAGATGGCAAATAACGAAGGTCATATTTCTCTAATGATCTAAAGTTTATAAGGTCATTTGCTTACAAGACCACCCTAAAGTTGGTAAAGTATTTTTGTCCTCACTTTACAGATAAAAAAAAATGAGACTTAAATAGGTCAAATAAATTGTCTAAGGTCACACAGATGATAAGTTGTCTGGATTCAAACTCAGGTCTTCCATGGTGATACCCAAAGTTCAATCCACCATTTTCTACTGCCTCCTGGTTTTGAGAGCGGGACAGACAACCTCAAGATTTTTCACTTTTCACTATATGGGTAAGCCTTCAGTGGTTTTCTCTCTTAATCAAAACATCTATGATTGGAAAATCTGCCAGCTAATTGTAGGCTTAGTATAAGATTTGACCTTCTATCTAACTTCAGTCAAGTTTGTGGGTTGATATCCTCTATGAGGTTGAAAACAGCCTCCTACAAAAAATCTTCATAGTCTAGATGACAGCAAATTTACTCACCTTTTCCAGACTAACACATTCTAACTCCTTTGGCATTTTCTAGAGATAATATTTATGCATTAAAAGAAACCTTTTGGAGATTGTAATCTAGATCCTTTTTATAGAAGTTTGGTATCTCCATTTTCTCTACAACAAGGTTTCTGAATCTGGGTTCTAGAGACCCTCAAAAGTTTAGTGGGCATATTTCAGAGACTCCATGAACTTGGATGGGAAAAATATTACATCTCTATTTTTACTGGCTTCTAATTGAAACTTAGCATTTCCTTCAATGATATAAAAACAATATACTGTCAGATGTGGTGGTTGGTGGATTGCTTGAGCTGAGGAGTTTTGTACTTCAGCAGGGTGAGTCCATTGAGGTGGCTGCTATAATAAACCTGACAGCAATATGGTGGACCCCCATGGAGCATCAGGCTATGAAGCTGCCTAAGGAGGAGGGAACAGACCAGTTAGAAACAGGACAGGTTAAAGCTCCTATGCTCATCAATAGTGGGATCCTGCTCATGAGTGACTGCTGTACTTCCAGTCTTGGGGTGATAGGGAGACCTAGTCCCTAAAACACAAAAATAAAAATTAAAATCCAAACCATAACAAATCAAAACAAAACAATTATTATGAGAAGGAATCCATAGATTTTACTAGAGTACCAAAGGGGCCTGTGACATAAAATGTTATCATCATTATTAATAATAATATCTCATGTTCATATTATTTCATACTGTTAATATATTATAATTTATTAAGAATAATAACTAGCATTTATATAGTGTTTTAAGGTTTACAAAGTACATATGTTAACTCATTTGATTAAGAATTCCTACTCTAGAACATATTCAATTTCACTTAGTGTTGAAATTACATATCTTTGCCTATAGTAATACAGTAAAATGATGACAATACATCCTAATAATTCTATTCAACTATAAAAGGCAGTTCTTTTACCTCTCTGTAAAATACTCCAATGAATATTAAATGTGAAAGGATAATAATAGTATGGTAACTTGTCCCCAAACTGTTTCTATCTGAATTCGATTGAGCAAGATGAGAATGAGGCAAAAATAACTCACATTTATAGATCATTTTCAGGGTTGCATAGCCCTTCATAGACATTACCTTACTGGATGCTCACAGAAACCATATGAACTCGTGTTCCCATTTTATGTATCAGGAAACTAAGGTTCAGAGGGGTTAAGTCCCGGGTCCCACCTTTAATAATCATCCGCATTAGGATCTGAACTCATGTTTTCTTAACATCAATACTAACATTCTGCTGTTTCATGGAGACTCTTCTTCCATTAAGTTTGACTGAGAGAAAGTATCTCCAAAGCCTGTATCCCAGAAAGCATCGTAACCTGTCCTGGTTTTGTTACCAATTCACCCTATGACCCTAATAATTTAATAAAAACACTGAGGAAAGTAGGTGGCACAGTGGATAGAGAACTGACTCTGGAGGACCTGAGTTCAAATTCAGTTTCAGATATTTACTAACTGTGTGAACTAGACAAGTCACTTAACCCTGATTGCCTCCAAACTACTCCCCCCCCCCAAAAAAAAACCAAACAAGTAACCCCTCCCAACCAATTGCCATCCTGGTAACGTTCATGTTGAAAGAGAGAGAACTTTAGAAATCATGGAGTCCAACCTCATTTTACAGATGATGAAATTGAGACCCAGAAGGGCTGACCCTTGTACATAGTGACATGACAGTAAATAGCAGTGTTGGGATTTGAACCCTGGTCTTCTGATCTCAAATCCAGTATTCTTTCCTGGATACTATGCCGCTTCTTTCTGTACCATGCCCTTCTTTTGGGAAAACACAATAGAAAAAAAATGTCCAGATCAGGTGGTGGAGGAGTCTCTTCCTATATGACTTTTCAAAAATGACCTTTGAGGGCATTTCCATATTTCTAATTAGCTCATTAACCTCTAAGAGAAGAAAAGGCCATAAAAAGAGCAGAATGGTAATTGGGGAATGGCAATTAACATTTCATCCCTGTGAGAAGGTGAATTAAATGATACAAAGTCAGCACTTGGTATGAATGAGACAGGATGAAGACTGATGGGCCTAGGACCTTAGTTTTCCAATCTATGGAGAAACCATTCCATGGCATTATTCTGCATTGAGGCCTTACCGGAATCCTCCTGCTCCTTTCCCCAGCCCTTCTCAGAATATAGAGTTACTTAGGTATATGATGATCATGGAGAATACTTTGGAGTCTGTTATAGGCTATCTACTAAGATGGAATGAATGACTGAGGTGGGAAAGCAGTCTCTATTTTGGAAAATCCGTGTCTCAGAGCTGTGTGGTGACAGCCTCCTTGGTTACCTTACATTCCGCTCCAAATTCCACTCCTGACTCTCCAGACTTTCTCCATGCTACAGCAGTTTTCTCACCCTGGAAGCTTACCCTGTTCCTGTCTCTCTCACACTGGAAGTGCACTTCATATATATGACTCTCTCCTCCGATTGATTGGTTTCCGGGATCTCCACTGAAAGGAAATTTCCCAGGCCAACCATGAATGCTTTCTTCTCCAGGCTCCACTTCTGACTCTCTGAATTTTCTCCATCAATTTCCCCATCCCTTCCCTCTCACTATACACATGCTCCAGCTTTCTTTTATGTATTATCTTTTCCAATTAGAATGTAAGCCCTAGAGGACAGGGAGTTTTATCTTCTCTGCTTGCATGTATCCCCAGCAATCAAGCAGCACCTGGGACCCCAAAAGTGTGAAATAAATTCTTGTTACCTATTTGTAAAGAGAACTATTCTAATAACATTTCTTTTGAACAGTTACAAATGTAAGACATGGTCACTACTACTAGCACTCTATTATTATGACTATTAATATATTACTAGTATATTCATTTTAATTCTGTACCTTCCTCCACCAGGTCCTTTTCTCCATCACTGTGTAGATGACCCTCAGATTTAATTATCCAGTCCTAACCTCTTTTCTGACTTATCTTGAATCTCCAATTGCCTATTAAATATCTGAAACTAGATGTCTTATGGACATCTTAAATGCATCACGTCCAAAGCTGAACTCATTCTCTTCTCCTTGAACCCTCCCCTTTCTAACTTCCCTATTATTGTTGAGGGTACCACTATCTCCTGTCCTTAGTCAACAAGGCCCTAGGGTATAATTTTTTAATAGCTCACTTTCTCTGTCTCTCTCTCTCACCCCCCACATTCCCCATCCAATCTATTGGTCCCACTGATTCTGCATTTACAACATCTCTCATATAGTCTGTCTCTCCTCACACATCAATCCAGGCCTTCACCTCATGCCTGGACTGTAATTACTTTGTGGTTGGACCACTTATCTCAAATCTCTCCCCCTTTCAGCCCATCCTCCACTTAGCTATTAAGGTGATCTTTTTAATTTGCAGCTCTGACTAGATCAGATCTTCTCTCCTTTATGCTATATATTCCAGTGGGGGGCAGCTAGGTGGTTCAGTGGACAGAGCACCAGTGCAGGAATCAGGAGGACCTGAATTCAAATCTCACCTCAGACACTAGACACTCACTAGCTGTGTGACCTTGGGCAAGTCACTTAATCCCAATTGCCTCATCCTGGGTCATCTCCAGTCATCCTGATGAATATCTGGTCATTGGATCCAAATGGCTCTGGAGGAGAAGTGAAGCTGGTGATCTGCACAGTCCTCCTTCACTCAAAACAAAGTCAAGTGCAAGTCATGCCATCATTTCTTTGATGGCTTAGTCTTCTTTGGCAACTAAGGACAAACATACACACAGTACTTCCAGCATAAAATATAAAATCCTCTATTTGTTATTTTAAGTCCCTTATCTGCCCCTCTTATACCTTTCCAGTTTTCTCATACCTTACTCCAGTTCATATATTCACATAATTTATAATCCATTGACACTGACTTCTTGCTGTTTCCCATACAACACATTCCCTCTCCCAATTTAGTGCATTTTCACTAGTTTCTCCCTGGCTGGAAGGCTCTTTCTAATTTCTATCTCCTGGCTTCCTTCAAGTCTTAGTTAACATCTACCTTCTGCAAGAAGTCTTTCCTGATCCCTCATAATGCTACTGCCTTCCCTGTGAGATTACTTCCAATTTACCCTGTCTATATCCTGTTCGTATGTCATTTGCACATTCTCTCCCCCCATTAGACTATGAGCTCATTGAGAACAGGGGCACATTTTACCTTTCCTTGTATTTCTAACGATTACTAAGTACAGTGCTAGCATACAGTAAGTACTTAATAAATGCTTGTTGACTTGACTTGAAGGTTGGGACCATATAGAATTCGTAGAATTAAAGCTTTCCAGAGTCAACAGGGACCTCAGAGAACCTATAGTCCAATCTACTTCTGAATAAGATCACATACCACATACCTGACAAGTTGCTATCATGCCTTTGCTTGAAGACCTTCAAGGAAGAGAAAGACACTACTTCCCAAAGTCGCTCTTTCCACTTTTGGAGAGCTGAATGTTAGGAAGATATTCCGTACACTGCTCCTTCATCAGCTTCTTTGTAGCATTTCCACATTGGCTCCAGATCTGCTCTCTGGGGCTGAGCAGAACAAGTATTTTCCATAATAATGTATAACCTTCTTAAAGTGGAATCATCCCCCAGAAATTGTTTCTTGCTTAGATTAAATTCCCATTTCGTTCCGCTGATCTTCAAACAAATGAACTTTCAATTTTCAACAACACATGGCTTTTCACCAAACTATTTGCCCTTTACTGGACATTCTATAGATCATCAGTGACTTTTTGGAAATGTGACACACAGAAATAAATAGGATAATTCAGATGTGGAACGACCAAGGTGAAATAGAGAGAGACTGGTCGCCTTCCCATTCCAGGAAACTTTGGACCTCTCTCAATGGCATCTAGGTGGTGCACAGAGAGAGTGCTAGACCTGGAGTCAGGAAAACCTGAGTTCAAATCTGGTTTCAGACACTTACTAGCTGTGTGACCCTGGGCAAGTCACTTAACCCTGTTTGACTCAGTTTCTCATCTATAAAATGAGCTGGAGAAGGAAATGGTAAAACCACTCCAATATCTTTGCCAAGAAAACCCCAACTGGGAGAACAAAGAGTCTAACACTACCAAAATGACTGAACAGCAGACAACAACTTCTTGACTCCAGGTTTGGTGTTCTATCTACCTAGTTTTCTGTTTGCTAAAACTTTTTGCAGACAAACTTCAATCTGGCCAGGTCTCTCCCATGCTGTACTTAATAGAGTCTTTTTTTTTTTTAAATCAAGTAGAAGATGATACACTTATCCTTATTAAATTTCATTCCATTTGGTTTGACTTGAGTTCAAATGAGAAAAACCATCTCCAAAGTCAGTGTCTCAGCAAAGGTTACAGCCTATCTTGGCTTTGCTACCAAACTACCCTGTGACCCTGAGCAGTGAATCTTAACCTAATAATAACAATTGTTGACAATAATATAGTGCTTTAAGGTTTCTAAAATGCTTCCCTAATAATGATTCCCTAAGTGTCTTTATTCCATTTTATACATGAGGGGTTTGAATTCCAGATAGTTGGAGTGAGATAAGGATGTACACCAAAGAGAACTATGACTTTGGAGTCAAAGGACATGAATATGAACCTGCCATTGTTTCTTACTATGTGAATGACTACGGAGAAGTCACTTCCTTTCATTGGACCTTGATTTCCTCATACATGAAAGGAATGGATTGTGTTAGAAGGTTTCTAAGGTCCCTTCTAACTAAAATGCAGTGGCTTGCTCAGGACTACCCAACTAGTAGTGAGTAATGTGTCTGAACCAGGATTGGACTCAAGTCTTCTGACTCTTTCCATTAAAGTACTTTGAGTTAGAGTTTACATTTCTGTAATGAAAGATATGGCTCTCTGGGTATTAGTAGAAGGCAAACTCAATATGAGTTAGCAATGGGGTATGGTAGTCAAAAATGCAAATGTGATCTTTGAGTACATTAAGAAAGGCCATGCTTCCTTGTATAACGATGATAACCTCTCTGTACCCCATCCTGGTCAGATCACATCAGAATGATTATGGTCTGTGTGGGTGCCATAGTTTGTAAAGGATAGAGATACCCTTGGATAACACCCTCAATAAATTAACCAAGATGGTTAATTCCAGTTGAGGATCAGTTGAAAGGACTAGGCATATTTGACCTGGATAGAATGATACAGAATGGGAACATGATTGTTTTCTTTGAGTATTTGAAGGGCTGTCATTATTTGGATGGTTGTCATGAGGGGGAAGAATTAGGTTTTTTTTTTAATTTGGCACCCGAGGGTAGAAGGAATGATAGGTGGAAGCTACAAAGAGACTAATTTAAACTTGATGTCAGAAAAAAACCCCAAACCTGAAGCAACTTCCTAAAAATGAATGCTTCCAGGAGTGGGATGGATGCATCAGCAGGTCTTAAGTTCTCCCTTTTTGGATGTCTCATGGGCTGGATGACTGCTTTTTCACTATGTTATGTTTTTGGCTTTCATCAGATGGCCTCTGAGGTTGTTTCCCACTTAAAACAACAGATTGTATGATCTACCCGAGATGTTGTTAGAGAGAATGAGGCCACAAATGGTATATTAACCCCAAATACCATTAGCGGCAGCTGCTTATCATGTGTAACTATATTTCTCTGGCAACCTCTATATGTCTGGTCCTGAAGCTAAAACTTCACTAGACATTCCTTCTCAAATTAGATTGTCCTTGTTCTTTTTTTTTTCATAGCCCCTGACTATATTAAGTCCTCTGATGTCATTCTGAAGAGACAAAAGGTCTCCCAGACTGAAGTCCTCTGACTGGTATGAAGAGTTGTTTAAATTTAACCCTGCAACCTGCTAGCTGATAGGAAGGATTGGTTCTAAACTTAACTCAAGTGTTCCAGTATTTGGCCTTCAACCTAAATTAGGTCACTGGTGGGGTGGGGAGTGGGCAGGTGTTAAGAATATTTCCATCTTCTCTGGAAATAGTTTTCTGGAGAAATGTGAAGCATCTCTTTTCCAGTCCCTTTTTACACTTCAGAGGCAGTTGTCAATTTCAATTCGGTGCCCCCTGAAGCACCAAGTATTGACTTGTGAATAATTTAGCCAGCTGTAAACTCTCAGATAATCGACTCTCTTCTGCAGCAGGGCTCCTGGTTGTTTAAGAACAGAAAATAGAAATCCTGCAGTCTTCAATTCCTCATTATTTAAAATGAAAAAAAATTAAAAATAAAGATTGAGGAGGAGATTGTTTGGACAGAGTAATGCTGTGAGACTTGAGAGCTACAAGACCATTAGCTCCAAAGGGACAAAGACTAGTCTCTCTCCCAGAGTCCAGCGGAATTTGAGTCCTAGACTACACCCTGTTTCTCAGTCACAGAATAGCAGAGCTGTAAGGAACCAAAGGTATCATCTAGTACTCCAACTCCCTTATTTTACAGAAAAGAAAATTGAGGTACAAAGAGATAAAGGGACTTGAGGTCATGTGGCTGATAAGTGGACTAGAACCCTGGTCTCCTGAGTCTGTCCAGCGCCACCTCTTGCTGGTGCAATTTGGAAGAACTTGGAGTCATCTCTATGCATTTTCTATATGGCAGCTGTACCCTCAGTGTACCATGACTGTCTAGAGCTAAAGAATAAGTGTTGGCATTTCTATAGAGATGTAGGATTTGCAAAGCACTTGGATGACATAATCTCATTTGATTTTCATGACATCTGTGCGAGGTAGACATTATTATCCCTATTTTCTAGATAAGGAAACAGGCTGAGAGAAAGTAAGTGACTGGTTAGAGACCTAGAATTAGTAAATGTCTGAGGCAGAATTTGAATTCAGGTCTTCTGTCCCTAAATCTAGCACTTTCTCTACCATACTGACTAGCTCGCTCAATGTATTTGAAATGATATTGTGACACTATGCTTCTTTAGCTCTTGATTTTCATCTCCCTTTTATGCACTGTCTTCTTCCATTAGAGAGTAAGCTCCTTGCGGACAGGGATTGTATATGTGTCTCCAGAATTTAGCACAGTGCCTAGCACATAGTAAGCGCTTAATAAATGTTTGTTGCCTACCTGCTGGATTCCAATGGCTCATTTTCTTTGGAAAACAAGGGAATAATAAGTTTTTGTTTGGTGAATTTTTGTTTTATAAAACCTTTACATCATCATGGTACAGTGGAAAGAATGCTGAGTTTGGAGACACAGGTCCTGGGCTTGAAACCTTTAGCAATCTTTGGAGTTTAGCTATAATCTATAGAACATGAAGGGCTATACCGAGGGACTCTGAGATCCCTTCTGTGTCTTGGGGCCTCTGAAGGACTTAGTGTTAGGAGAGCTGGCCTAGAATCAGGAACACCTGAGTTCAAATGTGACTCCAAGATACTTCCTAGCTGTGTGACCCTGGGAAAGTCACTTCACCTCTCTGACTCAGTTTCTTCATCTGTAAAATGGAGATAATAATAACACCTACTTTGCTGGGTTGTTGTAAGGATCAACTCTTAGTAAAGTGCTTGGTACAAAGTAAAGTGTTACATAAATATTTTGTTATTCAATTCTTTCAACCATGTCTCACTTGGGAACACCCCCCCTTTTTATGAGTTGGAGTTTTGCCATTTCCTTCACCAGTTCATTTTACAGATGACGAAAACGGGGTTAAGTGTCTTGCCCAGGGTCACAAAGCTAGTGTCTGAGGTCAGATTTGAATTCAGGTCTTTCTGATTCCAGGCCCAACACTCCTATCTATTGCATCACCTAGCTGCCCTTACAAAAATATTAGCTATTATTATTATAAACCACTTGGGCAATCTGATGAAATCTATGGATTCCTTCTCAAAATAATATTTTCAAATAACTGAAGGAAATGCTACATTTCAATTAGAGGTTAATTTTTTTTATCTAAATTAATAGAACCCCCTGAAATCTATACATGAATCTCTTAGTGGGGTTCATAGACCCCAGGTTAAAAACCCTGCTTTAGACCTACGAACCTGTGATAAAATCTTGAAATCTGAGCAATTCCTGGAGGATTAGGTCCAGTCTCACTGTACATCAAGCCTTGAGTCATCCCTAATTATCTGAGAAAAAAAATATATTATCACTGTGGATGAAAAGGTGACTAATTTATCATGTGATAAAATGTCTGTTAAGTGGTACAATGAAACTTTATGACTCCCTTCTGCTAGAGGGTTTCCTCATCATTTGCTTGTCTCTAGAAGATGTTAATTGCTGATTGTCAATGTGTATTTCAGGAAAGTGAGCGAGTTGCCTTCTCTATACCTTTGAGTTTCAGGAGAGGCTCATTTTTGTTCTCTCCATTTGTTTGTAATTACATTTGAACTTTTAAGTTGGGAATCATTTGGGTTAAGACAGTATGACTTAGATGAGCTAATAATATCTGTACTTCTACACAGTATTATGTTTTATGGAATCATGGACTTCCAGAGCTGGGAGGGACTTTATATATCTTTGATTCTGACCTCATTTTTACAGATGAGGAAACTGAGAACCAGAGAGACTAAGAGATTTTGATGACGGCACACAGCTAAGAAGAACCAGAAATAATACTAATAGCATTTATACAGCACTTTAGTGTTTGCAAAGCACTTCACAGAGAGCTAATTCCATCCTCACAACAACTCTTGTGCTATTGTTATTTATTGTTTATAGATGAGGGTACTGAGGCACACAATCATTCCTATCCCCTCCCTCCCTCCACCCAAGATCACATAGCTAAATGGCCAAATCCATATTTGAGCTCAGGTTTTCTTGACCTGAGAGGCTAGCTCCCTATCCAATATGCCACCTAGCTGTCTTTGGTAAAAGACCCTCACTGCCAAGCTGGCCCTTTTCTCCATGCTCCACTTATTCTCATACCTCTCTCTAGATCTGTTTCAAGAACGCACCAAAAAGCAAACTTGCATGTGTGGAGAAAAATCTGGTCATAAAACATATTTTCTAACCAGTCAGTGCATTCCAATCCAAACCCAGCAAGCATTTACTAAATGCTTCCTAAGTCTTAGGTGTTGGCAATGCAAAGACAAAATGAAATATAGGTCTTGCTTTCAATGAGCTTATATTCTACTAGAAGTGACTAGTAACAGTTCAGAAACAGAATGCTATATACATGATAATTTGAACGCTGAGAGAGAGAGAGAGAAGAAAGAGAGAGAGAGAGAGAGAGAGAGAGAGAGAGAGAGAGAGAGAGAGAGAGAGAGAGAGAGAGAGAGAGAGAGAGAGAAACAGAGAGACAGAGACAGAGAGAGAGAGAGACAGAGAATAAATAATTATTTGGGTCAGGAAAGAATTCCTATAGGAAGGTGCACATGAGTGAAGCTTTGAAGGAAGCTAAGAGTCGTTTGAGGTAGAGGTGAGAAGGAAGTGCTTTCCAGGCATAGAGGACAGGCTATCCAGAGTCATGGAGGCAAAAAATAGAATAAATGATAAATGACTGAAAAAATCAAGGAGACTCATATGAAAATAAAAAGTCTAGCAAGGTGAACTGGATCCATAATTTGAAAGCATTTAAATGCCAAGTTGAGGAATTTATATTTTTATTCTAGAGACAAACAGGAGCCAATAAAAATTCTTGAATAGGGGAATGCCATAGTTGAACATGTGGTCCATGGGCTCCATGTGGCCCACAGCACTCTTGAGAGGGGTTTGAACCACATCAAATGTAAATGGGAAATATTTAACAAAATAAATAAAACATAGACAATATCACATTTTAAAAACTAAGTTAATATGAGGCTTATAAGGATCATTACATATGGTTTTGTGGCCCCCATTTCTAGGTGAGTTTGATATGACTTCTATAGGAAATGATTTTTGGTGGCTGAGTTGGAGACAGATTAAAGAGTGGAAATTGGGATTAAGAACGAGTTCAATAAAGAGGCTGTTAGAATAATTCAAGTGGGTAGTAATGAGATGCTGACCAAAGGTGATGGCCATGTGACGAAGGAGATAGATGTAAAGCTTATGTCCTTGAGGCAGAATCAATGAGACTTGACAATTGATTGGATTTGTCAGATAAGGGAGAGCAAAGATTCCAGGGTATCTTTAAAGTTGTGAAAAATGGGTGAATGGAAGGACAGTTATACCCTTGTCAGAAACAGGAAGCGCCAAGTGTGTATTTACCTCATTTGCACTACTTTTGTTCCATTTCTGTTTCCTATTTCTCTCTTTTGTCCTTTAGTGACCAAAAGTATCAGTTTGGTAGTCATGATAGAGTTTTCCAACAATCAGAATTCTTACAAAAAACCTTCCCATTGGCTAATATAAATACATTAAAAACCTCATTCAATGGGAGACCACTAATTTAGACTTTGTGAATCTTTGGATGTGGGCCCAAATGAAAGTTACATTTGTGCTATCTGAAGAAACCAAGAAAATGAACTTATAGTATAAAGCTTGTGTGTGGGGGGGAATATTTAATCTACTCAACAAACAGCCATTTCAAGCACTTAGCAGAACCCAACTGGGCACAAGGAATTAATGTGCTGATTACAAACAAGTCTTGATTATTCATTAGAGCGGTTCTCTCCAGACCTCTACTTGGCCTCCAATATTGGCACTTTAGTCTAATGAACGTGGATGTACTTGAAAGTAATAATATTGGATTTCTTTCATAATATTGTACAAGTCAGTTTTCTCAAATTCATACTGGTTTCATACCAGGAGAGTTTGAATGAGTGAGGTTTGATTATACAATCTGACTGAACTAGGCATTTTTTTTTTCATGTAGTCTGGATCTACTCTTGAGAGGTTCTCAAAAGTCATTCTTTGGTTAATGTCTCATCTAGTGTCCCCCCGTTAATTAGAATTTGTCTCAACGAGGCTCTTCCCTGAGCACATCAGAATAGAGCTGATATCTAAGTATTTATAGAAAAGGTAAAGTGGTCTTCAGCTGTCACCCAAGCACTCAAGCTAACAATGCATTGAACACAAGAAAGATTTTATTTAAAATACCCACACATAGCACACATATACATGCACACAACAAGATTTTATACTAGAGCCCGCAAAAAGTTCAAACCTCTCTTTAGTCTGGAAAATTTGACCAAGAGGAG
The DNA here is from genome assembly GCA_023548195.1 of Bettongia penicillata ogilbyi. Lineage (NCBI taxonomy): Eukaryota > Metazoa > Chordata > Mammalia > Diprotodontia > Potoroidae > Bettongia > Bettongia penicillata. The sequence continues at coordinate 3,127,375 of JAJHZJ010000250.1, forward strand.
CCCGGTCACAGTTAATGGAATTAAAAGATGAATTCTTCATTCTGACATTTAAGAGATCTCTTTTAAATATTGTATTTTTCATTTTATAGATAAAAATGCTATTACTGCCGTCACTCAGTGCTGCCCAAAAGTGGAATGAGTTTGTAAAAAAGAAAAGAGCTATAACTCATACTAGACAAAACACATCCAATAAAAAGACCTTTAATATATAAGCACTGTTGTCTCTTTGCCCTGGGTATTTGTTGAGCCATTGCTACTACATTTTGGATGATTGATTCATTGCTAATTCACTGGTCAATGTGGCCAATAAAACCATCCTGCTTAGGTTTGTCCTTCAGCCTTGTCTACAAGGGAGGCAGCCAAGTGAACTGAAGCTGGTACACATACTTAGAAACAACAGTGTTCCACAGACACAGACTGGGTTTTCCAAAGGCTAAGCCTATACATCTGTGAGGCCTCAATAGTGAATTTCATGGTCCCAAGATAGGAGAAAACTATGTCATCGCAGAGATGGCAGTAGACAGAGGTATGAAAAGAAGAAGGGCGTTCCTGAATACATGGAGAAATTACAGAGCTACCTCTCCTGGATACAGAGGAGAAATTCCTAGACAATTCTCAGTTACTGTACAAAGTGAGGCATTCTAGGGTCAAGCAGGAGCCAGAGCTTAGCAGTACTAAGGAGTTCAAAAGGAAACCTAAACCCATACTCTTATAAAAATAAGATAAATTTTATTGATATCTTTTGTTTTTACACTGCCAAGATTTCTGTATTCCTCCTCTTACTCTCTCCCTTCTAGAGAGATATCACTTAAACAGTTTTATTTCTACAAATAAAGAGAAAAGAGGGAGAGAAAAAAAATAAAAACTGATTATACATAATTTATACAGTGCCTACTATGTGCCTGGAACCTTGCTAAATGTGTTACAAATATTACTTCATTTGATATTTGTAACAACCCTGAAAGGTAGGTACTATAATTATTCCTATTTTACAGTTGAGGAAACCGAGGCAGACAGAAGTCAAGTGACTTGCCCAAGATCACATAGGCTGAGATCAGATATGCACTCTCGCCTTCCTGACCTAGTACTCTGTTCACAATACCATTAGCTGTTTCATAAAAAAATCTGATATAGGCATGGTTTCACATCCATGGATCCTTCTGCAATGCAGTGGAGGGAGGGATAGCTTCTCATACCCCTTTTTGGGGGCCAATCTTCTCTATAGTTTCACACCATTGAGTTTTGATTTTTCTGTGGTTGTAATTCTTTACATTTGCATTGTTGTATTCATTGTGTATTTTGTTTCCCTGGCTTTGCTTATTTCACTTTGCATCAGTTGATGGAATTCTTTCCATGCTTCTCTGTATTCATTATTTCTTATAGAAAACATAATCAGCACAGAAATATTTCATTACATTTATATGCCACAATTTGTTTAGCCATCCTCCAAGCCATGGACATTTACCTTGTTTCCAGTTTCTTGTTCACATAAAAAACACCACTATAAATATATTGTTGCATATAGAGACTTTGTTTTTACCAGTGACATTGCTGGGGTCTATACTTAGCAGTGGAATCTCCGGGTCAAAAGATATGGATATTTTAGTCACTTTTGCATAATTCCAAATTAATTTTTAGAATGGGTTACATAATCACTCAGCAGTGCATCAGGGGACCTGATTTTCCATATCCCCTCCAACATTGACCATTCCTGTATTTTGTAATATTCTATGTAGAGTGAAATGTCAGGGCTATTTTGATAAGAATTTCTGTTATTATTAGTGATTTGAAGCATTCTTTCATATGATTGTTATCAATTTATAATTCTTTTGAGAATGATTTCTTTAAATATTTTGACTCCATGTCTCTCTATATTTTGTACTTTATATATTTTGTATATTTCTATGAATTGCCTTTGGATTCATATATATATGATACAAAAATATAAGAACAAAAACCATTCCTAATAAACACATAGTCAAGATATTTGAAGAAATTATTCTCAAAAGAAGAAATGACTGCTTCCTTTCTTATCCTAAATGCATAGTTTGGTTTGTGCAAAAGCTTTTCAATTTTAGGTCATCAAAATTATCTATTTTATTTTATGTAATTCACTTTACCCCTTGTTTGTTTGAATACTTATCTCCTGTTCATAGAAACAAAAAATATATAATCTGCTTTTCTTCTCATTTGTTATGGTATTTTTTAATATTCATGTTGTGTATCCACTTTGAACTTATTGTGGAATATGGTGTATTCCATACCATAGTCTATGCATTGTTATTGCTGTTGAGTTGTTTCAGTTGTGACTGACTCTTCATGACTCTATTTGAGTTTTTCTTGGCAAAGACACTGGAGTAGTTTGCCATTTCCTCTTTCCAGTTCATTTTATAGATGAGAAACTGAAGCAAACAGGGATAAGTGGCTTGCCCAGGGTCACAGAGCTAACAAGTGTCTGAGGTCAGATCTGAACTCAGGAAGATGGGTCTTCCTACTCCAGGTGTGGCACTCTATCCACTCTACCACCTAATGGCCAGTCTATGCATCGGTCTAAGCCTAACTTCTGTCAGAATGTTTTCCAGTTTTCTCAGCATCTGGTTTCAGGTTTATTGAACGCTGGAATACTAAGTTCCATTATTTGTAATTCTCCCTTTTTGGGTCTGTCCAGATGTTCCTGTTGGGGTAGCTGAGAGGCACAGTGGATAGAATGCTGGACCTGGAGTCAGGAACATCTAAGTTCAAATCTAGCCTTAGATATAATAGCTCTGTGTCCCTGCTCAAGTCACTTCACCCTGTTTGCTTCAGTTTCCTCATCTGTAAAATGAGCTGGAGAAGGAAATGGCAAACCACTTCAGTGTCTTTGCCAAGAAAATCTGAAATGTGGTCACGGGGCATTGGATGGGACTGAAATGACTGAACAATGAACAAACCTTGCTCTTAATGAATATTTTTAAGTCAGATAGACTGTGCAAGTATGCAAAAGGTGATGAACTCTAGATAATAAATCCTTTCTTCTTTTTCTTGAGGATACAAGGTTAAGATAATAAGTTTTAAAAACTGTATAGGTCCCTTGGTAAAATGAGGTTAATCACTGACTTCTCTAGTGAGGGCAAGTATTCTTCCCCTTTTTATTTTTACTTAATTTTCATTTGAGCCAAATAAGCTTGTTTTATATTTAATGTATTGTTAGATTATCACTTTTGTGATAGCTGAAAGCCCTTTTTACCTTCATGGCAGAGACCTAAAAACGAACCAAATAGTTTGTTCTCATTTGAGACCTTTGGTGGATGTAGAATACCCAGTGGAAAACCAGGGTGGGCTACAAGTCAAAAAGGGAACAATTTGTGAGATTCTCCCAAAGTTGAACCCAGTCTACGTAATTTCAGAACTATGCGTCTACAAAAGGGATAACAACTGAAAAGCGAAAGATTAATTAAAATCATCCTTGATCCCTGCTATTCCTTTTAGACTAGAACTATTTGGCACAGTTATGTTAGAGCTGTCTGAAATGTACATGTTACTGAAGGAAATTCCTCTAATGATTTTAATTTGCACATGTGTAAAAGATCTGAATATTGGGACAGAATAACGAATCAGTAGGAGATCTGAGAGGACACTTAAAAGCTCTGCTGTCCTTGGATTTATACAGGCACCATATAAAAGGTAGATTTTGTTTGTAAGTGCCTGCCAGTAATCAGAAGGACCCAGAACAGTCCCTGGAGTTATTTATCTGAGGTCATGGCCTACTCTGCTGTTCCAGGTCTCAGCAAACTTAGTCACAAAATGGCCTTTGAAAATGAACAACATTTACAAATGATCATCGTTTTCTGTTTTTCTCTGAAAAACTATTACTCATGGTGTACTTCGTTAGGAAAGCATTGAAGCCAAGGTTAGGCTTCTTGGAAATTTTAGAGTTTTATTTTTTTAATTCCAAACCTTGACATTGAACTTGAAAGATGACTTGGAAACAGAATCAGAGTGTGTTCCTCTAAATCCACTTTTCCTATAACTTTTTTCCTTCCTGGTCACCATTCATGCAAAGCAGAGAATCAAATTTCAAGAGGAAAATCAGGTCTGGAAAAATGTGAACCTATGTCAAGGTGATTTTTCCTTAGAGAAAGATGACTTCAAGACGGTTACATAAGCTTACACAATACACAGAGATGATCTTGACATAGCAGACTTTAAAAGGATGGGGGATAATCTTAGGATTCAGCTCTAGTTTATGGAAGAACTGTCAGAAATTTAAAGAATGTCTTTTTAGAAAATGTGGAAGACCTGTAAATAATTCTGTTAAAGCAAGATGGCCAAAACAAATTTTTTTAAAGCATGGTTTATGGACCTGAACTATTACAGCAGAATAGTTGCAAGTTGAGTATTCCATCTATTTTTGTATCTGATCCCTGCTACTTGCTGAAGGTTATAGAAGAAGCCAGGCTCCAGTGATGAGAACTATGCTATTGGAATTGTGGGATACAGGGGTCAGCAAGGATACCATCAGCAAGGCCAAATGGGTTAATAGCTATGAGGGGGTTGACTAATGTGAGTAGATAAAGCCCCTCTACTTTGGGGCTGATGGTCTGGGATCAGCTACATATAGTTGGCCAGTTAAGTTTGCACTTAGTCGCTATTCAAGAGGGCTAAACAAGGAAGTGCCCAGAGTGCTGGGGAGGGAGAGCTACAAAACACAAGAAATTTCTTTGGGGAGTGGGAACATGGATTCTGGAGATTCTTGGTTCAGGTGAGGAGAAGCAGGACAGCGTGGTAGGAGGGTAGATGGCAACATGGCCAGGGGATGCAGCTAGAAAGAGGACAGGCACAATGCCTGTAATTTCATTGACGCAGGGAACTCCCAGATTCCTTCTGCCAATTTCCCTTTACCAAATCAGGTCAGCAACTTCTCTGCAATTTATCATCTTGGGGAGTTTCTTAGAGTTGTCACTTAGCTTCTGTCTCAGTTTCCTCTAGAGTTAAATGGAGATAATAGTAGAAACTACCTCATAGGGTTATTTTGAGGATAAAATGAGATATTTGTAAAGGCTTTGAACAGTAGGCACATAGTAGGCATCCTTTAAATGTTTATTCCCTCCCTTTAGCACTGAGAGAAAACTGAACAACCAATTTATTTCAGAGGCAATACTTGAATGAAAACCTTCTTAATTACATATGCAAATAGATCCAAGATAATTTTGATGGGGAAAACAATAGTAGTTTGAGAGTGAGGGAGATTGGTAAAGGATTTATGTAGAAAATGTCCCTCAAATTGAATTTTAAGGAAACTAGGGATACTAGGAGATGTAAATGAGGAGAGAGTGTATCCCCGGCATAATGGACAGTGAGGATATGACTATGGAAAAGCAAGATGGCTGGTCATACCTGAACAGTAGTAAGAAGGTCATTTTGACTGGACCATGGAGTGTGTGAAGGGGTACAACATACAAAACTGGAAAAGCAGTTTGCATTTAGTTAGACTCTGAAGGGCTTTAAATGCCAAAGGGAGACATTTATATTTGACTCTAGAGGTAATAGGAAGCCACTGGAGTTTACTGCATATCATGTGATATGACCAAACTCACACAACTTTAAGGACGACTCTGGGCCCTGGGCACGTCCATATGCACACACACACACACACACACACACAAATTCGCTTCCCTTAGGCACTGATATCTGTGTATGCAGAAATAGACAGCTGGATTCAGGACCACAGACAGGGAATTGAGGGAGGCTTTAGTAGGCCTACCTCCACCATCACCGCGCTGAACTCTTCCCATACAGCATCAGTGACTTGGGCCCTTCTATTTTATGTTCCACAATCCGTGCTTTGCAAATGGGTCTTTGCTAAATCTGATTTGCTGGCAATGTACTATGTAAACAGTCTTCCTTCCTCCCCTACTTTATTTGAGTTATCACCAGTTCTCAATTTTATTTCTTTAGGCAAAATACATTCAATTTTCCTAATCTTTCCTTTAAAATTTAATTCTTAACTCCCAGAACTACTGTGGTGCTATATATAGAATAGGGAGAGAGTGAGGGAGAGCAATGGAAGAATTCTCCAATTATACAGAGCAATGCAGGGGTGAGCTTGTTATTGTAATTCATGGTATAGAATTCACAGAGTTTATCAAGTTATGTAAGGGCTTTCCACCCGTCTCTGCTCCTCCTTCTCCCATATAATACTTCTTCAAATGCTTCAGCTCATATTGGTCTCCCTTCACTATGCCATTCATCAACTACTTATACCACTCAATTCTGATTATGCCATTTGACTTTCTGTTTGTGTACTTCATAATTATTTCTTAGATATGTCTGTCTTTCCTTCCTAACTAGATTGTAATCATCTCAAGGAGAGGGATGGTGTCTCTCATTTCTATATAATCATATATTTAGAATTTGAAGGGACCTTAAAGGTCATTGAGTCTTATCCTCCCATTTTACAGGTGAGGTGAGTGAAACTCAAAAAGTGAAATGCTTTGCTCCAGGTGACACAGAGAGTAAGTGACAGGGCCATGACTAGAACCCAGCTCTTTTGCTGAAACCCATCAGTGTCTACTCTACTACATTCCTTTTATTTTTCACTGTACTGGGCACTTTTAAGGTGCTCAATAAATATTTTTAAAAATATTTTTAAAATATTTTAAATATTTTTAAAATTTTAAAAATTTTAAATATTTTTAAAAATATTTTCAAAATAAAAGCATCCTATGTCGTTGGGATGGATGCAATGGATGAGCTGACAAAGAGGCCAGTGGAACCAAAGTTTCTAATTACTAAGTCACTTTACCCTTGCTCAAGACTTTCTGAAATAATAATCTTTATTAAAACTATGGCAGTATTTTAGGGTAATTGCATTTATACTATATTTAGCCTACTGCTCTTAAATGGAGATGAGGGATTAAAGTTCCTTAGCTCCACAGGGCAAAACAAGGAGCTGTAAGTGCAGTAAAGAGGCATATTTAGGCCAGACCAGGTTTAGGCAAATTTATGTCAGGAATAAAAAAACCTCAACAACTTTCTAACAGTGAGAGAGCTTCCTAGTAGTACAATGGACAGCTCCGGGAGAGGACTAGAAAGCTTCACATACAGGGTAGCTGATCACTTGTGTTGGGTACATATGTGCATCGATCTAGAGACTGAAGGGACCTTAGAGGTTATCTAGTCCAACTCTCTTATTAGTTAGGAAACTGAGACCCAGGAAAGTCAAACGACTTATTTGCCCAATGTCGTAAGTGCCAGAGGCAGAATTGAAAACCAGGTCCTCTGAATCTACAGTCAGACTTGTTTCCTTGCAGCACGTTGCTGACCACATTGTGTAACAGAGTCTTGTATAGATTGGACCAGTTGCCCTTTGAGATATTTTTGATCCCTGAGATCCGGTGGAAAGTTCATAACTCATATTTTCATTGCTCTTTTGGTTTTATGACTCACTGAATATTGCAGCTTGTTAAAACAGAAGACTGAGACGAGTGTGAATGCTCAGACAACTAGAGGGAGATAGTTCAACAATTCAGAATTTGGTCTAGGTTTTAACCCTAGATCTGAGAAAAATAGCATTAAAGCAGGATTACTTAGGGTGGCTGGAATAGTGATAACTCACAATAGAGAGAAGGTAGCATTGCTTAATTCTCATTTTGCTTCTGTGTTCTCTTCCAAATAGTTGAATGGAAAGAAAAAAAAATAGATAACTGGGACTTGCTAACTACCTGCCCTTGATAAATTTATCCTTTTGTTTGGGTAAACTAATTGCATTCTCAGATATAGAAATACCTGGCTAATATAACTGCAGAGTCACTTTCAGTATTATTAAAAAGATTGTAGAGAATGGAGGAGCTACCAGAGGAATGGTGAAGGTCAAATATCTTGATTTTCAAATAAATAAAAGCAAAATTAAGCATTGACTATAAGTACACTTGGCTTCAATTCCTTGCAAAATTCTAGAATGTATTATTAAAGAAAGGGTTAATGAACATCTAGGAAAGGGAGTGGTAATCATAAAGTACCAGCATGACTCATGCAAAACTAGCTTTATTTCCTTTACTGGAAGAATTATTAAACTGGCAAATGCAATAGTAATAGTTTATTTAGACTTTGGCCGAGTGTTTGCTAATGTAGTTCATTATATTCTTGTGGAAAATATGGAGAGATGAGAAATAAACAGTAATAGTACAATTGTATTCAATTACGTTCAGAATCGGTAATCATTAATGTTTCCATGATATCTTGGAAGTTTTCCAATAGAGTGCCCCAGTGATCCATTATATATTGTGGATAGCTTAGTATTTTGATCAATGGCTTGGATAAATCATAGCTATCATGATTATAAAATATATAGATGACACAGAGCTGGGAGGTAAATCTAATACACTGGAGGACAGTCAGGATACACGATCTTGACAGGCTAGAGTGTTGGGCTAAATTTAACAAAACATATACATGTATATGTAAGTATGTATGCACACATAAATACACACACATATATAGGATAAATTAAAGATTTAATATGGGTTCAGAAAATCATCTCTACAAGTATACAGTGGAGGATGCATGATTAGGCAGCAGTTTTCTAGAAAATATATAGAGATTCTCATGTTCAGCTAATTCAGTGAGCCAATATTCTAATATAATAGTCCAAGAAAACAGGCTAATGTGACCTTGATCGGTGTTATAGGGAGGTATAGTTGGAAATAAGGAGGCCATAGTTCTTGTTTTCTACCTTGCTTAGACTACATCAGTAGTATCATGTTTAGTTATGGGCACCATAGTACATCAAAAAATGGGGAACGTTCAGAGAAGATAGTTAGATTGGTAAAGAATCTGGAGTTAATACCGTATGATCCTCAGTTGAAGAAAATGGGTATGTTTAATGGGGAAAAAACTTAGAGGGCCCATGATAGATGTATGCAAGCATTTGAAAGGTCTTCCTGTGAAAGGTTTGTGTCTGTTCTGTTTTGCCCTAGAGGGTAAAACCAGGAACAATGGGTGGAACGTGCAAATGCGCAAATTTTGACAAAGTCAGGCAAAACTAACAAGAATTGTCCATGGTACAACAGCCACACCAGTAGGTAGTGGGTTCCACTTAATTAGAGTTCTTCAAGTAGAAACTTGGTAAATATCAGATATATGATAAAAGAGTATCCTTTTTTTTTCTTTTTTCTTTTTGGATTTGGGTTGGACTAGATGACCACAGAAGTCCCTTCAAATTCTGGAAGTCTGGGATTCTGTATTTTTCCCTTGATTTTTCTCTCTTGATCAGGCCATCTTATTTGCTTGGATTATATATACAAGCCTTGCTATAATGCTGTTCATGTGGCCCATGCCCTGGGGATTCCAAACAGGAGAAGATCCTCTTTGTGAATTGCTTTCTTTTTGCATTTGAATAGTTTTTAACTCCTTCATGTTGGGTCCAAGAAGGTTGCTCCTTAAGCTAAGTTGACATTTGCAAACCAGAGCAAGTGTCAAAGAGGGCAACCTGGGTGGTGAGATTTCGTATGAAAATTGGTTAATCTAAGGATGTTTAGCTTGATGAAAAAGAAGACTCAGAAGAGACAAGATAGTTATCTTCCTGTATTTGGAGGGTGGTCAAATGGAAAGGGGGTTAAACTTGGTCTGCTTGATCCCAGGTGTCAGACAAGGAACAATGAGTAGAAGTTGGAGAGAGACAGATTTCAGCCAAATGTAAGGGGAAACAATCTATGCCAGTTAGAGCCACACCAAAGTTGACCCCATGTGGCAAACTGAAAGGATGGAAAAGTATGGATGGTCTATGATCTGTTTTCAAAGAGAATATAAAAACTGATGAGATCATAGGTTCATTTGTATTTTTGAGGTAGGTGTGTGTGTGTGGGGTGGGGTGGGGGAGGGAGGGAGAGAAGAGGAGATGGAGAGATTTCACTTTTCACTTATACATTGGGGTGGGGGCTCAGAGCTAATGAAGAGATTGTACATTTTTGTTAATTTATGAGGAAATATCAGACTAGACTCCTTGATTGCCCTAGAACCCAGAAAGAAGTCAATTAATTAGAGAGGGGAGGTTAGCATGGGTGTTTAGCAGAATAGTATACCACACAACCTGCTGTACTTCATCATGTCTACACATGAGGTATCATTCTCCAAACCTGTTACATATGTTAAGTGCTTTGTAAACTTTAAGGCATTGTTTAACATTAGCTATTATGGGATCAGCCCATAGGGGCAAATTACAATCAGAGTTGTTCTAAGATGGCCATGTAAATTCTTTACTCTCACAGAATTAACACAATTTGGGCTGTTGAAGCTGAAATTTATCTTAATTGGGCAGAATCAGTTGTTTATGTTTTTAAAAGGCAATAGCACTAAAGCCAATATCCTCAAGAGCTTAACAGCAGAGGGAAAAAGAACTCATTTTTAAGTTCTTTTGTGGTGTTATATTTCCCAACTTGGGAATTGAATTAGTTAGGAATTGAAGTTGAAATTCTCACAATGGGACCTTCTTTCCATAAGCCTACTCTTTGTTGTTTTCCTGTAATGCTTCTGTCCTATTTTACTTAAAAGATTGTGTGGTACAGTGGATGATGCAACAGAGCTTGAGTCAGGAAGACCTGGGTATAAACCCTCCCTCAGACAATCACTAGCTGTGTCACATAAGCAGTGTCCCTTAACATCTCTGAGGAGCCCATTTTCTAATCTGTAGAAGGGGGATAAAGATAGCCTCTCCCACTTGAGATTATTATTAAACTCAAAGAAGATAATCATAGAAATAAAAATGACTTTATACAGCACATTAAATTTTACAAAATACTTGCATTATCTCATTTGAGCCTCACAACATTGTAAGGTAAGTATTAAAGGCATGGTTACCCCAGCTCACTGCAACATTTTGCCCAGCACTGGAGGTAAGTAGCAGAGTCAACATTTAAACTCAGGTTTTCTGTCTCTGAGTGTATCATGCTTTCCAGTGTACCACAAGCCCTACCCTTTAATGTGAGCTATTATTAATGCTTTGGGTGCTAATGGGTGATAGGTGAAGGAAGGGAATGGGTGCTTAATAGTGTGCTTTTCCCCCCTTCTCAGAGATTTTCAGCCTGAATTGTTGAGATGCTAAAAATACAGGAAAAAAGCAACCCAACCCCCAAAACATCTAAGTTACTGATGAGGGAGGGGGGAAAAGTCCCATTTTTTTTTTGTACAGAGCAGACAAGAGGCAAGGAGCAGAGGAGATGAATGTGGGCTTTAAAACCCCGCAGAATGGGTTTTAATTTTCCAGAACAACATGCATTTCCTCTTTTCTTGACATTGTACCCTACCACGACAAAGCAAAGTGTCTTCTAACTGCAGGCCACTGCCTGGAGCAGCTTGAAGTAATTAGTGCAATTTTCCATCTGTTTGGCTATTAGTGTTGGGGAATATGAGGACAGCTGAGATTCCAAATTGAGGCCCTAGGGCTTAGGGAGGGTTATGAAGCTGCCTTCCTAAGAGCAATGCCTTCCTGATCTCAGCAGGAAGTCCCTCTTCGAAGTGATTACATGTACTGCACACAATTCGAAGCCATCCAACAGCACACAGTTTCAACTGGGGCCCCAGGCTGGCTCATTTTTCTTGACTCCTCCTGTGATCGCACCCAACCCTTTGATGTTTTTTTAAACAAACTTGCTTAAGGCCTCCATGATTTGGCTGCTATGCCTACCTACTTACCTCTTTGCAAGTGAAAGTCTTCATTCTCAACTCTTGTGGAGGAGCGATCGAAGGATCTGGCCCCTGATGGCTTGGGTTTGAATTCTGCCTCCTATCACCTTGAACAAATCATTGGACATCTCTGGGCCTCAGTTTCCTTCTCTGTAAATGAACTACTGTGCTACGTTGGAATGAGTGCTGGCTCAAATCTACTACCTGTGTGACTCAGGTAAATCACTTAACTTTTGTGGGGCTGTTTCCTCATCCGTGAAATGAAGAAAGTTAGCATAGAGGGTCTCTAAGCTTGTTACCAGATATAGGCCTGTGATCCTACAAATATGTGAGACTAGAGATCATCCAGTTTTAAATCGGAATATTCTGTGAACAACCTTATTTTCTTTTTCAAACCATCATCCATCACAGCTCACACTGCACTGTCTTTCCCATAGTGAGGCATCAGACAGCGAGACATAAACCCATCAAACATTTACACAGTGGAATGAATGCTGGGTTTGGAGTCACTTCTCTCTCTCTGGGCCTGTTTCGTCACCTGTACAATAAGGATATAAAATATAAAATGTCTAAGGCTCACTTTAGCCCATAAATCTGTGATACATGAAGGCCTCCTGGACTCATGTTCACTTGTCCACAAGAATCTAGTTCATAATAATTAGGTCATTGCTTTAAGCATTATCAGTTTGTTTTGCCACTATTGAAGATTTTGGTTTAGACTAGAAATTCTTATCTTTTTTTTTTTTTAACACTTTAGACTTTTATGGCAGTCCGATGAAGCCTGTGGGCCTTTTTTCAGAATACTGTGTTTAAATGCACACACACATTTCATATACATATATACACACACATATGTATGTGTGTATATATATGTATATATTATATAACATATAGTTGTATAGATGTTATAGATGTATAATTATATATATTGTATAACAAAAAACATACACATATATAACACACATATGTATGTATGTATGTGTGTAATACATAGTATTACAAAAATCAATTTTATTGAAATTCAGTCACTAAAGAAAAAAAAGAATTAGGTAATGAACCCCAGGTTAAGAACCTTTCCTTTAATTGTTTCAGCTTGTAAAATTGTTGGATTTAATTAACATTTTTACTCCAGACCACATTTCAAATCATCCTACTCTGGGGCCTCAGCTCTGTCTACACAGTCCACATGACCAAGGTAGAAGCCAAATGGATTATTGCAGATCTGAAAAGAACCTTTGATCTTTTTAAAATTTGCTCAGATTAATTAGTTACACCCATGTAGATTTAGATGTAGATAAATACAATTACTTATTTAAGGTTAGGCTGGAGTCAGGTTATACTGGCTTGAGAGAGCCAATTGTGAAATTTTCGGTATGATCATTTACACTTCAGTGCTACAAATCAAGTCTTGATTTATTGTTTTCTTAATTGTGTAGACTTTAGAAAACGATGAAGTATTAATAGTATATATTTGCCCTCCCTCTGCTCCCACCTCATCTGCTGGCACACCTTTAGATGCAACACATCAATGCTGGCTTCCAAATAATAGCATGAGGCCTTTTTTTAAATCACAAATTTAGGAACTCCCTGGTCCCTGATGTACTTTTATTTTTATAGGAAAGTTCAGAGCATAGGTCTCATCTTTCTAGATAAACAGAAGAGAAGAGAAGGGAGGTTTATTTGTCATTCGTTCTTTCTTAAGGAGATTTCTGACTAATAACTGATTCTGTTTGTGGGAGTTTTTTTTTTCATAAAAAAAATGACTAATGTTTTAGCAGACTTACATCTCCTTCTATACACACAGATTATTGTTGAGGTATTTTATATAGAATCATGGAATTTCCAAGTTGAATCCTCAGCCTAGTATTTAAAGCCCTTCATAATCTAGCTTCCACCTACATTTTCCTGTTATTTTCTTTCATATATTCTCTGTTTCAGTCTAACTGGCTTACTGTTCCACAGTATGTTACATGTCATCAGCCTTTGTGTCTTTGCACAGGTGACTCTCAGTTTGAGGGATACATACTTGGAGTGCTATCCCTTCTCACCTCTACTCCACAGTTTCCTTCAAAACACAGTTCTGGTGCCATCCCCTTGATGAGGCCTTTCCTGATTCTCTCCAGTGCTTTGTGAAATTGCTTGGTATAATTCTGGCTGTATTTGTGTCCCTACAAAAGAATATAAATCCCTTGAGGGTGGGTTTCATTTTTTTGTCTCTTTATCTTGAGCAACTAGAAGAGTTCCTTGAATACTGTAAATACTTAATAAGTGTTTAATTGAATGAAAGTGACTTGAGATTATCTATCTCAGTGGGCACAGTGGCTGGATTCCAAGAGATGTGTGATCAAGCAGTGGCCCTCTCAGTGAAAGCCAAGCCCTAGTATTGTTTCCATACAAACACATCTACACTTTTTTCCTATATTGCCCCACTGCATCCCGCCATCTTGTACAGGCTCCCACCCTTCCCTCTTCTGAGTCAGGTGTCAGTCTTCCTTCTGAGTATGTATATAACCTAACTGTTCATGGTCCATTGGGCCATTGGGACCTATCCCTGAATACTTACCCCCTGCCCTTCAAGTCATCTAATGGCTGCCACACTCACTTGGAGGACAGATACTTCACTCTGGGGCAGTGGTTGATTTTTCATTTTGCATGGGGTAGAATAAGTTGTACAAGATGAGCAGGCATGGATGGGTTGTGATAGATTGCAAAGGTCATTGAATTATCTTTACTCTAAAACCCACTCCTTTTCCAGACTTTCCTATTACTTTCAAGGGCAACACCTTCCTTCCAGTCATCCAGGTTCACAACCTCACTCTTATCTATGATTCCTCCCTGTCCCTCTTTCCCCATATTCAGTTGCCAAATCTCTCCATCATTTCTCATAACTTTCTCCTTCTCTCTACCCATGCATCCTCCCTGCCTGGGTCAGGCCTTCATTGCTTCTCCTGGATCATTGCAATAACCTCCTGATTGGTGTCCCTGCCTCAGACCTCTCCCCACTCAAGTTCATTCTCCACTCAACTACCAAACAGATGTTCCTGTGGTGGAGGCCTGACCATGTCACACTCTTTCAGTAAACTCCAGTGGCTTCTTATTGCCTCTAGGATCAATTGTTATTTATCTTTATCTCACCCTTTTAACATGTTTTCTATTGTCTAAGTTTTAAATGTAAGCAAGTATTAATATAGTCTTACATGTATGTAGTTTATAAATAAGTAAAATATATACATATTCAGGGCATACGATCATTTTAAAAAATCAATATTGTTACATGATCAAAAAGCAAGGAGGCTACTGTTATAACCAACCCTTGAAGGTTTTGTGTCCTATGCCTCAGAGATAACCACAGATTTTCTCATCTTGAACTTCCAAGATAGGGCACTACTGCATCACGAATCAAATTCTTATGTTGCTAGACAGCTCTGTTTGTTAGAAATCTTTTTCGAGTGTTCAGCCACCTTAAGTTTGGTGCTGACGTCCTTGTGACTCACCCGTTGATCCTAGTTTGGCCTTATGTGGCACCACTGAGAGCAAGTCTACTAATTTTTTAACATGGAAATCTTTGAGATGTTTAGGGAGGAAGTATGCATCAGTTGAAAAAATGTTGACCTTGGAGTCAAGTGACCTGAGTTCAAATCCTGACTGCTACTTATGACCTGTATGATCTTGGCCATATCCCTTAACCTCCCAGGTTCTTAGTTTCCTTATTTGTATTGTTCTATATCAAGCAGTTTTTATAAAATTTTGGTGTGTCATTGTCTCATCTGACAATCTGGTGGAGACTACGGCCCCCTTCTCAGAATGATGTTTTCAGATGTGTGAATAAATAAAAAAAAACACACAAGGTTTCAAAGGAAATCAATGATATTGAAATACAGTTATCAAAGTACATTAAAAAAAACCAGGTTCACAGGCCCCAGGTTAAGAACCTATGCATCTGGATGACTTCTAAGGTCCTTTCACGGTTCTAGAGCTGTGCTCCATCATCCTATGGCAATTATCTTTCTTGTTTTCAGAATAAAAATTCTCAGGTCCTTTGATTATTCTTCAGACACTGGGTTTTCTGATGCCTCACTGCCTTCTTTTCTTCTGATTGGACATATGTTTGCCTCTTACTTAATGGCTGTTCCTAAGCAAAGTGGTGAACGTCAGTGGGGGATGTACTTCTGTGGGTAGCTAGCTGTCAGTCTTTCTTGATGAATACCTCAGTACTTCTCGTATGTGGATGTATGTGAACACAGTAGGTAAAAAGAGTGCTTGAAGGGGAATTTGGGGTTGGCAGCAACTCTCTTCCATAGTATATATAGGACAACTTGGGTGTAGCAAGGGAGCCCAAACTGGTCAAAGTTCTCCATGGTTCTGGCACGTAGAGACATGTGACCAGGTATAACAATGGGCACACAGTAGATGCCAAATTATTGTTATTATGTGAAGTATGCCACCTTACTGGAGAAGGAGAAAACTTTATATAATTACTACTCTCAAAGCATTTTTATAATTACAGGTGGGTGATCCTCCAAGTAACTCTATAACCTATGGCAGGTAATAAAGAACTCCTCTTTTTCAGATGAGAAAGTTAGATGCAGATGCCTTAATAAATGGGGAAAGCATCATCCACTGCTAAAAGGCTGGAAATGGAGTTAGCTTGGGTTCTACTCTTGGATCTGTACTCAATATAGCCTGTGCAAATCATTTAACTTCTCTATACCTCAATTTTCTCATCTATTGAATGGGCAGATTGGGCAAAGTTCTTGTTAGAGTCCTCTTACATCTGTGATTCAGTGCCTACACAGGATGACAGACCCCCATGTGAGATGCTCATTTATACCCTGTAACTAGAAATGCTTCCCTATTCATCTTCCCTTTTCTTTTGCAAGGAGCCTGATGAAAGATTGTCCTAGGTGTTGGCAACCTTAGAGAATTCAAATTAAATGAAATCTTGATGGACATTGTGGTGTAGTAGATGGAACCACCTTAGGAGTCAAGGAAGTTCTAGGTTAAAGACTTGCCTCTGACATATTGACTCTGTGATGTTGGGCAAGTCACAACCTCACAGTTTCTCAGGCAACAACAATGTAAGTTGGAAGTCAGTGCAGAGCTGCATTGTTAGAGGGTTTCCTTACCAGAACTTATCTATTTCAATAAAATTACAGGGCTGAACAAGAGAGAAAAAGAAATCCATACCATCATCTTTCCATTTCCACTTTATGTTTAAGCTAAAAATGTGTATGAGCAATAGATTATAGTTATGGTTTGAAAATAGTCTTGCAACAGTGTAAAATGACTCCCTTGTGCTCCATGCATCTGCTTCTAGTTAAATACTAAATTGGCTCATTGGTGGTTTGATGGATTTGAAGTCAAGAAGACCTGTCTTTGAATCTTGCTTACATCAACTACCAATTGTATGACTATGAACAAGTCTCCATCTGTAAAATAGGTTTAATAATATCAATACTACTTATCCTCACATTATTGTTGAAAAGCTCAAATATGTTTTCATATATTTAGCTTTAAGCATCTAGTGCAAGATCTATTATCTACCTATCTAGGAAAAAAAAATTTCTAACATTCATCAATATCTATATCTATCTGTCTCTATCTATCTATCTATCTATCTATCTATCTATCTATCTATCTATCTATCTATCTATCTATCTATCTATCTAATCTATCTATCTATAGCATTTTGCAAAACTTAAAAGAGCTGTTCAGATTACAACTGTTGTGATTTTTATGACCTGAGAGTGAACTTCCTTCCTATTTTCAAGGATCTCTGGGCTAGCATAGTTGAGGTCATGCATTTGTAGACTCAAATGCCGATCAATAGTTGGACCCTTTCAGAATCATACTGAAAGAATATGCAATATCCATAATCCTATCTCATTAAACTACTTGAGGGACCAGGTACTCAGTTTCTGTTTTACTAGAAGTCAGTTCACCAACCTCTCCCCAGGGAAGAGTGTGAAATTAACATCTGAACAGCTGAGTCAAGTCTAAGACTGGAAGATTTCATGGGAAGCCCATTGTATTTGATGGCTTACAGCCACTTAGAGTCTGGGAGGTAAATTTTGCTCCAAGTTTAATAATTGACTGCATTTTCCTTTATTTTGCCTTTGATAGTGATGTGGGCTCTGATGTAAACTTCTGGAATGCAAAGGCTGTTTCATTTTTTTCTTTTTATTCCCAGTGTACAGTGCCTGGCAGTGGATCAATGCTTGTTGAATATTGCGGAATGAATGTTAAAGACCCTCATATAGTCGATCATAACCTTATAACTTGTTACCTCTAGAGGAGGGATAGGAAGGAAAGATAAATGGATTCATAAAGGTTTTGCAGAAATTAATGGATAACAGAACCACGTATGCCTGCTTAAAAAGAAGGACTATACCTAATGTTGAAAGGAAAATAACTTTAATCTTTCAGGGTAAATTCCTTAGGGTATTTGTTGGTAATAGAATCTTGGGCTGAATGGATCCCAGTGTGGCAATTCTGGTGCTCTAGATTTCTCATATTTTTATGTGTATAATTTTCTGAAACTTAAAAATGAACTATCACCCAATAAATTATAGTTTGTAAAGATTTGAGGTTGCAGGGTGCCTAAAGGGCAATTGGGACACACATAGAAAGCATGATTAGGCTGAAACATATTTCAAAACTGGATTTACAAAGGATATTCAGTGTAAATACTGTAATGAAAGAAGTGCATGATTGAAAGAGATGAGACAGTAACATAGACAGGAATTCTTGATAGATGCACTGTATACATTCAAGATCAAGAGAGTAGGGGGAAGGCCCCTAGCCCAATGAGTCGAACTCCTCTTGGTTAAGTTATTAGAGAAAATAGAAAAGAATCACATAGCATGGGCAGTAGTGGATGCATTGTGATCTGCATGATTAGAAAGAATAGCCACACTGATGAAATCACAGATCTATTGTCACAAATATAATATTTATGTAATAATATACCATGTATCCCAAGTATGGTTCAAAGGTTGCACAGCAGAAATGTCCAAATTCCCATGTAACAGGAATTCACAGTACAGGAAACTATGCAGTAGCTGACAGACTTTGGTAAAGGTATGGGGGGAGAGAGGCCACTCAACCCAGGATCAGGTGACTGGAACTAGTAACAGTAACTTAACTAGTAACTTAAAACTGCACCAAGATTTTTGGGACACACTATATTAATTTATTATATTAATTATGGTATAGCATAATTAATACTACCAGTGGCTCCTGATGGGTCTTCTACTTGGTTAAATCCCATGGCCAGAGCCTGTCCCTTATTTATGCTATTAGATTTGAATTTTGTTGTATTATATGACTTTTAATTTTAATGAGTGATTCCTTAATTTGGAAATCCTGGGGAAACCTAAGAGATTTGGGTTATTTTTGGAATTTATTAAACCATATCTGTCCAGGGTGCTAGATCGATCAACTGGCTAAGCTTTAAAAAGGGAAGGTAGTTCCATAGGAAACTTAGAATGGTGTAATGTCACAGGTGACAAGAAATTGGCCATCCTGTTTCCTTTAGACAACTACAAATAATGAATAATAGACACAAGCCCAGAGTGGATGTTTGTGATCTTTCTCACAGGATTGACCAAACTAAGTGGCTTCCACTCTGTCCAAAGACAAGAGCACATTGAAAACAAACAAGGTGAAATTTAGCCAACTGAAGGCTTATTAGAGGAAGAAAAGTGATATTCTTAGACACATACTTAGGTACATGAACACACACATACGTTAGTGTGCACATATCTCATCTTATCTTGTTTCTTCGATAGAGTAGGGCGTTTGGACCCTTTTGTCACTAAGAAAGTAGAACTGTGTTTGTTTCAGATCAATGGTTATTATGGTAGATGAGAGATGAACTATTACTGAATTGACACCTAGAACTGGGATATGGCAGAATAACTTTTCAGCATACATTTGCTGAAGGAAAGTTATTGTTTTCCCAAGGAATGTTGTAAAGGGTAGTTATTTTAAGATCCTGGAAAATAGGCCACCAGAACACATTTAAGCATTGGATTATAGAATGCAGTTTTAAAGGTGAGAAATGAGGTTACATTTTAAGAAAGAACTATTTTTTTCCTCTTTCTCACTCCCCCTCCCCTACTTCATTCCCTTATTCTTAATTCTTTACTGGCAAATCTAATCCTGTAGCCATTCTTAGGCTCATAGAACCACACATGTAGAGCTGGAACACTGGGGGACAACTAGTTCAATCCCTTCATTTTACATAGTAGGAAATAGAGCCCCACCTGAGGTTAAGTGACTTGACTAAAGTCTCATAGAGTAACAGAGCCCAGGTACTCTCTGCCCATATCCACTGCTCTTGGTTGAAAGCTAAAATTGAACATGAAAGTTTGGGAAGCTCTGAATCATCAAGGAATTGTCTTCTCCCTTGACTTTCAGAAGATTGTTCTTGGAAGATTCCTAAACCGGCAGAAGTTAGCTCACCAATTTACTATAATAATATTCCAACAACAGGAATCTTTATTTTCCATTGGATTTCCATTCCAGCATCTTAGGAATTCATTCTAAGTCCAATAAAAATGAGACTGTTAGCTACTTTCTGAACTTGACATGACATTCACTGCTTCCATGCAAGTGAGCAGAGAAACTCTTATGCTTGATCTATCTATCTATCTATCTATCTATCTATCTATCTATCTACCTATCTGTCCATCTATCATATATCTATGAGTTTGTGTATATATATATATACAGTATACGTGTGTGTGCATACACACATACATGCATTTCCGATTCATGTTTGTATTACACATGGCATATTCTGTCAGTAGTCTAAAAGTTCAAATGCAGGGACTCTCATTTTTCATCTTTTTATTCCAAATTCTGATCACATGTCATTATCGTTCATTTGGGTCTAACTCTTCATGACCCCATATGGAGTTTTACTTTTCCAGCTCATTTTACAGATGATAAAAATGAGACAAACAGGGTTCTACAACTAGTAAGTGTATGATGCCAGATTTGCACTCAAGAAGATGAGTCTTCCTGCCTCCAGGTCCAGCACTCTATCCACTGTGTCACCTAGCTTAGAATATGCTTCATAAATGTTTGCTGAATTAACTTGAATTCTGCTCCATTAGTCTGTGCTTATTTTGTAGTTCAACTCTTTCAAAAGAGGAACCATGAAAATCTTAGGAAAATCTGTTCCTTTGCATACTATATTTTGGGAATTTCCCTCCACAAATGAATAAACCACATCACACTAATCCTCTTCAGTATAAGATACCACCCTACTTACCAACTGCAGGTCAATACATTCCAATGCTACCTAATCAATTCATGAGTGCCTCTAATGGGAAATTCACAATCATTTGGCCAGATTTCATGAACAATTTTGTATCAATCTCAGGGAAAGAATGATATTAAACTTGGCTCTGGATGTCCTCTACAATTTCTCCCCTCAGAGATAGGATGCTATTTTGGTCTATTGTTTTTTTATTATGAAATGGTTTTATGTAGAATAGAACAGAAAGTAGAGGGGAAATTGAAGGTTAGAATTAAAATTCAGATGGATGCAAAATAAACTTTTGATCTGGATCTTACAGATTATCAGACCACAAGGTCTCTGAAGAGAGATGGAGAAAGGGATTGCAAAACATGGATAGAGAAAGTCTCAAAGCAGAATGTGAAAAATTCTGTAGTAATGTCCAAATAGGAAATGACTGTATTCCGGAGCAACAAGATCATTCCAGTGCTTTTGTGCAAGCGTATAAAGATATAACAAGAGAAAGTGGTAGAGGGAATATACTCCACATATATGCATGCATAGAAAAATGGCACCAAGTAAAGATGAAGAGCCCTGAATCCTGAGCACTGGCCTGTCTGGACCCATGTATGTAGGGATGTTCCAGTCCCCATAATAAGATGGCTTCAACTATGGGATTCTGAAAGTTCTTATTCATGCAGGGCAGGCTGGCTGGGCTGAATTTAGAATGAGGGTTTTTCATTTGATCCAGCTGCTTTGTAAGGAAACAGACATAGCTGTGTAAGAGAACTGAATTTGGGAATACCATAAAATCATGATGGCTTTAAAGATGTAGGGGACTTGGAAAAACCAATAGTTTTTTCTATACTGTAGAAACAAGAGAAACATGGGGGGTGGGATTTTATAATAGGGAAAAGCAAAAAATCTATGTAGGTCCTTGTTTTTGAAGAAAGTAGAAGTCATAGAGGAATGGTAGTAGAAGGGCTATTTCTCCTCCCTCTATTTTCCCCCACTCATAATAGAGGCTGGAAGGGTTTAAGAGAGGAATGAACACTGCCTCACATGAGGCACTTTCTTTGAATAGGAGTAGGTGGGGAGAATGTAGAGAAAAAGGAAAAGAAAGATGAAAGGACAGCATGGTCTTCATTGAAAGGGAGAATATTCTCTGGAGACTCAAAAAGTTTTCCTGAAATATCAGATGGTATAGAAAAGAGGTCATTTGGTGACCGTGGTATCCACCTTTACAGAATTGTTCTCCTTCTTTCAGTTAGCCCCTTTGGAGCCCCTCAAAATGAGGTCAAGAAAGAATGGGCATTTGTACCTCAAAAGCTGCCATGTCCCCTTTTAAAGAAGGGTTGGTATTGAAGTTCTCCAATGAAAATATTATTCCAATTTCAGAAACATTAGCAAGGTGACGAAAATGGCCTGGAAGGTTGTTACAGAACAGACATTAATAATACTACTAATTAATAAAAAAGAGGTAGTGTGGCATAAAGGATAAAGGGCCAGCCTTGGAGTCAGCAGGATATGGGCTTAAGTCTTACCTTTGACGCATATTAGCTGAACATGGTGACACCACGCACCATAAAAGGTATGTTACATATGAATTCCCGGTCATCACTGGTGGAAGATATTTTCATATGGAGAGTTTCTTATGCAGAAAAAAAATCACTGTCTAGGTCCCACAATAATAACAACTCAGATTTCTAGAGTGCATTACGGTTGACAAGGCACTTTCCTTACAATGACTCCGTGATGAAGTTGGTACAGACATTGTTCCCATTTTATTGGTGAGGAAACTGCTACTCTGAGATGTTAGTTATTACAATCACAGATCAAGAAAGGGTTGGAAGTGGGTCTAGAATACATTGTCTCCTAATCAAATCTAGCCTAATTCCACTGCCAATAAAATCCTTCCTGTAGCATCTCTCCAAACAAAAAAAAAGGAAAAATTCACTTACATTTTGCTCTGCTTGTAAATCATATGTATGATCAAATATTTCCAACAATCAGCCAACCAAATTTTTAAAAAATCAGCATCTGAATACTGTTTGCTTTGATATTCAGGCCACTGGTATGATGTGATATAACATGTGTTACTAGTCAAATAGGCAAATGTAGGAACATCTGTTCAAAGAAACTGCTCCAAAAATATCTTTGTAAAAGCTGGTTGACTGTACAGTGGATACCCCGAGGGCAGTAGAAAGAAAAGCGGGAAAAATTGAAATGAGGAGGTTATCTAGAATGATCACCACAAGGGTTAAGGTGCCTTAACCTTCATTATCTACCAATAATATGTATGATGAGTAATTTTCCTAAATTTCTAACTTATCAAATTGCATTAAGTACTTCTGAGGAATATTACATTGGGAAACACACACATACACACACACACTTTGACATCCTGCTGTCTGTCACCTACGAGAAAGTTTTGACAATATTTTGCTCATGGAATAAAATAAGACATTAGCTGCTTCTACAATTATGTTATTGTGCAAAAGCACTTAGTGATCTATAGTACTTTTGACACAGGTAGCATACATACACAGCATCTGGGATCCTTTAGAATATCTACAAATACATTTTTTGTTAAGAGCAGTGATTTTAAATTATCACCAAACTTTTGTTTTCATGATTAATTCAATAGGCACTTTAAAGTGCCTATTGTGTGCCAGACCCTGTGCTAGGCATGTGGGGGATATAATGACCAACATGAAATATAGCCCATGCCCTTGTTAAGTTCATGTTTTTCTGTGGGAAACAGTATGCTTGCCCACCAATAAGCAAATTAAAAAAATATGAACTGGAAAAATTGAGAGTGTGAAAAATCACTTGAAACTGGGCTGGTGTTGATGTTCAAGAAAGGCTTCCTATAGAACTTAGCAATGATCTAAGCCTTCCTGGGTACTAGGAATTCTCTGAAAAGGAGGTAAGAAGAGAACATTTCTTATAGTAAGTAGGAAATGTATAGCTAGTTTGCATTGCTTAAAATTTATCTGAGAATAACCAAAATAGTATCATCAATAAAAGGCAACTTTGTGTTCCAGGAGCTGAGAATCCAAGACTTCTAAACTACTGAAGGTTTCCTGAACATTTGGGAAAAGGACATTTGTTGCTTCAGAGACAGCCTGATACAATAGAAAGGATGGAAGTTAGGAGACTTGGGTTCTCATCCCAGCTTTGCCACGATAACCTTAGCGAAATCACTTCACCTCCCTGTGACTCAGTTTCCTCATCAGTAAAATGAGAGGGTTGGACTGGCTGCTATTTCAGGTCCCTTTTTGTCATAACATTCCTCGACTGGCCAACATATGCATGGTGACCTTGGTCAGTAAAGAGTAAAGTATATGGGATACCAGAGACCTTATCCATCTGAAGCTGTTTCCCCAAATTACTTACATAACCACCCTCAATAAGAATCTTGGAGGCATTCCAAAATCATCACTGTCCCATTATCATCTGAATCATAGATCTACAGATTGAAAAGACTTTGGGGGTTGCCTCCTCTAAGTTTTCCCACTCACACCACTGCCCATTTTTACAGATGAAGAAACTAAGGCCGAAGAAATGATTTGTCTACTGTCACACAGTGTTAGGATTTGAACTCCAACACAAGAGTTAGGCTTTGAACTCAGACCCACTGATTCTAATTCCAGAACTCTCCATTGGACCCCAATTTCTTGCTGGTCTATTCTCACCCATATTTATGCCTTTGCCTTCATCGTTGTCATAGGAATGGTTCTAGGAAAAGACCAACAAGGTGTCATGTTTTATATCTTCACTTACTCCCTCTGCAAAATCATAATTTCTAGGAAAATAATGTCTTTCCTTTCAGGTGTCATTTTGGAATGTCTCCAGCTTACCTCATGGACTTCACCATTAGGCTCCCCTTTCCCTCTTTCTACTCTTCAGGTACCCATTTTCCCTCTGTCCCATTGCACATTCTCATCATTCTCTGAGCAAGAGATTTTGTTCTGCAGCAGCAGCCGCCACCTGAAAGAGCTTTCGTTTACTTTTCCATCTTATCGATTCTCATTTTCACATGTGTCTTCTTTCCTGTTGAGGTCTCTCTGCCCGTGGTATTGGCCTTGTGGTTGAGCAATCACAGGGTCACTGTTTTTTCCTGTTTTAATTTATCCTTGCCACAGACCTGCAGTAATCCTATAGAGTACCATTCTGCTGACTGTTTTCAAATAGGAGTCTGTTTTTTGTTTTGTAAATGCTGTCAGTGGAAAATGATGCTGCTAGATCTCTGTTGGAAATGTATGTGATTTAGCACAGATTTAGGCCTCCCTCTGAATCACAGAGGTCTAACCAGGTGCATCAACACGTTACAATGGAAAACACATACAAAGACATTTGGGCACATTTATGCGGTTCTGTGTTTTATAATTTGAGAGACAACTAGCCTCTTTTCTATTAGCAAAATTATAGGAAAAAAGACCACAAAAACAAAAGTCCTTCTGAAAAACTCACTTTGCAGCAAAAAAATATTCAGAAAGAGAGTGTATTGCTTTGGATAGATTTTATGTCCAGGGATGTAATATTTAAATTAATATTTAAATCTGAATATACATAGGTTTTAATCTTATACCTTTACTATATAGTAGAATAAAGCTTCTTCAGGGCAAGGACTATTTCATTTTTGTCTCTGAATGTCCCAGAGCCTGGCACACAGTAGGAACTCAATAAATGCTTGCTGAATTATTGAATTTTGTACAACATTGCCTATTTTCAATTTGATTCTTAATAGGATCATTTAAAATGGATAATTCTTTTAATTAAACCCACCTCACCAAAATAGATTTTTGTCCCTAAAGGAAAAAATATTGGATTTCACTATAAAAAACTAATATTTTTGTTGAATTTTTGTTGCTATGGAAAAAAACTACTGACATTTCCTGGAAAGAATGGTGGTTTGGAGTCCGGAAGATGTGTTCGATTCCTATGACCTTGTGCAGGCCGTTTATCCTCTAAATGCCTCAGTAGGCTCAGTTATAGGGGTATCATGGTACAATGGAAAGAAAATGGGTTTGGAAATCACTGAACCCAAGTTCAAATCCTGCATCTAACATTTATTATCTGGTGTAGTCTTGGGCAATTACTTGACCTCATGGGAAAATTTATTTAACTTCCCTGAGCCTCGGGTGCCTCTAACATGAGGGAATTGGACTTCATGGTCTTTGAAGAACCTGCTAGCTCTAAAACAGAATATTTTCCTTAATTTATACCTACAATATTTTGTAGGCATTAATGGTTTGCTGGCAGGAATGATTTAAACAAACATAAAGCTATTTGGAGCCTAAGCATCTGCATCTCTGAGGTTTCAAGGAATTGGTTATTATGTCTTTTCCCCTCAGCAGAATGGTAGCCGTCGCTAGGCCAGGGTGAGAGGTTAGGGGAGGGAGGGAAAAGAACAGAAAGATGGACATAGTAGATTTGCAGTTCATTGTGGAATCCTCTGTTCTATTTGTACCATGTTATGGAAATGCTTGTCTTATTCCATAAATTAAAAAAGAATATAATCTCCTTGAGGGCAGGCATGGCTTTGTTTCTGTCTTTGTATCCTTAGAGCACAGTGGGTACTTGAATATGGCAGTTACTTAATAAATGAGTCACAGGACCATGTTCAAATCCTGCCTATGATGCTGATTCCCTGGGTGATCCTGGGCAAATCCCTAAACCTCCTTGAGCCCCAAATTCCTCTTCTAAAAAATGAGAGCACTGGAGCAGATATCCTTTTGAGGTCCCTTCCGACTCTAGAACTATATTCCAAAGAACTTTTGTTTGTTGAGCTAAATTGCCCCATCTCTACTAGTAGCTAGTAATAATAGCTAATAAATCGGTAAGGTTTGCAAAATACTGTGTGTGTATTATCTCATGTGATCCTTCCAACAACCCTGTGAAGTAGGTGCAACTATTATTATTTCTGGGGGTCACAAAGCTAGTAAGTCTTGAGGTTTTGAGGATTTGAACTTGGGCCACCCTGAATCCAAGTCCATTAGTGCTCTGTCATATTAAAAGTCATAATCTGTTCTTTGCAATCATGTTAGTGGGTAGGGGAAGGAAATTTCCCAACAAAGGAAACCACAGCTTCTTGGCTTATTCATGAAAAGCATCCTCAATGCAACTCGCAATAGTTAGAAAGGACCCATTATGGCAACTGTTCTAAAAAAAATCAGAACAAAACTAATTTATTATAGTTCTGTCTTCATTAAACACCACATATTGGTGGATTAAACACAACAAAATTCTGGTCTTTTTAAAAGTGTCTACTAAATATAATAAAAAGAATAAGATAACAGTTAACATGTAGTTTGTTACATTTAAAAAATTGATATACATATTTCTATTGCCTGTTAGCTTGACCTAAGCCTCTTAAACTATTACAAAAAAAAGAGAGAGGAAAAAAAAGGCATTGTTCAAAGTCAAAAACATTCAAAATTCAGTTGATACAACATTACAGTACAGTCAACTAACATCGTTCAACAAAGGTAGCAAGTCTAGTCTTGGCTTCTTGAGTGAAGAGTCTATAGACCAGACTTCTACAAATGATTCAGCACAGCTTCAAAACTGTATGTTAGCTTTTGGCAGGACACTGTACTCTCTACTGATGGCTTCAGAAGAAGGGGGGGTCATGCTATCGGTCAAATCACAGGGGAACCCCGACCTGTCTTGAATAATTTTATTGAGCACTGTAGTTAGAACAGCGTTATTAAGTTTAGCACAACAACTAAAATAAAATAAAAGAAAATAAAAATAATATAATAATAAGAATAAAAACCAAACACAAACTGGAAGCTTGGAGAAGCCGCCACTTGTGTCAAACCATGGCGATACGCTATACTAAAAATTTTGGAAATATCCACCCGTCCTCACCACTCTGCCACAAACTAGCAAAGTCAAAAATTACAAAAGTCTTCAAACTTTGTTACTTTTGCAGAATAAAGCAAAAACGTCTTTGTGCTCCTTACTACCAGAAGCAAAATATCCATTGAGTTACCACATGTAATAGCTTCTGGATGTGTCAACTTGAGTTGGCTTGGTTTCTGCAGAACCGTCTTTGTCTTTTTCACTGTCGCCATCCCAAAGGTTAATTAGAGGAGGATACAGCTCATTCAGGGGAATTGAAGAGGTTTTTTGCATATATTTTTTTAATGAATGGTGGTAATTTTTCCTCTTAAACCTTTTGGCTACATAAACTGCAATGGAGGCCAGGCTAATCACTGCAAACATTGACCCCATGACTGCTGCTAGGGCAGTGCTGGTTTCCTGATCCGAAATGTCAAGTGCAAATGCAGCATTCTTTGTGGTGACATTAACGCAAGACTTTTGAGTCTGTTGATGGATGTTGGACACTGTGAGACACACTTCATAATCAGTGGAAGGCTGGAGGTGTGTTAAGTTGTATTCATGAACATCAACAGGGACTCTGGCAGTGTACGTGATATGGGGGTTATCGATTTTCATCGTGGCAGATGACCATTTTAAGTTGGAAGTCATAACGTTGGAATTAACCTTCCAGGAGACTAAGATGGAATGAGATTCGGTCTGTTTGACATAGATTTTCAGCACCTGAGTACCATCCAAAAGGGTTCCATTGACCCTTATTGTAGCTACTCGTGTATCTGCCCCTTCTACATTTTGGGCAACACAAGTATATCTCCCTGAGTCTTCTATCTGTATACTAGTGATTTCCAAAGTGCCTTCATTGCTCAGCTTATACTTGTCTGAAAGTGTTTCCACTGTTATTTTATTTCCAAGTGGCGTTACCCAGTAAATTTCAGGCTCAGGCTCTGCCATGGCTCGACAATCTAAGAATACTGTCATACCAATGTCTATGTTCAAATGATTTGGAAATGTGTCATGAGAAATCATAGGGAGGCACTGTTCACTTGAGTCCTGAATTAAAACTTCCTTTACCTGCTGCCCCCTATATTCAGGTGGCATGGCACAAAACATAGACAAGGGCTCCATGAATCGGATGTTGGTTTTGTTGGAGTTAACCCAGTGGATGACACAGTCACACCTCAGAGGATTACTGTGAATGCTGATCTCACGCAGGTTAGGAAGAGATTCCACTGTCTTTTGGTAAACAGCATTCAAGGCATTGTTGTTGAGCATCAAGCTTTCAAGAGCAGGGACATTGCGAAAAGCTAAGCGATGAATGTAAGACAGTTTGGGATTATTGGTAGCTTCAAGTTTTGTAAGCTCAGGCAGATTGTCCAGCGCATAGCGATCCACTGATACCAGTTCCCCCATATTGTTGATGCCAAGTTCTTTTAACCTTAGCATATTTCTAAAGTCCCCTTCTTGGATTTTGTGAATTGGGTTTTTGTTGAGATCTAGAAATTTCAAGTTTGGAACTTTCTGAAGTGCAAGCTGAGGGACAGTAACCAGTTTATTGTCATAAAAAGAAAGACTCTCAAGGCTGTCCAAGCCCACTAGGGCATTTCCAGGGATGTCGGTGAGATACATTCCTGCCAAAACCAAGCTGCGTAAATTTGAAAGGGGCTTAAAATTCATATCTAAGATGCCAATCACTGGATTTTCCCCAATCATCAGGATTTCCAGGTTAGGTGTCGAATCAAACCAGCGACTATCAATCACTTTCAATTTGTTGGAGTTGAGGTGGAGCCTCAGAAGATTCTTCAGCCCTGAAAAGGCATTAGCAGAAATGCTGCTGATCTGGTTATGGTTTATGTAGAGTTCTTGCAGGTTGCTGAGGTCCTGCAGACAGTAATCAGTCATCTCTGTGATCTGATTTTCCTCCAAATGGAGGGTAGTGAGCTGGCTGAGATTGGCCAGTCCTACTTCTCGTATACTTGTGAAGTTGTTCTGTGAAAAATCCAATTCTGTCAGGTTGAAAAGCTGCTGGAGCTCATCAGAGGTCTTGGCGATGTTGTTGCTCTGTAAGAGGAGAACTTGCGTATCACCTGAAAGGTTGCTGGGAATTCTTGTTAAGCGGAGGTCATTGCAGTCCACTGTCGTGGCCTCTCTGTATGTGGACTGTGGAGTGAACCATGGCCTGATTTCACACACACAAAGTTGTGGACATTCATTACTCTGGATGGAAGACTCAGTTAATGAATTCATTAGCAATTCCAGCACCAAATGGTAAGCTACTAAGGCAAAGCGAATCCTAGCCATGCTGGTTTGGTAGGAAGTTCAAGTCTCCACTTTCTTCCAATTTAACAAAGTCCAAACACTAGTAAGAGAGATCCAGGATAGCAAGTACAAAACGTAAACATTCAAGCAAAGTTTTAGTTGTGATGCGTGGCTATCCAGAGTCTGAAGGGCAATTTTCTGAGTTTTCAAAGAGCAGGAAGTGATTGGGAGTCTTTAAACAGCGCCTCTCAACACCAGGCCTGGGCACAAAGCTCCACAGCATGAATTAGTTCAGCCAAATCAAGGTCTGGAGACGTGCCTGAAAAGTAGATTAGGACAGATGTTATGTTTCTTCCACATGCTTTCTACATTACAGTCTTTTCTTCGTTTACTAAAAAGGCAGTCATGCTCAAATCTAATAATGGAATATTCCAACTCCATTTAAAGAAGCTAAGCAAGATTGAAATTGTAGGGCACTCCACTAATGCACACCCAATTTTACTGTATACAAACTATTTTTAGATGTACTTAACTTCATTAATGAAATTAGAACTCTCCGTACTATTTCTGGGTGAATTCACTTTAAAAAACAACAACACAGCTAGCAGAAAGGTTTGGAAAAGCATGCAACTATCATTTCTTTAAAGGACTGATGACCTCAGAAACTAAGAACTCAGATTATTTTTTAAGTGGCAAAAGAATTCAAACTTACTTTTAATAAAAAATCGCTAAACTTTGGAATACATTTTTATTTATTTTCCTTTTTTGTAGCATTTTTCTTGTACTCTGCAAGAATCATTCCGCAATTATCATGCTTATTTTCTTTTTTTTCACATTCATTTTAAAAATTTTGAGTTCCAAATTCTTTGTCACTGTAGCTCCTCCCGCATTCAATAAGAATAACATTATGCATGTTATACATGTGAAATCGTGCAAAACATATTTTTATATTGTATGCTTATATTTTTAATTCATTCTTTATATATGTATTGTTTGCTCCCAAGAGAATGTATGGTCCTTAAGGGAATGAACTTTGATATTGCATCCCCAGTGTCTACCACTGAGTCTGACACATAATAGGCATGTAATAAAAGCTTACTGAAATGATTTACGTTTTCAGCTCAGCTCACATTCACCACAGAGCAGTTTTAAATATGTTATTGATCTATTTAAGCAATTTTTATCTAGCTCTATAACTACTGTATTTATGAGTTTGCGTATACATGTATAGCTACATACATATGCATATATACAGATACACACATATATGTGTATACATCTATATACACATACATAGCTTCAAAACTCTACGTCAGCTTTTGCAGGACATTGTTTACTGATTTAGAAGGGAGGTCTTGCTACTGGCAAAACTGATATATATATGTATGTGTGTGCACTTTATAAAAATAATTATGTGCTACACACATGACCCCCCTCCAACAATTCCATTACTCTCATGGAAATATGTTTACCTGCTGGAATCATGCATTTTTAGTGTTAAATGAATAGTGGTTGACTGGAGAAGTAAGAAAGGAGATCCATCTGTACATTTATTTTTAGTGTCTGTCGATTCTAATGGAATTCCCTTGATGTCAGAAATGTATTTCCTAGCTGGTAATAGGAATGGCCACACTGTTCTAGGTGCTATATTTTAATGAAGTATACATGGCTTTTAGAATTCCAAGTTTACCCAACTTTTCAATATCTGTAAATTCTTACATGCATGTACAAACTGGAGTTGGTTATAAGAGCAGGTATTTAAACTAGAATGAAAGGCTTACTAACATGTCATATTTCTTCTCCTCCAATGCCCTCTGTCACTATTAAGTGTTCCAGAACCTTTACTTCTGTGGATGGAAAGCATGGTGGCTTTCAGTTCATCCACAGGGACATAAAAAGGAATTTCCATTTAAATTTGAGCAAGCCTAAGATTGCAAAAAGAAAATGACATGGGACCAAAGTGAGTCCCACTCATTCATCTCTGCCTTTATTGAGCATTGCCTCTGATTTATGTTTGTTTTATACCTTCCCAAGTCAACAGTGGCAATCTCTGGCTCAGGCACTTTCTATCACAGCAATGTTTAGCATTTTTTAAAAGAGATATTCTTTATAAGTCACTTCCATATTATATCCAAATCTGTTTTAGCCTTGGGGAAATTCAGATGTAACAATGAAATGAAAACACAGTGTAATCAAGAAATAACTTTTGATTGATTTCCCACACCCCAGTCTACTTGAATGCTTGTGTCCCCTTTGAATAACAGCCTGTACATCAGTATTTAAAAGAGCATGGAGTAAGATGGGAAGTGACTAATAAAACATGAAGCTTCATTTTATTTTATGAAACTGTACTACTGTGCTTAGTCAGGAAATAGAACATTAAAAACAGCCAGTTATAAAATAGATATCTAAGTGAAGCTTTTCTAAGGTGGAAGGGTATGTGTGTACGTGTGTGCACATGCGTGTTTTTGTAGTAGACACATCGATGATGTTTTTATTTGTTTTATAAAACTACAAAATAAGCTACTCCCCTGAATGTCCAGAAAGAAAGTCTCAAATTATAATTCTGGACAGTCAGCTGTAAGAAGAAACAGGAGGTATTTCAGGTAGTACAGCCAGATCAGGAGTCTGTACCTGAAGGAAATCCAAGCTCAGTTTGAATTTAACCAGGTATTTATTAAGTACATGCCATGTGCAAACACTTTGCTAGACACCAGGGAAGGAAGGGACGAGTGGAGGGAGAGAGAGAATGAGGAAGAGAAGGAGGGAGAAAGGAAAGGAGGGAAACAGAGGAAAGAAGGGAGAGAGGGAGAGAGAGGAAAGACGGAAGGAAGGGAGGGAGAGACGAAAGAAATAAGCATCTCTTAAGCATTGACTTTGTGCCATGTACTATGCTAAATGCTTTACAAATATTAACCCATCTGATCTTCACAATAATCCTGGGAAGCAGGTGCTGTTATGATTATTTTACATTCAAGGAAACCAAGAACGAGTCAATAATCTGCTCAGGGTCACATAGTTAGAAGTGTCTGAGATTGGATTTGAACTTATCTTCCTGACTCCAAGCCTGGCTTTATCTACTGTGCTACCTAGCTGTCAGAGACATACCAAACTAAACGATGGAATTCTTACTTCAGACAACTGTTCCTACAAAATTTCTAACTAAATAAATGTATTTCAGTGAAATGTGTAAATATTTAAATTAAATAAGTAAAGTATTTAAATTAGATATTTCTACATGATGTTTATTATACATTTTACATATGCTATATAAAATATTTACAATTTTACATTGTATATTATAATGTAGTTATATATGCCCTCTCTCTCTCTCTCTCTCTCTCTCTTTCTGTTCTCATTCTCTCACAGCCATCAAATACTACAACATTTTGATCAATGAAATTCTCTCCCTGAAAACATAGTACATGGTTTTATTAATCCTTAGTATTACTGCTTTCATTTAATTATCCCCAAGGTCCATTTCTGTTTCCTTTCAGAGTTTTCATATGACATGTACAAATGGTTGTGAACTCACTGGGTTCCATAATTTCCACCACAGGTTTTTGTGTCAACTTTAAATCAAAATAAAGTAAATATGTGGGTTGCTTTTTTCTCCCATATTTGCGGTACAATTTCATCTAATGTTGGGGTAGTGATAACATTATTAAGGAGAAAAACCAAGAAGTAAAAATGTTATTCAGGTTGTGTCCTGAATCCAAGAAATTGCACTTAGTGGGCTTCCAGCAAAAACATATACCTTTTCTTCCATGAAGATCTACCTTGGAGAATTTTGAGAGCAGTGTCCCCATTCCATCAGAAATGATATAATTTGAGATAATCATATTAAAATGTTTAGCTTTCTCTATGAATTATCCACACCTATTGTTAAAGACTCACCTAGGATTTTGAATCTCACCTGAAATATCAAGGTAATTTTCCTCTCCTCTCTTCCTGACCACTTGCAGAACATACAGAGAAGTTGTGGCTTTGAAATACCAATAGATGTGCACTCAGAGTACCTGAGCACCAAGCTAGTCACTTTAACACACTTGGCTCTTCCCTGTGTCACAACTGGGTGATGCATTGGATAGAATGTTGCGCCTGGAATCAGGAAGACTCATCTTCCTCAGTTCAAATCTGATCTCTGACCTTGGACAAGTCACTTAGCCCTGTTTTCCTCAGTTTCTTCATCTGTAAAATGATCTGGGGAAGAAAATGGCAAACCACTCCAGTACCTTTGCCAAGAAAACCCCAAAAGAGGGGCCATGAAGAGCTGGATGCAACTGCAATCCCAGGTAACAGAACAAGTCATTTCAAATTTCAGAGACCTATAAAATTAGAGGTCTAGACTAGAGGCTCTTCAAGGTTCCTTCCATCTAAATATATGATCCAAATGCCTCATGAAGACTCTATGGGGTCAGAGATTAACGTTTTATTACACGTGTATGTATCCACATGCAAACATACTGCTTTAACGTGGATTGCAAGAAATGGTTTTGTACATCATTCTAAATTAACTTCATTCAGCATCTTTTCACTATTCAATTCTTAAGCATGTACACATATACATGCTAATTAGAGGGTCTTCCTAGCAAATCTTGTATCTTTTCACAGTCCAATTCTTAAGCATGCACACACATACACACTTATTAGAGTCATAGCAAACCTTGTATAATTTAAACTTTAAAAGCTTAAGATTATAAGCATTTTAGACATAATCCTTTGATGGCAATTAAAGTAAATATCTAGTGAATATACTTCCATATCATGGGGGTTAAGGGCATGGATCCATCTGGAAAACCTGCATAAAATATTTTGGCCTTCCCTTTCATACCAGAGAAGAAGTCTGACTTTTGTCTTTTTCTTTTTTGGAGTGTTAACAGTACCTTGCCATAATATTTGGGCTAAGTATTTGCTCATAGGTTCTGTGGCATCTACTGATCTTTGTGTCATCTGTGCCTTCCATAAAATTCCCCCAAAATTCCCATTTAACTTCTCATGCTGACCCACAATATGGTCAAATTGTGATGAGTAAAGTTGTAATGTGGAAGGGATAACTGTTTTAGAATCTTGGAAAACTCCATCACATATAATTTATTCTTATTTCTGATTCTCTGATAAATGAAAAGTAGCTATCTGTGGAAGAAAAGGGCCAAGGGTCATGGGATGTCAGTATGTCAATGGTGGGAGGGACCTGTGAGGGGAATCCAGGTCTATCAGTGAGTTAGCAAGCATGTATTAAATACTCCCCATGCATGAAGCACTCAGGATACACTGGTAAAACCACAGGGTTCTTGCCCTCAATGGCTTCTATTTTAATGGGGGATGCAGCATGCAAATATATTAGTCAAGATCTAAACAGTACAAATGGCAGATTATCTCGGTCTACATCTGAACACAAATCTCCTTTGCAATATACCCAATCCGTGGCTGTCTAACCTCTGCCTGAAGGCCTCTAATGATAGAGAACCTATGACACTTTTTGCAGCAGCCCCTTCTACTTGCAAATGGCAACAACGATCAGGAAATCTGTCCTTCTTGGTTTACCTCTTTACAACTCCCCATTATTGCTCCTAGCTCTGTCATTGTGGGGGCCAAGCAGGGCAAACAGAGGTACAGCAGGATCCAAGGAATATGCCATTTTTTGTGTGTACCTTCACTCCTTCTATCTATACTTGGTGACTTTTCTAACATTATTCTATTACTTTCCGGACTCAGAGTAGCCTGAGTGATTCATTGTGTCTTCTCCAAAGCCCTAGGATCCTGGAGACACCAGTTTATAGAGTATGATATTGGGATTTGCTCAGTTCCACTCTTGAATTCTGATTCTATTAGGCCTTGTCACATTTCCAGAAGAGAAACTCGTTCCGTGGCTACTCCTTTGATGACAGTGCAACCAAATTCTTCCAGCCTGTACTGGCTATACTACAGAAATTTTTGCTTATGGAGACTCTGAATCATGGGAAGGAAAACCAAGATGATTTTGAGTAAAGGCTATTAAAAATGAATCTCTCATGTCATGAGGCCACCAAAGTGCTACTCTAATGTCTCACTGGTGTGTTGATGGGACCCCCAGCAAAGAATAGGTCCTAGCAGGTTTTGCCTCATTGGAACAGCTCTGGACATGATCTTGGTGATGGTCTATGAATGCTTCTGGAGGACCTGACCACCTAAAGCTTTGCCATCAAGACACGGGTCACTCTGCACTAAAGTCTTTGACCTATGGAACACATTTTGGATACAAATACGTGATTTCACTATGTGGAGGAACTCCCATGTTAGAAACCCCACACAGAGGCAGACAGTGTTGAGATATTTGAATGGGGGCATGGAGAGGTTAACTGGCTTGCCCTAAGTGATGATTTGAACTCAGGCTTTTTTGACTCTGAGACTCGCCTCCTATTTACTATGCCGTAGTAACTCTTATCAAACTGATAACAATACAAAATGGCCAACAGTCCTTGGTAGTCCCCTTCTGTTTGCCCAGTGATGGTAGGACAATAGAAAACAAGTCACCACTACCACCACCCTAACAAAACAGGAGCAAGGATGCTTAGAATTACATGATACTGAGACCACCCATAAACATGAATTTAAATGTGAGATAACTGTCCAGTGACCAAGGAGCCATTATAGTACTGGAGAAACTAAATCATATTCATTTAGATAAGAGCAACACAATGGAAAATACCAGAAGGACATTCCATCTTGCTAAGATCACTGCTCTACTGACTGACAGAGGCATATTTATAATGTGCTTTCTGTATGTACAGAGATTTGTGAATCTTTATAGAAATGCCTTCCATGGTGTTTGTTTCAAGGGCTCATTGTCAACATGCTTCGGTACAGGGTGGTAAGGGAAGTTTGCCATTAATTTATTTGACAAACATTTATTAAACAACTTCTGTGTGCATATCTTTGTTTTTGGTACTGGGGTATATACATAGTAGAGATAAGATAAAGACCCTGCCTTCAGGCAGTTTACAATCTAAGAGAGGGATAAGACATGAAATCCAGAATATTTTCAGTGCATTAGAAATATACAAATTAAGTTCTGAATGACATTCTTATTGACCAAGAACATTAGCACACCCTTCATGGAGGAGATGGCATTTAGAGTATTTAAAAATGAGTCAAGTCAGTGTGTCAGAGTGGATAAAAAAAAAACTAGCTCTTAAAGCCAGAAAGATTTGAGATCACCTCTGACATACGGATTGTGTGACGCCTGGGCAAATCACTTAACTTTTCAATGCTCCAGGCATATCTCTAAGACTACAAGCAGTAAAGAAGGTGCCTACTTTTAATAAGAAAAAGATTTCCCAAAACCAATGACATTATAGATTTAGTATGCACCTATCCCCTATTAAATGATGAGTAGAACACAATAAAGAGGGAGAGGGAGATTATTACAGGTATTGGGAAGAGCCTGGCAGGGGTCTGAAGGCATGAATATGAAAGCATACAGAAGGTTCAGAGAATAGTAGTCAGTGGTAGACTAACGTACTTGTACGAGGATAATGTGAAATAAAGCTGGAAAGGTGTGGTGGCACCAGATTGGGGAAGGACGGGATACCAGATAGAGTTGTTTGTGTATCACTAAGAAGATAAAATAGTCACTGAAGAATTTCATCAGAGGCCTGTCATGATCATACATATGCATGAAAAGATATTTCTGGAAGCTTACAAAAGATGAATTGAACCGAGGAGGGTGTGAAGGTGGAGGGGAGTGCTGTCTATTGGGATAATACAAGTGGGTGATGATGATGGTGTGCAATAAGATGGTTATGGTGAAAATAGATAGAAGATTACAGAGGAAAGAGATGCTATGAAATCAAAACTTTGATGGGTCTGAAAGAGGCTGGAGTCAGAAGCCAGCCCCAGCCTTGGAGTGCTTATAGTACCGACAGGAAACTGAAACAAACCATTTTCCTGGAGAATCTTGACTTTCTGCAGAGGGCATCCTTTATTCTCACTCATGGCATCCTAGACCCTTCTCTATCCAATCAGTTACCAAATCTCTCTCATGTGTCCGCTTCTCTCCACTGATAACACCACCATGCTAATTCAGGTCCTCATCCCTTCTTGAGCTATTACAATCGCCGTCTAATTGATACCTCTGTATCTAGTGGTTGCCCTCTCTGACCACTGACAAAGCTGCCAAATTTTTATTCCTAAGGCCCAAGCCTAACTTGATTACTCCCTGGCTGAAAAAGCTTCAGTGACTATTATTCTGAGGATAAAATATAAACTTTTCTTTTTAAAACTCTTCCTAATCTGTTCTTGACTGCTTCTCCATTAGTCCCCTGCATTGACTCTATATCCCAGTCATTTTGGCCCACTGATCACTGCCCATTCACCTTTGCTTAAACCCAATCACTTCCTAACCACATGATCCTGGGCAATTCCTGTCCCTGTTCTTGGCTTTGGTTTCCTCCTCTGTCAAAGGGGATAATAATAGTGCCCACCTCTCAGGGATGTTGTAAGAAGCAAATGAGAGAAAGGAAATAAAGTATTTCAAGCCTTAAAATACTATTATAAATCTATTATCATCATCACAAAGGTTGCTGTTTCTGTTCCTATCCATGTCTTTTCTCTCTGCACAAGTTCCATCCCATTCCAAGTACTCTCCTTTCTCACCTCTGTGTCTTACAACTAACACCTCTCGGTCCAGTGCCACGTCTTTCAGGATGCCTTCCCTGATTACCCAGGTTGTAAGTCATCTCCCTCAAATTACTTTGTATCTATTTAAAAATTGCATGTATGGGCGCTCATGCTGTGGCCCCTTCTTCTACCTGCTCCTTTCATTTATGTCTTTATATCCTCACATACCTAGCTCACAAGAGGCACTTAACAATGTGACGTGAATTGGGAGAAAAAAGGGAGGGGGCAAATAAGGGAAGAATAACTCACTGTGACTTTCCCTCGGTCCCAAAGAAATGTTTCTTTCCCATGGCAGAAATCTTTAAAAAAATCATTGAACTCTTATGCTACCCTTAACCATTTTCTCATTCTCATCTTTCCCTTGCTAATCACTTCTGGCAAATTATGCTCCTCATTCAGGCATTGAACAAGCTAAACTTGCCACTATTTGGGTTAGTAATTGTAGGAGAAAGAGCTATAATGGTCTCCATGATGCATTATGTAAAACAAAGTTTATATCCTACCCTTTCAAGGACATAATAGAGACAGTGTGTGCCCATAGGCAAGTCCTAAAACTCCTTTGCATAATGATTTGTTCCTGAGAGCCCATATTATTCATCAGTAGGCAAGGCAGCATGGGATAGTGGGCCAAACCAATGAATGAGGACACGCTGGGGTGGGGATGCCTAATTTTGGCTTGGCCAAACAAAGCTTTCAGTGTGACCTTCAGCAAATAAATATTAACTTGATGCCTTTATTTCTTTACTCTCTGAGCTTGAAGGGATCCAATCTCCCCATCCTCCTATGGCATTCTAATCATCTCTAATCTTTTGATGGTAAGGGTTTTCGGTCAGGTGGGGCACAGTGAAAGAGAAGAAATTTCAGACTTGGGAATTCAGTATCATTAGATAGTTTATTAAAGGCATTCTA
Organism: Bettongia penicillata ogilbyi; assembly: GCA_023548195.1. Taxonomy (NCBI): domain Eukaryota; kingdom Metazoa; phylum Chordata; class Mammalia; order Diprotodontia; family Potoroidae; genus Bettongia; species Bettongia penicillata. Next base: position 3,166,961 of record JAJHZJ010000250.1, read on the forward strand.
TGTGCCAGGAACTGGGCTAACCATTAGAAACAAAGAGACAAAAAAATGTGCCCTCAAGGAGCTTATATTCTGGAGAAAAATCTCTCTTCTCTTAACATTCCTTTGGTTTATGTGCCATTGTGTAAAAGGGTAATAGTACCACAAATTTAAATCAAGAAGAGTTCTAATAAACATGAAGATTACTTGATGATAATGTTTAACAATTCATGTGAGCCATTTTAAGATAATCTAGGTTTGAAAATCTCAATTCCCATATATGTCCTTAAGGGCTGGATACTGCAGTGGGTAGCAAATTTTCCCAGTGCACATAAAACAGTATTTCATTCTTTATATACAATTTTTCAGGAACAATGCTACTGTGCAAAATGAGGCAGACCTGTAGTAATAAAGGGAATTCTGCATAATAATGTTTAAAGTAGGTTTTCATATAATCATGGGATTCTTCCTCTGGAGACTTTTAAGGGACAAAGAATAGACAGTCATTTCTGGGATGGCATGAATAGAGCCCTGCCAGGGCAACGGGTTAGATGATAACCCCACAGAAGGTGTCTGAGAGGAACACAGCAGCACAGTGCTCAATGTGGATGAGCCCAGGTCCAGGTGCAGAAAAGGCTTCCTTGGGAGAAAAGGGAAAGTGGCTGTTTTTCAAGTGAAGTCTAAAAGCCAGAGTTGCAAGATGGGAAATCATACAGGGGCAGGGTCAACATGGGGTAGGCTCCAGCAAAGGCATCAGTCCTAAAACAAAAGTTAAAGAATCAAAAATAACTGAACGAGTAAAAGCCAAATACTGCAGAAGCTATATGTTCTGTTTGACAGAACACTGGAGAATGAATCCTTAGGAAAATTTAGATCCCACTGCCATTTCAACCAAATAACAAAGTCAAGGTATTTTAACTGCTATATGATTTAATTTAGAAAAACCCTGGGATTTTCGAAAACCCTGGGACTTTTGAGATCACTGGTCTAACCCTCCTGTTTTCGGACAAGGACATGGGAGACCCAGTGATGGCAAGTGACTAACGCTAATTAGTAGCATAGCTGGGACTAGAAGTCAGGTTCCCTAGCTCCTTGGTCCAACAGCATGGTACAGTGGGAAAAGTAGGAGATTGGGAGTCAGAGAATTCCATTCAAATTCTGATTCAGCCGCTACCTGTGTGTCCACAGGCAAATCACTTAATTTTTTTTAAGCCTTAGTTCCTCATCTGTTAAATGAGAGGGTTGAAAAACATGGTGTAGTAGAAACAGTAGTGGACTAACCGTTAAGAAAAAAAGTCAAAATCATTTACCCATATGAACTTGGGTAGGTCATTGGGCATTTCTTGGTATGTTTCCTTATCTATATAATAAGAGAATTGGATTCGATGACCTCTAAGGTCTCTTTCAGTTCTAAATCTATTATCCCATCCTTCTAGTACACTAAACTACCTTGGTCATTGTTTGGTTATTTCAGTGGTGTCCAACTCTTTGTGATGCCATTTGGGGTTTTATTTTGGCAAAGATGTTGGAGTGGTTTGTCATTTCCTTCTCCAGCTCATTTTATAGATGAGGAAACTGAAGCAAACAGGGTGAAGTGACTTGCCCAGAGTCACACAGCCAGTAAGTATCTGAGATTGGATTTGAACTCACAAAGATGAGTCTTCCTGACCCCAGGCCCCACACAGTTGTAAAAGTCAACAATTTTGGATCATTTCTATATGACCAACTTTTATTTGCATTGTCATTTGTGCATACAACACTAGCACTGTTAGAATAATAAGGATAAACACTCCTCTTTCCTATAATTTAGTAGAACAGAGAACTGAGAAATCAAAAAGACCTAGAGTAATCATATAAGTGCAGTTAAATGAAATGGAATCAGGATAAATCTTATATTTAGGTTAAAAAAAACTGCATAAGTCCAGGATGAGTAAGATATGACGAGGAAACAGTTTACTTGGCTAAGACCTGAGAGTTATTTTTTCTGAGAGTTTTTTAAATTTAATTTTTAATTAATTTTGAACTTAAATACACCGAGACAAAAAAAAGAACATTTCCATGTACATACTACAACCTAAAAAGAGGATTCATTATAAAACCATGACTATACATTTCACATTGTTTACTTAAAAAAACCCCAAACTACTATATAATAAGTACTACTTGCCATTTTCAAAGCTGACATGAGGGTTTTAATCAACAACAAGCTCAATATAAGAAAACAACATGACCTTACAGGTTAAGAAAAATAATGAAAAAGCATTAATGGCAATATAATTGTGTGTGTATGTGTGTGTGTTTGCGTTTGGAGGCAAGTGGGCAATCATAAGACATTCAGAACTGGAAGATATATAAGTTTAACTCATAAGTCATTTTATGGTTGAGGAAGCTGAGTCCCATATAGCTCAAAAGACTGGCTTAGGGTCATAACCCAGTCCACCTGACTTTCATCAGACCATATCTGGAATAGTTAAAGAAACTAGGGATGTTTAATGTAGTGGAGACAAGATTTAGTAGAGACATCGTAGCTGTTATCTGCAAATATCTGAAAAAGTTGTCAAGAAGAATTATAACTGCTTTTCTTGGCTTTGCAAGCAGTGCTAGGAAAGATCGGTGGAAGTTATAAGTTGTAGGGAGGCAGTTTTGGTTTTATATATGGAAAAATTTCCAATAATTAGAGATTTCCAAAAGTAGAGTGGGGTATCTCAGGAGGGTGTGAATTCTGTAGTAGAGAAGCTCTTCAAATAGAGGCCAGAGGACCATTTGTCAAGGAAGGAAGAAAGCATAGTCAAGTGATTAGGGCAGGTGTCACACCTGAGGACCTAGAGGGCCACATGTGGCCTTGAGGTTGCTACTCCTCTCCCCGCACTGTGTTAGAGTACTGGACTTGTATATAGGAAGACCTAGGTTAGAATTCTGTCCTAGACATTTCTTAGCTGTCTGACCTTGGGGAAGTCAGTTAAACTTCCTTGTCTATCAGTATCCATACCTGTAAAAGGAAGATGATAATGATACCTACTTCCAAGATGTAAGACTTACTTATACACACACACACACACATTATACATGCTCATAATTAAATATATGTATACATCATATCACTGTGCAAACTTTAAAATTATATTAAATTCAAGTAGTTATAACTATATTCTAAAAGAAATTTCTATTCCTATATGAATTCAACATCATTTAAGCAGCATTTGAAGGCATTATGCTGGGGATTTAAAGATGAAAAACATCTAAGTCTTCAGCATCAAGAAGCCAAAAAGCTGAGTTGACCTTGAAGGTCCCTTCTTCCAACGACATTATTCTTTGATTCCCTATTCCCTGACAGTGTCTGCCTTACTCTTTAGATGACTCTTAAGAGTAGCTAAATATTGTGATTTATTGATAATTTTTCACATGCATCTCTTATCTCCGTAGCCAGATAATCAGTTCCTTAAATGCAGGGATTACACAGTATGTATGCTTCTTTCCATTCCCCATAGTCCCTTGCAAGGTGCTATGTACAAGGTTATTACCCACTGAACAGTTTTGGAATGAATAATTGGTGATTCTTGATTCAGAGGAGATGGTAGATCAGGTGCTTGCTGTCTGGAGGGGACTGTCTGGTTGGTTAAATTTTAAGAATGACCCTTAGGCCTATACAGATAGAATAGCCAACATTCAAGTTCCTTTAGCTTGTGAGGAACTCAAGCTCACAGAAGAGTGTCAGGGATTCAACAGGGATTGAACCCTGCGAGTGAATTTTCATCACTTTTTTAACTGCTTAAAATTACCAAAGTCCAATGGCTCCAGTGCTGGGAATGAAGTCAGGACACTGGGGTCCATATCGCAACTCTTTTTCTTCATCTCTAAAATGGGGGAAATAATATTTTATTTATCTCTTTCTTCTGGTTTTTGTGATAAAATCCTTTTGTTAACCTTAAAAATATGAATTCCTAATATTGCTTTGGAATGGATATTTATAACTTAATTTACAATTTAATTATAAATCATAGTGAATAAAACACTTGATCTAGAGTTCGGGTAGCCCTGGGTTCAAATTCACTTTAGATACTTACTAGGTGTATAGCCAATCTCTTTATCTCTCTATACCGCAGCTTCCTTAGATATAAAATGAGAGGGCTGGGCTTGATGGCCTCTAAGTTCTCCTTTATCTCTAATGTCTATAATATGATGTCTTATATTATTTAGAAATAGTTGAAAGAGGTATTTAATTTGATATGTAGACATGTAGCATCCCTAAGAAACCTGAATCTATTTACTGACTGTTTCTTACTTTCCTCATCTAAAAATGGGATTATCCTCTATGAATTTGATACTTACGGGGCTTGAAAAGAACTCAACTTGGATCCACATGTTCTACATAAGACTGTTCTAGATCCTTATTGGTGCCCTCTTTCTCCTACAATTACTCTGTTTTTAATTTTGCAGATGTACAGCATTCTTTCTGTGGTGCTTCCCCAACAGGTATTCACACTCAAGGAGTGGTTCCTGAGTGAGAGGTAACTGCATTCATTTTAACCATTTTTGTGCATCCTGTAGGTTTATACTTCTGTTACTATAGATTCTGAGCCCCTAATGGTGTGCTTCCCATTGACAATTAACCAGTATATGCAATTAGCTATGACATGTATTAAATTAGCTATTACATGTATTCAAATGGTATACTAAAAACAGTAGCTAAAAAATACTTCCCCATGCCCTAGGAGAATGCTCTTTCACCCTTTCTTCCCCTCTTGCACACACATACATACACACATAAATACACATAGTACCTATGGAAAGAGTGCAATAACAGCTAAGTAAAATGATAGTGAGGCGTACATATAAAGAACACATGTAGCCAAGGCTACTTACTCTAATGTTACCAGGATCCCAAACCCTTTCTCTAAAAGCGCCCTCCTACTACTTGCTGCAACATCTCTGCTAAACAGGTTGCTCAGCTGGGCTTCTGAGGTCTTTCCTTTTGTATAGCTCAGTTCTCAATTGCCAGAGCTAAATTCCTCTTGAATGCATAGATGGCTCTTCTTTCTGCTGTGAGGGGTCCTGCTTCCTCTCTCAAGTGAATTCTTCTCTATATTTGTGTATGTTTTGTGTGTGTGTGTGTGTGTGTGTGTGTGTGTGTGTATGTGTGGGTATGTTTTCCTGGAACTAATTACTGAATTGTGTCTTCTCCTGGACAAATAGTGCTCAGCCCATGCTGAGTAAGGGATACAAGAAGGGGACACAAATCTCTTTCTTCTCAGCTGGATTCTTCTTCCACTGCTGGCTGTCTCTGGAACATGGCTATTTAAAGAATTGAGGTATATGGCCAATTTTCAATGCAGCCAATGATATTGTCTCTTCTGATCCAGAGACGTGCTCACGATTTCTGAAGGGATTAGTGGGCTTTAACACCTTGTTGCCAAGTCAGTTGTCATCCATGTTTAGATCAACTGAGCTGGGCAGTGAATCAAGTTTCCTTTCCCATTTGTATTTTGTATTCATGTTTATCCGGGTACATATTTTATCTCCTCAGTAGAATGTTAGATTACCAAGCACAAGGAATCTTTCGTTTTTGTCTTTGCGTGAAAAACTTTGTAGGCAGTTTAAAAATTGTTCAATTGAAAGTAATTCTTGGTTGTTTTCTAGCATTGGAATCTGGTCGGTCATCTTATCATTCTTTCTTGTCTTGTCAAACTCATGGGAAACGTTATGATCCTCAATGGGAAGGCAAACATCCCCTACCTAATACATATTATTGCTTCAAGTGGGATCTTGGCTATGAGGGTGCGTAATAAACTGTCAAATGCTATATAAATGTCTTATTGTGCAATGTGGATGCATGGGGTTGATAGCATTCCAAAACAATAGAAAAGAAACAAAGTGATCTACTCATGTCAGGAAGGGGATTTTGTCTTCATGCCAGTCAACCAACTATGTATTAAGCACTTAACTATTTGCCAGTTATTGGGGATAAAATGACAGAGGTGAAACACAGCTACTGCCTTTAAGGAATTTATGTTCTATTGGGAGAGTGACATGCACTGATCTGTATATGATCCAAACCAAACAGGTACAAGGTAACCCTGGGCTGGGGAGAAGCACAAGCAGCTGGACCTGAATAGGCTTCTCAAAGATGGTGGCATTGGAGCTGAGCACTGAATATGAATGAGGATCCTAAGAGGTGGAGGCAAAGGGGGAGTCCATTCTAGCATGGAGGACACCCAGTGAAAAGGCACAGAGATGGGAAATAGTCTTGGGTGGGGAACAAGTAGAGCCATTTGGCCAGACTGGACATAGGTGATGAAGAACTTCAAAGGACAGAGGAGTGTCTCATTGATTCTTGAGCTAATAGGGAGTTACTGGATTTTATTCAGTACATGGGAAGGCTCAGATGTACACTTTAAGAGATGTGGAAGAGGGTTTTGTGGAAGATGGATTAAAGGCGGGAAAAACTTGGGACTTAGAACTAGGAGGCTGTTACCATTGTCCCAGCAAGAGGTGATGAAGGGCTAAACTAGGGTGAGTGGGGACAGAGGTGAGAAACATGGAGGTGAAAATGATAAGACTTGAAAAACCAGGTGGCTAGAAGGAAGGGTGCTGTCCCTATGACAGAAAAAAGGAATGTTTGAAAGAGGGAGGGGTTTAGGGCAGAAAGACCAGGAGCTCCTTTTTAGACAAGTTGAGTTTCCGATGGCCATGGGACTTATAGTTTGAGATGTCCAGGAGACAACTGGTGATGCCAGACTACACTGGACCGAAAGCAGAGATATTTGAGTTTGAGGTAGAGGAGGGGTTGGCTTGATTTGACTCAGCTCATCTGTGAGGGAAAGAGCTTTAGGTTCTGAATCAAAAGACGTAAGTTGGAATACAAGTTCTACTACTCACTATTTGTATGACATTAGGTCAATTGCTTTGTGCCTCAGTTCCCTCATCTATAAAACAGAGAGGTTAGATCAGGTAACTTCTAAATTCCCTTCCAGGTGTAGATATCTCAGAATCCTACAAACCTATGACAGGGTCTTTGGTCTTGAAAAGTTTAGCTGTGACACTTGTCTTTAAGTATCTAAAAAGCTATCCCATGGAAAGGGGACTGGTCTCATTTTACTGGGCCCTAGAATGTAGAAGTAGGACCAGTGGGGAGAAGTGACAGGAGATACCTTTAGGCTTGATGTCAGGAAGACATTCTTGACAAGGACAATTTTGTAAGAGGAAAACTGGGCTGCTATGCCTGGTAATGGGGTGGCTAGGTGGCCCCATAGTGCACAGAATTTCAGGCCTGACATTAGGAAGACTCATCTTCCTGAGTTCAAATCTGGCCTTAGACACTTACTAGTTGTGTGACCCTAGGCAAGTCACTTAACCTTGTTTGCCTCAGTTTCCTCATCTGTAAAATCAGTTGGGGAAGGCAATGGCAAACCACTCCATTATCTTTGCCAAGGAAACCCCAAATGGAGTTATGAAGAGTTGGACACAATTGAAACAACTGAACGACAAAATGGGAGGTAGTAGGTTCTTTCTTATTGCAGTCAGCTAAGTGACACAGTGCATAGAGCTGAGTCAGGAAGTTCTGAGTTCAGATTCTACCTACTTAATAGCAATGAGTCTGGGCTACTCCCTTAATCACTGCCTGCCTCTTTCCTCATCTGTTAAAAGAGGGAAATTGGATTAAATGGCATTTAAAATCCCTTTTAGCTCTAGATCTATGGTCCTATGAATCCTATTGATTCATTGATTCAGTTACAGGTCATGGTTGCACAGAAAGTTGACCAAAGTCTTAGAAGTACTATCATTCTAATATGTAAAAAAAAAAATTAAACCAAAACTCTCTGTAAATATTGCTTAGGTAGGTTAGGGACTGTGAACCTAGGTGGTACAGTGGATAGAGTCCTGGGCCTAGAATCAGGAAGACCTGAGTTCAAATCTGGTCATCAGAAAACACAATAGCTGTGTGACTTTGGACAAGTCACTTAACAATGTTTGCCTCAGTTTTCTGATCTATAAAATGAGCTAGAGAAGGAAATGGTAAACTACTCCATTATCTTTGCCAAGAAAACCCCAAATGGGGTCCTGAAGAATTAGATATGATTGAAAACTATTGAGTAACAAGGTAGGGACATTACTGGAATTGGATCAGTTTTTTGGGGGGTTGGTTAGCTAAAACACATGTACATATATACATATAGACACACATGCACCCTTCCTGAAACAGTAAATTCAGCTGTGACTATTTCTTTAAACCATTTACTTAAAATATATTTGTTAAGTGCCTACTGAGAGTCAGGCATTATTAAATGCTGGGGAGGTAAAGACAAAAATGAAAATCCTTGCACTCAAGGAACTAAACGTTCTTGTGGGAAAGGCAATGTGGCATTTTAGAAACAGAACTGGATTTGGATTCAGAGGACCTGCCTTTGAGGCCCAGGTCTGCAACTTATTACCTGTGTGACCTTCATTGAGTCACACCCTCTCCAGGCCTCAGTTTCCTCAATTGTAAAATGAAGATATAGCTAGGACTTTGGCGGTCTGGTGAAGTCCATGGACCCTTTTCTTAGAATAACGCTTATTGCCTCTAATCACAATGAAAAGAAATGCTAAATTGAAGTTAGAGGGTATTGAAGATAAAGATGTATTTTTTTCTCCATTAGTAAGAGCAGGGGGTTGGGAGATTGGGCAAGCTAAGACTTCCCAGCCTCAGAGCATTGGAACAGACAGAATCACTCTATTTCCCAGAACGACTGCTGCAGACTCCTTAGGACATCTTGCCTTCCTCAGAACCTGGGGAGTTAATTTTCATTATGTTTCATGAGATGTAAGAAGGACACCCGAGTTCACAGAAATTAAAAAAATGTGATTCCTCAGAACATGACTAGGTGCTGGCTTCCTTGGGGAAGAAACCATGGCAGGATATTCGAATGCACACTATGTGGTTCCTCTCGGAGTATCACAGTTGTTTAGTTATTTTTTTCTCCTTGGAAGCACATTTCCAGGCTGTATTTAAAGAGATGATGCCATTAAAAAGAAGGGGAAAAAGCATCACATTTGCTATAATGATACAGTGCTAATTAAATCTTTGCATCCTACTTAGAATTTTAATCTTGGAGTTTAATGGGGAGCCCCTTTAAGGAAGTCTCCTTTAAGTATTGCATTAAGGACTCTTGCTACCTGAAGTGTTTTTACTTTTAACAAGTTGGAAACCCAAGTGCCTGAGAGTGGCACCAGCTGGGGCCACCAATCCCTTCCTCCCCAACCAAATGCACATGTTTGGTATTTGTAGCAACTTTTACATTTCAGTTTTAAAACTGATGGAACCAAGTCACTTTTTTTTTATCTTTGTGAGATTACTGTGGATGCAAAGATATTGTAAACAAAATGTAGGTACTGGAATAGAAATGAATACACAAGCTTAAATCTTTGGCACAAGGAAGGCAGCATTGCGTGCAACAATATTAGCCTTTGTAACTGCAACGCAGTTTCCCATCTCACAATGCTTCATCCAGAAGTGTGGGGCTGCTGATTGTAATCTGTGAGCATGAACAAAAACTAAGCATCACTTGTTAATCGATTGGGCCCCTGAAAGTGAGATTTGTGAGTGTGTGTCTGTGTGTCTATTGGGAGGGTGTCTATTGGGAGGGTGTCTCAAAACATAGCAACAATGCTTGTTTGAAATTATACTGGATTGTACACTCTTTACTCTTATCCAAGCCATCTCATTTAGGTATGCCTCATTGTTTTCCTAACACTAAACACATTTCTAGAAACCTGAGAATTTGATCACATAATTTTAATGTTGAAAAGGACCCTACTGGGCACTGGCTTCATCTTATAGCTACAGAAAAAATTCCTTTTATGATACACTTGGAAAAAAGTCACTCAACCTTTGCTTGAAGACTTCCAATATGAAAAGGAATCATTATCTCTCATTTTACTTTGGGGAAGCCATACCTTTTAGGATTTTTTAAAACATCAAATCTATACTTCCATTGTGTACTTTTGTTTCAGCCTTCTTGGGCCAACAGAATAAGTCTAATCTTTTCTATTATTGCTATTTACAGCCTTTCATTTGTTATCTGGCCTGGATTCTCCCTCAAAATACCCACTAGACAAAGGGTTCTTAAATTCTGAACCCTTTCTCTGAATGTTTTAAATGTATAAAATAAAATACACGGGATTATAATGAAACCAATTACATTGAAATAAAGATGTATTTTCTCCTTGCTCAAGTTCATTGACCCAACGAAATATATCTGTGGAACTGCAGGGATCCATAGACCACAAGTTAAGAACTGCACTTAACTCTCTGGTACTTTGCTTTGGAACATCAAGAAATCTGGGCCCATCTTAAATGAAAGACATTTCTCAAAGACCACCTAGGCCTATTTTCTAGAACCATCTCCTACTTCAAGAAAGAAAAAAGTGAACTTGGTTGAAGACTTTGCATAAAGGGTAGCCATTTCCAGACTCTGTGTCTCAGTTTATGGTTCAGAAAATGTGGTCACCAAAGTTATTTGACCCTTTCATGCTTTGAACTTTTTATAAAGCTATAAATAGCCTTTGTATTAAAGGCATTACCAAAGATTGGATATAGTCTCCAAAGTCTAACTTATTGTATTGCTTAAGCTCAGCCCAGAATTTCCTAGTTAAACAATTTTTTTTTGGCAAATAAGGGGGCCACCTGGTGGGATATAGAGCATTGGGTTAAAGTTGATTGAGAAGTAATAAACTCATGGCCAATGATCGGAAATTTAGAGTTGGAGAGAGCCTTTGAAGTCAATCTAACTTCCTCACTTTTATAGTTGAGGAAAATGGCCGAGATTAAGTGATACGCTCATGGCAGGAAGAAAGGAAGCGAGCATTTATTACACATCTACTTTGTCCCAGGCACTATATGCTGCATGTTTATAAATGTGAGCTCATCTGGTCCTCAAAATAACCCTGCAAGGTAGGGACTGCTATCATTCCCATTTTACAGTTAAGGAAACTGAGGCAAGCAGAGGTTAAATTGATTTGCTGAAGGTCACCTAACTGGTAAGTGTCTGGGGCTGGATTTGAACTGAGATCTTCCTGATTCCAGACCCAGTAGTCTATCCAATGGATCACCCAGTTACCTTTGTGTGCCAGGGTCACAAATTCAGAAAGAGTTGGCGCCTTCTTAGAACACTGGCCTTTTTACTCCAAATTTAGTGCCCTGCCACTGTACCATGCTACTTCCTTGTAAGGATGCCAAATATCCTATTCTATAACAAATTAGAAATGGAGGGTCAAATAAGTTATCACTTATTTCCATAGCTAGAAAATACAGAGTTAGGATTTGAATGTAGACCTCCTCTGACTCCAGATCAGAGATGGTATATGTAGAGCTCACAAGCACTTGGAGGTCATCTCTTCTAATTCTTATATTTTACAGAGGAAGAAAACTGAAACTGAAGAAAGTTAAATGAGCCCCCAGTCTATACATATATAGAATTGTATGACTATAGATCGAGAGTTGCAAGGGACGTTAGAGGCCATCTAATCCAAGACAGATGAGGAAACAGGCCCGGGAAAATTCAGTAACTTCCTTAAGGTCACATTAGCAGTAAGTAACTAAGGCAGGGTTTAAACTCAGGTTCTCTGACTCCAAATAACGTGCTATTTCTGCTCTATCATACTATCTCTAGTCTAATGGATACGTCTTATGTGGCCACCATTTTGAGATGGACTAAAGTCCACCAGCCTCTTTTAGGCTTGGCAGGTGGGCTTGACAGGTCTTGACAGATGGACCAGGAAGGGCAAACGCGGTAACAAAAGTAAAATGTGCTGTGTATAAATTAATAGCAATACTGTAAGATAATCAGCTACGAATGAATGTATTCTCAGTAATACAACAATCTAAGGCAGCTCTGAAGGATTTATGATGAAAAATACTATCCATTCCCCAGAGAAAGAACTGATGGTATCTAAGCACAGACTGAAGCATACTTATATTTTTTTTACTTTATTTTTCTTGAGGTTTTTTTTGGTCTATGTTTTCTTTCACAACATGGTTATTATGGAAGTGTTTTCCATGACTACACATGTATAACATATTGAGTTGCTTGCCTTCACAGTGAAGGGAGGTGGGAGAGCAGTAGGGGGGAGGATTTGGAAATCAGAAGTTCTTAAAAATGAATGTTAAAAAATTGTCCTTACATGTGACTAGGGAAACATAAAATACTAAATAAAAGCTAAAAGAAATGCAGCAAGATGGCTGGCCCAGGTTATGTACATTCTCCCAAGGGAGTAATCATCATAAGAGTATAGAAAGGTGGAGGTAACAGAAAAATCCAAGGCTCAATTGATGCTGCTACCATTCCCTTGGGCTCTGGGCTGTAGAAAATGCATGGTTTAGATTACTAAGTTAACAAGGTAAGTTTGAATAACTCTCTCCTGTCCTATTCAGTATGGATGGCACACTTGATAAATCAAAAGCCCTTCAGAAAAGGCTACATTTCTAATCGATGAATCCAGTAAAAGAGAATTTCATCCAATGGTTCTTGTAAAATGCATGATTTATTAGTGAGATATATTTCAGTCTTCAAAATCAGGCCGAGCACTTTTTATTTAAATCTTGAGGCAAATTCACACAGTGGATACAAAATGAAATGCTTTCATTCACAATCTCAGCCTGAGTCAAATAGGGTTGATACTGCAGAATATAGGGCGCCTGTTTACCAAGCCAGATGCTGAAGTCCAACACTGCCGCCTTTGTTACTGTATTATAAATTAGTAGTTCATCAGGGTTAACATTTCACATAGGAAAAACATAAATGTTGAATGCTACGAAAACACTACTGTTGAGTAATGTGCAGAAGAGAGAGGCAGCAAGCCCAGGGGACACAGTGCAGGGATCCCAATCAGGACTGCCTAGATTCACGGGGCTACGAGCCAGAGGTGCCCCTCAATTCCAATGTCTTCATGTTACAGATGAGGAAAGAGAAAACCACAGAGATGAAGTTACACAGTGAGAGGAGCGGTTGGGGCAATCTGGTCTAACTCCTTTACCAGATCAAGAAACAAAACCTCACCTTGCCCAAGGTCACAGAGATGACACCAGGCCCTCTGACTCCCAGTCAGCTCCCTTTCCACTTAGCCATTGTTTTCAGATGCTTATTAGCTGGTGACCTTGGATCACAACCTCTATTAGCTTCAGTTTCCTCATGTGTAAAATGAAAGGTACTGTGAGGATCATATGAGATGATGTATGTAAAGTGCTTTGCAAACTTTAAAGTGCTATATAAATGTCAACTATTTCTATTACTATCAACACCATCAATAATAATATTAATAAAAATAATAAAATTTAGATCAGAGATGAGGAACCTACAGCCTCAAGGGCACATGTGGCCCTCGGACCTGGAATTTTCACTTGAGGACCTAGAGGGCCACAGGTGCTGCAGGTTCCCCACTCCTGATGCAGATAATGCTTTATAGTTTGCAAAGCACTTTCTAAATATTATCTCATTTGTTCCCTACAACAATCCGGAGAAGTAGGTGTTATTATCATACATATTTTACAGATAAGGAAAATGAGGCAGACTTGCCCAGGTTTCATAGCTTTTAAGTTACAGGAGAACAGATTTAAACTCTGGTAGGTATTCCTGACTTTGGGTCCATCTGTACTTCTAATAATAGTTATAGTAGTAGATTTAGTGAAAAAAAGACAAAATCCTAGGATCAGTCAAAGCTTGAAACTCTGGGGTGATAGGTTGTCTCTGTTACAATATTTTTGGCTTTTATAAGGTGACTATGATGTTAATATATTGCTCTGAGTAATGACAAGATGCATACCAGGTAGTTTAGATACCTTAGAAAGTAATGTTCTCTATTTATGGATTATATGCTTGTACCATATAATTATAAGATATTTAGATTGAAAGCCCCTGGAAAAACAAATGAGGCAGACAAATCTTATTGCGGAGAAATTAGATATTACTTTGAAAATCTTGGGAAATTATAACTTTACTTCAATATTCAGTACAAACCACCCATTAACTGGCACCTATAGAGAAGCACAGGAGAATGACCAGAATCATGTTGGGAAGAAAAATGTCGGTCTAATAATAGATATATCTTTTAGAAATAAGAGGGGTGGAATTGGAGGCAATCAGTAAAACAAAGGGAGCCTCTATTGATTAGGGTTCTAAGAGTCTCTAGAGATTGGTTAGTTAACAAATACCTGGCAGCTAGGTGCTATGTCTAGAGCTCCGCACCTGGAGTCAGGAAGACCTGAGTTCCAATCTGGACTCTGCCATTTACTAGCTGGAATGACTTTGGGCAAGTCCTTTAACCTCTTTTTGCCTCAGTTTCTTCAACTGTAAAATAAAGACAATGAACACCTACCTCCCAGAGCACTATGCATCAAATGGCATAATCTTTGTAAAGCACCTAGCATATTATTGTTCGTTCCTGTACACTCTAAGATGCCACAGACACCACACACCAGTACTCCAACATTCTGCATAGGATTTTCTTGGCAAGGATACTGGAAGAGTTTGCCATTTTCTCCTCCAGTGGATTAAAGCAAAACAGAGGTTAAGTGACTTGCCCAGGGTCACACAGTTAATAAGTATCTGAGGTTGGATTTGAACTCAGGTCTTCCTGACTCCAGGCCCAGAACTCTAGCCATTGAGTCATCCATGTGCCTAGTACACAGTAGGTGCTACATAAGCACTATTATTGTGCAAGGAACTGCCTAGGTACTGGGTTGTTCACTAGTGAGCTAATTCTCATGTAATAAATAAGGAAATGGAGGCCCAGAGAGGTGAATATTGACCAATATTATGTAGCCACCCAAGTTAAAAAGCCTGCTTTCAAGGACAGATACTCTTGTCTCTAAATCCAGAGCTTTCACTCCCTGGGATGGCTCACTTCGAGATCTCTTTCCCCAGTCTCTAGATTCTACACCTTGGCAGTTTGAGAGAGAGCTGAAGGCTGTCAAAACACCATTCCACCTTTTGTTCACACAGCTGCCCATCAGTTGACTTTGGTAACTTACGCTGCTGATGCAATTCAAACAAGGATGGAATTTGCACCCTGGAAATCATCTGTGCATCATCCTGGGGGCTCTACCTGCCTGGAGGTCATGGTAACACAAATGGCTTTCCACTGCTCCCTCCAGTCCACTATCTCATCTCTAATGTGGATTGTTGTCTTAGCTCCCCAAAGAAAATTCAGTGCTCCTGCCTGGCAAAACTTCAAAACTGAGGCTGAGTCAATGAATGCTGTGCTTCCAGTGTGGTCCCCAGGGCAGCAACTATGGCTCTGAACTTTCTCCAGAAGCAAAGTTTCCCTTAGGGATCCCTGAGGGGCCAGGGCAATTGCCTCTGGAAATCTTAAGTAGTATAATTCTGATCATGCTGATATACTCAATTCTAAGTACAATGTCACTCAGCAGATGAGGGGTAAGCATCCTTGTACAAGAGTAACCCACCATTATCTTGGCTACCATTAGATAAAGAAAGAAATGATACAAGAGTACAGGACAAAAGGAAATAGATGTCAGGTTCCCAAGGCTTAGGTTTTCTAGGCTCCTGGGACCTGTGACCAAGGCATCCCTAAGAGAAGAGGGGCAGGGCTAAGGATAAGTCTCTTGGTGTTGATTGGGCTCGAGCCCTTGCATAGTTTGGCAGCATGATATAGCATACAAACACCCCTGGCGCACCCACAACATGAGGAAACATGAACAGTCCCAAACAATCACCATCACCTTTGTGCCCAGGTGCCCTAAAACCATTCTGAAACAAAAAAGACTAAGTTCTTTTCCTGTTTTTTTTCATCTTTTAAGGACAATTAGATCTGTAAGAAGAGTACAATGGCCTAGACTGTTAATATTAGGAAAGAATTCCTGCTTCTTCCAGCTTTTTATATTGGCCCTGGTATGGGACAGAAGCTGATGCCTTCAAGAATTCTGGTGGCAGCTGCCTGCCTACCTGACAACTACCCAGTTCTACTGGTGCTACCTTTGCCTTCCTTATTATAGCAACATGGTAGAGCCACAACCGAAAGGGAATCGGCAATGTATTCCTTTCTCTCATGTGGGCTGTTTTCATAAAACACAGAAAATCAGTAAGGTATTCTTAACATTCATTACTGGTCAAGCTTCCTATACAAACACAGTAGAATGGAAAGAGTCATAGGGTTATACAGTCAGAAGACCTCCTTTCAGTTCCTGTCTCTGATGCTTCCTACTTTTGTGACCATGAACAAATCACTTAACTTCCATGAGACCCAGTTTCCTCATGAGTAAAGTGACGTAAAGTCTCTGAAATCCCTTCCAGTTCTCTATCTGTATTCCTATCATAGAGCTTAGGGACAGTTAGGTGGTGCAGTGGGTAGAGCACTGGGCATGGAGTCAGGAAGATCTTAGTTTAAATCCAGGGTGAGACACTTACTAGCTATATGGCTGACCGAGTCACTAAAACCCGATTTGCCTCAATTTCTTACCTGTAAAATGGTTATGCACTGGAGAAGCGAATGGAAAACCCTTCCAGAATCTTTGTCAAGAAAACCCATTTGATCATGTAGACTCATAAGTGAACAATGATGATAGAGCTTAATGTTTCTCCATTTTGGTGAAGTTCAACTACTTCCTGACAAATAGTGATGAATTCCAACATGGAAGCTGGAAATCCTCAGCCTTCAAAGGAGAAATATGAAAGAATATCTAAGAAATCTAATAACTTTTGAGGTAATGCGATAGAGGCGAGAATACCAGATTGGGACTCGGGTGACCTGGGTTCTCATCCTGGTTCTACTCTGGGGGTATTATTTCACCCACCGAGGTCTTAGTTTCATTTGTGTAAAATGAGAGCGTTGGATTAGGGGATCTCTAATGTTCTTTTAAAGCTCTGATATTTTACATTTTATCATTCTATGAGGATTTTAAGACATGCATACAACAGTACCATGAGAAATGTTACTCATTATTTTCCTTCTTCACTTGAGATAGAACAAGAGAACATAGGACTTAAGTTTTAGTAGGAGAATTTCATTTAATATCAATGAACCTAAGAATTGAGGAATTGAAAAGACTACAAAAAAGCTTATAAAACTGTTGTCTTTGGAATTTACAGAGAAGAGTAAACTTTACCTTAGAAGACTTAGGTATATAAAGGCAGTACATGAAACTAGAGAATCCCTTGAGGGTCTTGTCAGACTCCTAACCTATATGTTAAAGTCAGGGGGAGAAATGATCCACAACAGCTAACATTTCTATACTGGCTTTTGTTTACCAAGAATTTTTTCACAGACATTAAGTCATTCGGTCTTCCTAATAATCTTTTGCTGCCAAGCTTTCTTTCTGGAGTGGCTAAGTCCCTTGTTCAAAATCACACAGCTTGAAAGATGTCCCTAGATTTGACCTTCTGAATAGCAGGGGAGCTCTTTTTCCTTTATGCCAGTCTATAACCCAAGGAAGAGTTCGAGCTTTCTGGTAGTTTTTCTCTACCAGCTCTGGTATTCCCATCACTAATATAATTACCCAATGAAAAATTGTTGATGTCAGATATTTTACTTTTCTTCTTAGCAGAATTAGGGAAGAATTAATATTCTTCTAAGGAATATAGCTACCCCTAAATTTCATCCAATTGAAATTCGATGATGTAACCAGATATTCCCTAGCTGGGAAGCATATACTGTAGCACAAAGAGAAGTTCATTCCAGAAGCCAAATAGAATGAGGGCAGAAAAAGAATTTTTAAAGGAGCAGATGTAAGGACCATTTTTTAAGAGGAAAAAAAGAAATAAATGACTTGCCATCATGGAATTACAAAACAGACATGGAAATTCACATGATTTAAAGTAAGAGAAAACAACAAAATAAAATGAAAAAGCACATATGTAATTCCTTCATATTTATTTCTTAATTTTTGTCTCAACAAGTAAAGTAGTATACTTAAGAGTAAAATCAATTAATTTTAATCACGTTTTCCATAATTTTAATTCTCTTTCCCTAATATGTCCACATAAAGTAATTACTTTGTAATTACTAGCATGATTAAACATTAAACAAATCTAAATCTTTATTTTGATAATCCAGGTCTGCCTATGAGGCCTCGTTTTATTACTTTATTTTAAATGGCGCCACACAGTCTACTGCCGAACATTTGTACTCCACATGTAGGATTTCCATGCTATATTAATAAAATGTCACATTGCACCAGTTAGTAAGAGAGTTTCCAATTATTCAAGAGTATAATGTCCTGGAGTACAAATGTACCTATAAAAGTAGATACACAATGGAAGACATGAAAATTTCAGATGAGAGACTCTGCTAATATCAAGCTATTGAATTGGAAGCCAACCAGTTCAAGTTCCACTAAGCAGTGTCATGTTTGTTTAGGCTTCCAGATGGAATTATATTATATTCTGTATTGATAAGGAGAGTTAGGTTCACTAATATAATGGTGACCATATTTTCAATTCTTATTTTGGAGGAACTGATGGTCCTTTGCCATGAAGATTGTTCTGCATCACCTAATTATTTTTTTAATCAATGATAATCTGAGTAAGTTGCTAGTGTTTTAAGAAAATACTCTATAAAAATGTTCCATCTCTTTACTTTCAGCCTAGATTTGGCAAAAATTCTTTATAGAATATGCTAAAGGGAAGATTAAGGATGGCTTAAAATTTAGACTGAGAAAATTCAAACTTTAGACTGAAAAAGTAGCAAAAGCATAAATGTGACCTCAAAAGTGAGAGGCACATGTACAGAGCTGAATGCTAAGGTAAAAGATATTTCAGAATTTAAGGGCAAATGACTCTAACCACTAACTTGGCCAACAAGTCAATAAGGGTGAATGATGTGATAGAAAAAGTGTTAGACTTAAGGGAGATCTGAATGTGAATGGCACCTCAGGGGGGCGCTTGTTAGCTATGTGACCTGGCGATCAAGTCACTTGATGTCCCTAAACTTGTTTTCTCATTAAAAACTGGGGTGCAGAAATACCTCTAGCATCCAGCCTTACTGGGCTATTGATCAAAAGAGCTAACCCATGTAAAACTCTTTGCAAAATTTTAAAGAGTCATATACATGTTAGCTATTAGGATCACAGAACTAGAAGGTTAATTCAAAAGACCATGTAGTCCAGCTTTCATTTTACAGATAGGGAAACTGAGGCCAAGAGAGATTATGTGATTTGCTCAAAGTTCCACAACTACATAGTGACAGAAGCAGGATTTCAAAAATTCCTCTTACCCCATATCCAGTGTCTTTCTATGGCACCACACCAATGAACACAAAATGTATTTCTCTATAATAAACTTGCCTAGGTTTTGTTTTAGAAAATTCACAGTGAGGAAATTCCCTTTACCAATGTGAGTTCACACTTGGCTTTGCAACTTATAATCTTAGAGAATGGCTTAGAGAAGAAGCATTAAACATGCAACTGAGTCCACAACACTCCCCAAGTGCAGCCCAAACAGCTTAAAATGTGGTTCTTCGCTGGTTTCAATGTGTTGATGTATTAATGCAAAAAAAAGTGTACTTTTCTAAGTCAATATGTGACTTGCAGGGATCCTTGTGCTCCCCTTTAGTGATCAGTCTGTTGAATCTGACACCACTGACTTAGAGGTTAAGTGTCTTGTCTAGGCTAACCAAGCTAGGATACATCAGAAACAGGGCTTAAACCCAAATCTTCCTAATTCAAAAACATGCCTTTTTTCCCACTCTACCACCCTACTTTTATTGTTTTGCTAACAGAGACAAACTCATACTAATTTTTGGAAATATTTATTTTTGGATTCATTTCAACCTTTTAGAATAACCAACTTGACTTTAAGGCTCTTTCTTAAGTCATTTTCCTTTGAACATTGGTTCCTTTAGATTACTGAATACATTTGCTTTTCTTTCCCATTGGATGGCTCATCTGGCCCACAGCAAGTCTGCAAGTAACATCCAAAGAGGGTGTGGTAAAGAGAAAGTCTGTATATACATACCTTTGGTATACCTGTGGTTCTGTGCCCACACTGTGTTAGAAACTTTACAAACAATACCTCATTTTATCTTCAAAAACACCCTGTACCTCAGGTCAGGGATCCCTATTATGAGCTTCATTTTACAGTTGAGGAAATTAAGGTAGACAGCTGATAAGTGACTCACCCAAAGCCACAAAGCTAGTAAATGTCCAAAGCAGAATTTGAATACAAATCTTCCTTCCTCCAGATCCAGCATTTTATCCTTTGTGCCAACTAAAGACTTCTGCTATACAGGAGATGTAGAAGCCTGGGCTGAATATGCAATCCTAGATCATACTGTATAGTACAAAAAAAATTCCCTAACATATGTATATTTTCTTATAATTCATCATTTTTGACCCAAAGTAGAGTATATAAAATTTCAATTAGCTGAAGGCTTCTCAGATACCAGGTTCTAGTTAACCGAGGTTTTAGCACAATTGTGTCTACAGGCAAAAATCAAGGGAAATTTGGGAATAATTTCTTGATGCGGCTGGTTTCTCTTCACGTTGGTATTTGTACATTTGAAACTAATGAACCAGTGCTACAAGGGCTTAGCTTGCCAATGATCTGAGCACCATAAATCTGACACTGGGAATTAGTAGGGTAGACTTTGGATTATACAGTTTAGGTCTTGTGGAATCAAATGGTTCAAACATAACAGCCGAGAACATTAAAATGACAGAAGGTGCTGTAAGTCACAGTTTATCCTATTTGCTCTCTCTATTTCACAATTTTACAAAAGCAAAAGTAAAGCCAACCGTTCTAGTCAAGTGCCAACGCTATGTATCATGTCAAGTCAAATACAGAAGAATGACCTTGGGTGGATCACTACACACCTCTGGGCTGGCTTCAGGATCCTCATCTGTAAAAAAATGAGAGGACTGTCCCAGATGGTTGCTTGGTTCCCTTCCATTTCTCTGTCTAAGATCCTATGATTTATTAAGTCAAGAGATCACCCTGTTTTCTTGGCTTTATTGCTTTCAGCACTCATTTTCTCATGTCAATCTCACTTCTCAAACTCTCCTCTCCCCTCTTCCATCCCCCCAGTATAAGGAATGCCATATCAGGAAAGGATTAAGTTGTTGACAAGGGCAATTTAAACCAAAGTAAAGTGAAACTTCTTGATACCACCGATGTTGGGGACAGAACTGTCAATCCCTAGCCCTGTTTTGACTGAGTTCAATCACAGTAGTTACATTCTAGGGGCGTTATTAGAATTGTAGAATATGTGGATTGGGATAAGAGATATATAGAATTGTATAGGACACATATATATGTATGACACACATACACATACATCTTGCATATATGTACACATCATATATAGATTCATTATTTACAATTATCTAGGTTTTATAGATAAACCATACCTAAGACCTAGACTACATATGTAATACACACATATACATACAAGTATAAAACACATATACAATATAGTTGGGTGTAAACATGTACACAGGTATTTATACATATATTTATAAATGTATGTAATGTCCATATAGTCTAGATTTGAAGTCAGAAGGCCCAGGTTCAAACCCTGCTTCTGCTACTCACTACCTTGTGCTCCATCTCCAGCCTTTAGTTTCCCCATCTGTGAAATAAATGGGGGAATTTTTTGCACCAGAAAACCTCTAAGATTCCTTCCAGCGCTAAAGCTATGATCCTAGTGTATTGGGAAATGAAATATTTTTTATTGAGAAAAAAGGTGGCTATAGAGACATAAAAGGTCTGGTTTAATTTCCTATTTTCTCTTCTTTGGAAGTACATCAACTATTCAAAACCTCAAACAAAAGTTCAAGAAGTATAGGACTCTCTCACCAGAAAGACCTGTGTTTAAATTTGGCCTCTGAAACATATTAGCTGTGTGACCTTGGACAAGTCATTCAACTTCTGTCTACCTCAACTGTAAAATAGGGATAAAAATAATATCCACTTCACAGAGTTCTTGTAGGGATCAAATGAGATAGTATTTTTAAAGCCTCCATCCCTGGAATGCAAACCCTGTTCACCATCTTCTTTTGTAATTCCTAGTTTCTTTTAAAGGCTTAGCTCAAGTACCACTTTCCCCAGGAAGTCTTTCTTGATTTCTCCAGCTAATAGTGCCTCCCCTGTCTACACATATAGCTTTATAAACTTATGTATATGTATGCACATATCACATATATACACACACATCACATACATATGTGTGTATTTGCTGTCTCTCCTTTGACTGAACTATAAGATACTTGAGGGCAAAGCGTGTTTCATTTTTATTTTTGCAACCCTGGTGCCTAACACCACGGTAAGTACTTAAAATGCTTTCTGATTGAGAACATAGTATTTTGTTATATAACAGATGCTACTATTCACTTTACTTGAAGCTTAGATAATTCTTTAAATTCCTATGGGGCAACTCCATAAAGTTCTACTATGTGCCATTTCAAAAGGGAATACCAGAATCTAAAGACATGATACACCAATAAGAACCTAATACATCTTGCTTGCTATCACTTCACTGCCCCAAAATCTTTTAATAGCTCCCTATTAAATAGCTTGACATTTGGTGAAAAGGTTGGGGAAGTGAGATGGCTCAGGGGATACAGTAACAGGCTTGGAATCAGGAAAACCTGAGTTCAAATTTGCCCTTAGATTTTTACTAGCTGTATGACCTTGGGCAAGTCACTCAACAGCTATTTGCCTTAGTTTCCTCATCTGTAAAATGGAGCTAACAATAGCATCTGCCTTCCAGGGTGGTATGGGGGTCAAATGAGATAATAGTTACAAAGTACTTAGCACAGTGCCTGGCACATAGTAATGTT
The DNA here is from genome assembly GCA_023548195.1 of Bettongia penicillata ogilbyi. Classification (NCBI taxonomy): domain Eukaryota; kingdom Metazoa; phylum Chordata; class Mammalia; order Diprotodontia; family Potoroidae; genus Bettongia; species Bettongia penicillata. Next base: position 3,189,702 of record JAJHZJ010000250.1, read on the forward strand.
TGCTATTGTTATTAATCTCTTGAAGTAGTTTTGCCATGTATTTAAACTCTAAATGTAATATTTTGCATCTAACTTTTTTTGTGGGGGCATTAATCGATCTAGAAATGGTAAATAACCAGGAAAGATTTATCTAGGAGCATGACGCGTTGACATTCAGCCATTTCTGCCTGTTCCTACTACTGCTGGGATACAAGGAGACTAATTTAGGAGAAAATATGGAAAACTTTTAGCAGTCATCCTTAACTTCAGGCTAGTACCTTCTCTCTGAGATCATCGCCAGTCTGTCTCGTATTTGTCTTGTGTGTGATCTCTCCCAATACACTGTAAGCCCTTTGAGGACAAGGAACGTTTTTGTGTTTCTTCATATATTCAGTGCCTCAGCATGATGTGTGTAGGCTGTTAATAAATACTGGTTGATTTGATTTGAATTTTTAAGGATACAAAGGAACTATATCTGAATTTGGTAGTTGATGTGAATGTTCCCTTTTATTAGAAACCACAGTTCACCTCACATAGATTAAGCTCATTCCTATGTACAAAGCACTAGGCTAGGTAAAAGGGGAGAGATGCAGGGACAGAAGCCAATATTGACTCATCTATGCAGTCCCTGTCTTCATTAAGATTACAGTCTATTAGGGCAATATCATAAGCTCAAAGAATTAGAGATGGAAGGGATCTCAGAAGCCTTTTAGGCAACTCCATTGTTGTACAGATAAGGACGCTGAGGCTCAAATCAGGTAAGTGACCTGTCTGACCAAGGTCAGACAGATAGGGCCACATATAAACATAACTATTATATAGATAGATACATTATTTGTGCATAAGAAGTAGAAAATGTTAAACTTCTGGTGCTGGTTTGGGGCAGAAATCAGAGAAGGCAGAAGAAAACTGGTGAGACATTCTATGTGCTGTGCCACCAGCTGCCAGATTACATGGAGAGAAGACTGGAGCGGAGCAGTATCAGCTTGTAGAGCCTTGAATGCCAGGCTAAAGAGCTTCAACTCTCTTTGGCAGGGGGTGGGCTGGAGAATAATAGTAAAGCAAGATGTTCTTATATATATGTGCTTTTCTTGGTATAACTCTTCTTTAGATACAGATATTCCTTTGTGAAGGTGCTAATGACACTGTAGGAACTTAGCTGCCTTTGCTCATAAAGTATTTAGTATTTTCTTCTGAGAAAACGGAATTGTACCATATAAAAGGTAAATGAGCTCTTTTCTACTCTCAGAAATAAACCTGTGAAATAAAGATAATAATATGAACTTTAATTATACATTTACTTTTCTTAGGGTTTTCTTTTCATTCTCTAAGAGCATAATTTAGAGAGGAGTTGGAGTATTGGCCAAGAAGTTCCTTGGGACAATGAAATCATTGGTCCATAACAAACCCCTTCCCCCCATACCACTTGCTTTAAAAAAATGAGGTCATTTGCTGATTTCTGCAATTGTTAAAGACAACAATCTTAGGGAGAATGGTACTTGTTTCTATCTTTTCCCAATTTAATGAAAAAAATAAACTATGAGATTCATACATTTAAAGACACTTTTAGGCAAGAGTTCCATAAATGAATCTGAAGTATCATGACAGTGGTTAGAAAAATGTAATTTAAATTACTTGGCTGAGATGTGATTGAAAAAAAGTGCTCTATTACTTAAATGATTCCTTCGAAAAATTTAAAGGGTGATTCAATAACGTTATCAGTTATAAGAATAATAAATGGATTCCAAAGTTAATAGTGATAAAATGACATGCTAGTATGTTTTATAGAATTATAACTTAATAACAGAATACTGGAAGTTCAGAGTTGGAAAGGACCTTAGAGGTCACCTCATCTCTTAAAGAAATTGCCCAAGGTCATAGAGTAAGTTCATGGTGGTGCTGGAGAAAACCTTGAGATTTTCTGACTCCTGCTCCAGGATTCTTTTGTCCCTGTATTTTGTTTCATTTCCCCATAAATCTGAAAACATCTTAAATCAAGCCAGTCTTCCAATGCATTCATATATATCACAGTCATGAGTACTCCTTGGAAATTCACAATCAAAAGATGGACATTTAGTTAAATGGCAGTTCATGTATAATGAAGACTTTTTGATGTAATATAGTAACAGTAACACATGGAGGTATACAGTGTATAATATTTGCAAAGAATTTTAACATATTATCTAATTTGATCCTCCTCCCATCACTTTGTAAAATAGGTGCCATTATCATCCCCATTTTACAGGTGTGAGATGGATTAAATGGATTTCCCAGAGTCACACATCTTCTAAGTGCCTTAGAAGGCAGGATTCAAACTCAGGTCTTCCTGACTTCAAGTTCAGCATTCTATTCACTGTATCACCTATGAGTTTTCTTTAGGCTGAGAATAGGTGTACAATGATCGATCTGTTTTACCTGGTACTTTGAAATCTAGTGAATACATGAATCTGTAATCTGTCCAGTCCAGACTCAACAAATGGGAAATGGAGTCCAGGAAACTGGGTCTCCTTAGCATTGTGTTCTCTGCCCCTGACCTAACTGACCATAGAAACTCAACTTAATGGTCACTTAATTGCTATATGTGATTTCAGTATTCTGAAAAATTTAAGGTCAATACCCAGAGTACCATACCATTGCTGCAGTTTTAGAATGTTATAGCTTATCATCTTGAACACAAAACCATGAGAATTAAGAGAAGCTGGAGAGGTCATTGGAATTTAATTTCTCAACAAGTCTAATATCAATTTTCTGATCTCTAATAAGGAGACTGATGAATGAGATTATCTCTAAGATCCCTTCTTGCTCTGACAATCTATGATCCTCCATCCAAGCAGGAAGTGACTTTTTTTATCTGAGATAAATAAAAATCTAACCTACCTTTAAAGATATCCAGAGAAGGCTATTATTTGACTTCACTGAGTAATTCCTCATGATAAAAGCAGCTTATTTTCATCTTTAGTGCTTTACTCACACCAATCCTTTAAATAGGATAGCAAAAATATTAATATTCCATTTGAACAGATATGGAAATTGAGACATAAAATGGTTACGTCTTGCCTAAAGACATGAAACCAGTCAACAGTAGTTCTAAGACTTGAATTCACATTTTCTAATGCCAAGTCCATTCTTTTTCAATGACATTATGAATCACTCTTTAATATCAAAAAATATTTCATTTATAGCTAAGTTCATGCCATTCCACTATTTCATCCTTCTCTCTCCTTCATGGAGAATAAAAAAAAATGTTTGTCCGCATTCATATGAGACAAGTTAAATATATTTAGTTCCTTTCCACTCTTTTTTTCCTCTAGTCTTTCATTCTTTTCTTTATTTTTCTGGACTGTTCAAGCTAAGGAATGTATTCTACTATCCAGAGCATTCAAGTTAATTTAACAGTGAGTTCAGGATTGACTCTTTCTGAAAACACTTTTAGGTGTCTTTTAGGGAGCTTCTAGTAAGTAGCCCAGTGGCACAGGGGATGCAGAATGTTGCAGCTGGAGAGGGAGACCTGGGTTTAAATTCCATCTGAAACTTATTAGCGGTGTGACTCTGGCCAAGGTATTTAACTTTTCCAAGCTTCAGTTTCTTTCACCAGAAAAATGAAGCCAATAATAGCACCTATGTCATAGAGTTATTTTGATGAGCAAGTGAGATAACATATGTATAAAACTTTGCAAATTTTAAAGCGCTATGTAAGTATAAGTAAATATCTATTATTATAGATATTTAGGATTCAGCATGTCTCTCTTTGGCATCAGTGAGGGCTTGAGAGTCAAGCCACTCTCCCCCCTCAAAAAAACAAATTAATATTCCTCTGTTTCCTGGATGTGTATCCCAGCAGAGAGGGGGGTGGGACATAGTGGAAATAAAGCTGAATTTAGTATGAGAAAACTGAATGATCGCTGACTCTGTGTGACTCTGATGAAGTTGAGCTCTCCCTGGGTCTTGGCTTCTTCTGTAAAAAGAAGATAAAAATACGTGCCCTGTGTCCATCACAAGGTTGCTGGAATGATCAGAATTAAATATTGCAAGTGCTTGTCAAGCTGTTGATTGCAATATGAACTGTTGTTCTTAACAAGCAATCCCCAATCACTCACCTTACAAATGGATGCCTTTGATCTCAATAGGGATCAGCTAGGAGTTTAGTGAGATCGTTACTATCGGATAAATCACCTGAAGTGCTACTGACTGGGGGACAGGAAGCAGGGCAGTTGAGATTTCTTTGTTTTTTAACATAGCAGTTGAGTTCCTTTTACATGTAACATACACATATGTGTTGAATGTATATATGCACACACAAGAAGATACACAAATATATGCATATATGTGTACACATGTATGAATACACAGCCCATTACACAACTAGTATGGATCTGAGATGGAACTTGAACTACTGACTTCCTGACTTTAAGACTGGCTCTCAATACTTGTACATACAAACATGTATATATTTATAAAATACACATTTGTACACGTACACACATATGTACATGTATGCATGTGTGTATATGTATGTGTATATATATGAAAAACAGCATCACAGTTGTATGATATCCTTTTCCCTTAAAGCTTATGGATGAACATAGCAGGTGGGGATAAAGAACAGCTTGGGAACAATAATGTTGAAAGTATTTAACAGGTCCCATGAATCCTTACAAAACATCTCTATGAGGGCAAAGGCTGTCAGGTATTCTTTTGTTTTCAAATACCCATTTTACAGATGGGGAAAACTAAAGTCCTAAGATTTAAAGGGACAGGGTAAAGGTCAAAGGCTGATGCACTAGAGCCACAGCTGCAAACAAAGCCCAGGACAGTAGTCCATGAATTTCAAGCCATCTTAACTCTCTACACAGGAGCTGATTATAGTGATTATTTTGAATGCAAATTAAGACGTGATTATAGGGAAATAACAATGCAGGTCAACGATATCCTTTATTGTTCTAACATTTATTTTTTTTTTCTAGAGGGGAAAATTATAGACATGAAACAAATTAAGCAACCTTTCTTTCTTGGTAAAGGCTCTTCCCTCACCCCCCACAAAGATTCCCTCTTTGTGCTTTTGTTTAATAGAGGGAAAGGATGCTTTGTCTCTTAGGCGATATTGAGATAGGTGCTGCATTAATACTTCCCACTTTCCTTATTTGAATTTTAAAAGGATTTGTTAATATATTATTCCAGAAAGGGCGGTCATAAATATGAAATCAAATTAAAAAAATGAATATTCAATGAATAGTATCCTGTAGAGGCCAAGCATCTCTAAAGATGACCCCTTGGAAATCTTCGTCCACTAAAGCCTTGTGATTAACCTTTATTGGTCTCTACATTTGCACTGCTAGCCTATCCCTCTATTATCAAAATTTTCTGTTCCCATTAGAAGAGAGACTAATTTATATGCCCCCTTAAACTTTAAGTAGATTCTCTTGAGTGTGAGATCCACAAAATGTCTGCCACAAAAAATAAAAATAATAAAAAAAACCTTTAGCTTTAGAAGGCTAGTGTCACACATGTATTGTTGGTGTAACTATGGTAACCTACAAATGCCACCAGTGTGTCCATTTCATACACAAATGAGGGGACAGCTGTGGAGTCCACATGTCTGCCAATAGAATAATAGATGTGAACAGGGATGGCCTGGGTCAGAAAATTACAACTCATTTATATTAATCAGAGCTTTCACATAGCATCCCAGGCTCTAAGCTATAAAATGGAAAGGAACATAACATTATGAGGATAATTTTTAGGCAATAGCATTCAAAATAAGCATCCTCAGTAGTTACAGGAACATTTTATGAGAGTGTTTCAAAGTCAAAGTTGCTGGGACCCTGTGTACTGTGTAGATACCAAGTTTCATCATTTCATTTTCTGGGTCTGGCTTCTTGCATTCATCTCAGTAGTGACTTTCAATGGCATTATATCCATTTACTCCTATCCAAATTAAACCTTGATATTATTCACATTATTAAAAGTTCTATTTCCAAAAATATTTTATCATCATCTCTGAATATTAGATCTGGAAGAAGACCTTTGTGATAATTTAGTCCAATCTCTTCACGTTCAGTGATGCACCCAAGGTCATACAGCTAAGGAGGGACACATTCAAGACTAAACAGAAGATTCCTGGCTCCCAGGTCAATGTTCTTTCTACTAACACCTGGTATTTACCAAATTTTAAGCAAAGGATATTACATCTTTCCAAAGAGTTTTATAAAACTATTTAAAAAGTTAAAACCATAATGGATTCACTAAGGTATTATGTTAATTGATTTGATAAAAAGTATAGATGATATTGATATATAGATAGTACTGATAAAAGTTTAGGATCCCTGATTTAGAAGAGACATGAATGGTTATCTAGCCCAACCCCAGATCCTGAAAAGGGTTGTGTAGATACTGAGAAAACAGTCTAGGAAAAAACACATTACCTGAGAATACCCTGGAATAAGGTTAATTCTACTGCTAGAGACACAGAGCAAGTATATTGATGGATTACTTTCAATCACAAACATGGACAAAGAAATTAAGCAACACCAGGGTTTGCCATTATTGAATAGGACAATCCCCCCAACCCTGCCCGCACCAGTCCCTAAACCATTTAAGTTTTGAGCATAAGAATTAGATGGCATCTTCTTTCTATGCTGCTTTGAAGCTAATGAGACCAAACATATTTAGCTTTGCATGATTTTAACTACTTAAATGTAATTTCAACTTCATATGCTAAACCTTACCCTAAATAAATATTAATCAAAGTTCTATTCACTAGTTAAAGATGGTTCCATTGTTTCTAGGAGCTGAAATATGATTCTAAAATGGAATGTTTTATCTCCAGATTGGCTTACACCAAAAATAGAGTTCAGCACCATTTAAAAAATGTTAAATACAATATTTGAACAGCCATATATTAAATTTCAAAATGAATCAGAGAAAGCCTATTATTTCATGACTTGAAAATGTAATTTTAAGAATGCTTTATGAAAGTCTAAAGAAATGAATTTCATGCCTTATAATTTACCATATTTTTCTTCATGACCATAAGACTCCTCATTGGCATTTACAATCAACAAAGTTATTCTAGCAGCCAACTTTCTGAAACCACAGAAAAAGTCTATTGAATTTAATGGCCCTTTTTCCTGGGGAGTCAAAGGTTCAAATCCTGGCTCTGTTACTTGTGTGTGTGACCTTAGGCAAATTGCTTTATCTCTCTAGGTCTCAATTTCCTCATTTATAAAATGAAGAATTTGGATTCAGTGGTCCCCAAGGTCCCTTTTGGTTTCAAATCCTATGATGCTAGAACAAGAATTCTCAACCTGTGGTCCATGAAACTGTTTATCGATAATATTTGATAACTGTACTTCAATATAATTGGTTTCCTTTGCAATCCCATGCATTTTGTGCATTTTAAATGATTATTCTGAAAAGGGGTGCATAGGTTTCACTAGATTTCCCAAGAAAGCCACAACACACAAAAAAGTTAAGAACTGGTATGGTTAAATAACTCAATATTAATTACTATAGCTGAGGTGGTTAAAAAAACATGCCTAGCTTCAACAATATGGGGATAAAGACTAAGTTTATGGTGGTCTCAATTCTAACTATTTTCCTTGATTTTTCAGAATCTCTGGCTTGGTCATTACTATCTGTAATTAAGATTCAGAAATAGGGCTAATAGATGGATCTAGTTTCATGAATTCTATTTTATTCTATATGGTGCCTTTTCTAACATTGTTTTACCCTTGATGACTTATTAAGGTCAGATTTTTGAACTTTGTTTTTAAACTTAACTCCAACTATTAAGGAAATGCTTTCTAGAAATAGGTTAATAATACCAGTTCACATTGAGAAGGGATTTTCTATCTAGAGCTCATTTGATCTCCATAAAACTGCCATGAGGTCAGTGGCATGATTATCCTCATTCTACAGATAGGGAAAATGAAGTCTAAGTGACTTGCTCATGGTTCCATGACTACTGTAAACCTGGAAATTGAACCCATGCCCTCCTTGCCTCAAGTCCAGCATCATCACCTGGCTTCCCAGAAGCAGGTTCACATTTAAATTAGAAGGTCTGGGTAATTTTTAAAGCCACTAGAGCTATTTCACAAAAACCACAGTTTCTTGGTATTCAATAAAAAAGCTTATCATATAGTTTAGAAATGTCAAGTTTATTTCGTTTATCTTTTCAGTCTCTAAAGAAGGTAGTCCCAATTTTCCGCATCAACAAAAGTACTCTAGTCTGATTTTTAAAAATTATACATGACATCTCTAAGACATTCACCCCCCTCCAAATGCACACTTTCTTGGATGATATAACATTTGTGGACTATAACTTTTTCTTGTTTAAATTTGATTCAGTTTATTTTTTCCCTGAGAGAACGATGTCTTATGGGTAAAAGGCACTGAACCAGCACAAAATAATTTAAGGAAACATGTAGAATAGCAGACTAACATCTGTTGTTTCCCCCCCTCATAACACTGAACCCTCCAACACAATGCTGTCTTCTTTTTTTATGTCCCTTTCAATGAAGCTATAGAATAGTGAAGAAAACCCCTTCTTGGTGAATAGAATAGGTCCTTTTACTCTTGGACACTGTTTGAGACTCAACAAAGGAAGAGGCAACTGGTGCTGGCACATTACTAGGTGCATTCACCCAGCCTCACGTGCAGCCCACGCTGCAAACCCTTTGTACCCCATGTTACACAATAGCAGGAGGTGAACAGTGCACTGAGTGTTGTCTATCAAGCTAATGTTAGCAAAGATGGAGGCAAGCTCTTCCTTTGTCGTCCCTGTGAATCGCACAATTCTTACAAACTTTTGCAATGGTGCTTACACCTAGTCACATACAATACACAAGGGATCTGAGAGTGTGGCAATTTTATATTACTACCTAGTCTACAAGTTGGGCAGTAATTCATTCAGCAAATATTTGTCAAGTTCATATAAGGTCCTATAGCTTGTCCTTAAGGGGCTTACAGACTACTGGGAGTCTGTGGGAGATGGTCAGGGAATACACATACACACACACACACATACACACACACACCAATTTCAAGAGGAAGTTCTAATAACTGAGGTGGAGGCAGGCAATAGTACAATCAGTAAAATCCCCTATAGGAAGAACCTGGCAAGTGGGACATGAGCTGGGCTTTGGCAGAAGCTAGAGCCAAGATCTGAAATTTTTTTAGCCAGATGGTTAATATTTCCAGGAAGATCAACAGCAATGTTAATAACTACATAACTATATGAAATAGGATCTATCTATCTATCTATCTATCTATCTATCTATCTATCTATCTATCTATCTATCTATCTATCTATCTATTGTAGGGATAGTAGTCCAGTCTAAATGTTATCTCTGTCTCTCTTCTTTTTTTTCATAAAACCTTCTTTGATCTTACTCCACGCCCTCTGGATGCTCAGTTTCCACATAATGAATGATCATTGCATTCCTAGCACCTGGGACAGTGCCTTACAGATGGCATGCACTTAATACCTATGCAATACATTTAACTAATCTGAAAAAGAATGTTAATGAAACCACTCCCCAGCATCAAAAACAGCTTTACGTGCTCACGGCTTCATAAAAAACCTTATTTACTGATCCAGAAAGTAATCTCTGAATATTACACAAAATACAAACAGTCAGGTAGAGAGTGAGCTTTACTTTTGAGCTTTTACTACAATAGCACTCAAAGAATTTGGCTCCTGAATAAAGGTGACAACAAGCCATACAATTTCCAAACAGAAAAACTCACACTGTGCCTTTATTCCCTTTTCTTAAGGACCATTGTTGACTGAAGACTCCTTGTCTTTTAAAATTCCTTCATGTGAATGGATGAGGCAAGACATCTGCCAGGATACACTCACATTTGCATGCAAATCAGAGACTTAGGGACACACATGCTCCTGGTAGCCAAACATCACTTCTACTCTGTATTTATGGTGTTCAAACTTGGTTTCTGAACTTTGTATTCTCACGATGAACTAATTATTTAAAAAAAATACAAAATAGTATGTTGGATAAGACCTCTAGCATAGGGAGATGATGTGAAATCGTGAGACTATAATGGCTAAAAGAAAAGCAAAAGCCTTTTTCTCCAGAAAACTATAGGTAAAAAGTTATTTCAGCAGAGTAGTTCCTGTTATTGAACTGTTACAGAAATTAGAAAAAAGAAATGTTTCTCTCAAAGTCTTGCCCTCCTGTTATCAGGTGAGTTTCTCTCAGCTATTATAGTGTGGTCTAAGCAGATGCACTGGCATCATGAGTGTAGGGCTGCACTGTTAACCCTTGACTGGGATCTAATGTAAGAGCCAGTCCAAGGCACTGAGGGGTCCGCTATTCCCCTCCTCCCCCACCAACCCCCACTTCCTTGATAATCGTAGTCCCTCAAATAGACCCAATGGACAATATTATTGCTGAACTCCTTCCCGCCCCCCCCCCCTTTTTACAATGCAGAGACATTTTTATACCTAATCCCAGCCAGACAAACAGTTCTTTAGAGAAAGAATTGGAGAGAAAAGAAGGAGGGATGCTCATTTTGCTCTTTGGCATTCCTCTCCTATACACTTCTCTCTCCGGGCAGTACAAAGGACACTTGCTGGCAAACTTTCCTTACTGACTTCCCTGATGGAGTGAGGTTGGCAGCAGTGCTCATACAGCTCCTTTAGAAGATGCCTCCCTAAAATCACGGGCATCCTTCGACTATGGGCTCCCCCACTACCCTCTGTAGGTTCAGCTATTAGCTAAGACAAAAATGCACTCCGACATACTCAAAATGTTTCCAGGTGTGCCTGCTCCAGTCTAGATCTGTTTCCTAGCTTTTCCCTCTTCGTCTCCGTACCTTTTCCCCCATTTAACTAGAGCTTTAATCACGACCTCCCCCTTTTCAAACGCCGCTCTTTCGTTCCCTCACCCTTCTGTGTCTTTCCTTTTCTCCCTTCATATTTTCAGGAGTTCTTCTCCCCTCCTCTCCATCTTTTCCTTTCTTATCCGTTCTCTGCTGCCTTCCCCTTCACATCCCATCATCCCCCTTTTCTCCTTATCCCCTGATACTGCCCTCCCCCATTCTAAAAGCCAGTCTTCCTCTTTCCTATTCTCTGCCTCTTTCTTTTCTTCTCTCCGGTTCCGCTCTCCCCATTTCTCCTCTTTAACTCGCAACGACCTCCTAGTCTTTGCTGGGATCTTTTCTCCTCTCTTCTCACTCCCCCTACCCCTATACATTTTCCTTCTCTCCAATCCTGTGGGCATTCTCTACCTAGCACCCCCTGTCACCCCTCCCCCGTTCGTCCCCATCCCCCCGCCGCCCCCGGCGTACCACCCCGGTTTTCACCTTCTCGGCTCCCGGTCCAGCCTCCCCTGCAGCCCTTAGCGGGACCCACGTCCCGGAGCCGCCGGACTCGTGCGGCACGTCCAGCCAAGTTTACCGCGACTTCCCTCCCCGAGTCCCCAGCCCCAAGGGGACGTCGCACTTACCCAGCGGGGCCCGGCGCGGGGGGGCCCGGGTGTGCGCGGACAGATGGGGGGCTGGAGAGCGGCGGGGAGGACCCGCGGAGGCTGGACTGAGCCGCAGCAAGAGCGCGCACCCGACCCCGGCGCTGGAGGCGGGGAGCCCGGGGGATGGCAGGGCTCCGGGGAAGCAGCGACACATTCAACAGGGGCTGCACGGGGAGTCCTGGAGCGGAGGGGCCGGGGCCGGGGATCCGGGGCCGGGGAGCGGGGGCCGGGGAGCGGGGGCCGGGGAGCCGGGGCCGGGGAGCCGGGGCCGGCCGGCCGTGGGCTGCGGGGGGTGGGGCTCCGCGGCCACAGCGGCTTCCTTCCCCCGTTAGGTGACCGCCAAGTCCGGCCGCAGGCTCCTCGGATGGGGCGCCCGCGGCGGCGGCGGGGATGCGCCTGCCGTACGCCGCCGGTGCTGCCGGTGCCCAGGCTGGCGCTGGTGCTGACGGGGCCGCGGCGGCCGCCTCGGTCTGCCTGCCCACCCCGGCGCCCGCTCGTTCGCTCTCCCCTCGGCTTTGTGCTGCCCGCAGCCAGCGTGCACCTGGTGTAAGCAAAACAGGTCAGCTGATGGGGTGCGGGCTGATTGGCTGCTCCGCCGCTCCCCTCCCTCTCTAGCCCTGTGCCCCCCCCCGCCTCCCCTCCGTCCTAGCCCTACCCTCACCCCCCACCCTTCCCGTTCGCTCCCATCAGAGACCCGGGCAGGGCACCATCTGTACGGAGGGGCCGGTAACAAAGGGAGCGCGCCCGCCTGGCCCTGCCCGCGGAGGGCTGGCCAAGCTCGGTCGCCTATGGGGTGAGAGCGGTGGGCTCCTCTTTTTGTCCGGGGGACCGGCTGCTGGGGAAGGGGACTGAGTCCGGGCGCGGGGGAAGCGGAAGGCACTTGGCCCTTTCTTAGCCAGAGATGGGCCGGAAAAGCGAGTGCCAGGGGGAGAGCGAGAGCACAATGGGGCCAGATCGGCTGCTCCTGGGAAGACCTCTGGCTCAGCGGTCAAGATGCATTGTTTAAAAACAGAACAAAACACTTGGAAAAATGTAGGAAAACATATACGTATATCAAGGAAGAGAGAATTGTCAGCAAGGGACTCGACACTTGGCATGTGAAACAAACCAACAGACACTTCTCATGATCCGATAAACCGTATGTAAACCACACATATAGGTACATAGATACATACGTATCGGAGAAAATGTACACAGAACGTATACATTATGTGCATGTGTTTATTGTTTTCTTAGTGATGATTTTGAACCCAGATCTCTTGACTTCCAAATCAATACTGATTTCACCGTGCCATACTACCAGCACTTACTAGGGGACCTTTCCGATGGTTATTTTAGTAATTTGAAAACTGAACAAGTTGTTTTCACTATACAGAGCAGAATGCCAGATGCTGCTTGCTGAAATTGGAGATTAATAAAAGGTTTGGAAGTAATGATGATAAGGACGATCAGTCTTTTGGGAAGATAGTCTTTGCCTCAGTAGCAATCAGAAGATAAAAACCTTCTGAGGGCAGAGAAAGAGAGGTGGATTTAGAGCTAGATGTGGATGTGGTTCCAAATTCCAACTCTGCTACTTACTATGTGTGTGTGTCCTTGGACAAGTTATTTGACCTCTGTGGGCCTCAGTTTCCTCATCTGTAAAATGAAGAGATTGGAATATGTGATTTTGGAGGCTTTTTTCAGTTCTAAAGCTATGATCCTATGATCTTAAGTCACTTGGTCCTGCCAAAACTCAGTTTTCTTATCTATAACATGGGACTTCTCATATCTGTAATGCCCATATGTTTCCGTGGAAGGCAGTTGATATGGAGGTCCAGAACCAGCCTTGAAGTCAGGGCAACCTGAGGTCAGGTCTATCTTTGATAAATACTAGCCATATGACCCTGGCCACCTCACTTAATGTTTCCATATTCTAAACTATTCTCTAAGACCATAGTTTTAGAACAAGTGCTGATCTGTATTGGTAGAGGGAGTTTTATTCTGGGGAGTTCCATATGCAAATTAAGTCACAAGTCTGCTTCAAAGTGATAACAATAGCTAGCATTTATATGGCACTTTAAAGTTTGCAAAGCACTGGATGTAAATTATTTACAAAGATCCTGTGAGGTAGAAGCTAATGTTATCTACATTTTACAGATGAGGAAACTGAGATTGAGAGGTTAAGTAAATTACCCAGAGCCACAGAGAGCAAGTGTCAGAGGAGGAATTCAAGCTCTGGTCTTTCTATGAGTCCAGCGCATTATTTGCTACCTCAAGAAAAGAGAAGTGTCTACCTTACAGGGTGGTTGTGAAGATGAAATGGGACTGCATATGCAGAATGCTATATGAATGATAGTAATTAGTATTAATAAAGAGTTAAAGACAAACTTGCGGAAAAGGAAGGGGGATTCCAAGTTCCATTAAAGTCAAGGAGCCCACCTGGCATCAGGTATGATGGTGGCTAGAAAAGAATAAATGAGAGTTAAATCCAATTCTATTCTGTGAGATGGTTTCAGAATATGTCTTCATCTCCTTCCCTGCCTCCAAGGAATATAGACAGAAATGTCAGAAGATGAAGAGAAGGCAACTTAATAGGAAAAAGGAGCTTGGCAGGTTTCTTAGGATCCTTCCAACTTATTTTCCTGTTATATAAACGGAAATGAGAGACCTAATTTCTTTAACTCTCCATTCATTAATTTTCCCACCAGGCTGTACCATGAAAGAAGCTAAAGATTCTCAAAGTGAGAGACAAGAAAGGAGGGCGTTCTAGGCATGATGAAATACAAAGGCTCAGAGGTGGGAGATTCAATGGCCTTTATTGCAGAACAGCTGTCAGGTCACTCCACTCCATGGAGAATGCATGAAGAGGAAATAAGACTAGCAAGGTAGAGATCCTTAAGTACCAGGCACAGGATTTTGTCTTTTTATTTAGAAAGATGGTATCATAAGACCATAGAATTGGGAGGAAAAAAAACCCAAACCTCAGAAATCATCTAATTCAAAATTCTCATATTATAAAATGAGATACAGAGTGTTTGAGTTGACCAAGATCATCCAGATATTAAGTCACAGAGTTTGGATTTTAACCCTATTCCTCTGAATTAAGGCTTTTTTTTTTTACTGTATGACTCTGCCTTCGTTCATTCTTTATTATTTTTTTAAAAATTTAACCCCAGAGTAATTTTTTTCTAGATCATTGCTGGGGATGCCCGAAGTACCTAAAGGTGAAGATGGGAGTCTAACTATCTATCTTGAGGTATTCTGTGTTCTTAAGATTAGATTGGTTTGGGCAGCCACCTTGGAATTCTCTGACAAAACCTGAGCTGTCCTTTGAGAAATACTATGATTGGTGGCACTCCATTGACTTGATTCATGTGAAGAATAAAATAGGAGAGATGGAATTTAAGGGAATGAGGATGTTGGGATGTTGAGGTTAGAAACTGATCAGTATTTTGAGGATGTACATTTATCATACCATGAAAAGCTATAATCAAAAAAGCTGGAAACCTAGTGACTCAATTGAAATCTATTTATCAGAATTCTCAAGATACATTGAATGAGCCTTATTACAGTTTTATATACATATATGTATTTCAAAAAATCCACAGTAACTGTTAATCTCTTAGCTCATGATTGCTTTATGATTGAAAATCATGTTACAGTTATAACTGTTGGTAACTTTCATGCTAAGCATTTTCTTACCTTGAAAATCCTTTGTAATTTGTAAGGGATAAGGTTTTTTAAATGGACACTATCACTGTAATGGAATTTTGTCATCTTGCCTCTACAAAATGAATTTATTATGCGACCCTGCTTGAGGTTTCTGAAATGAGAATTATTGACCTTTCTATAGAAATCTAAGAATTACACAAGCAGCCAATGTATGAACCTATAAATGAGTCAATCTAAAACTTACACCAAATAGAGGTTAAGAGAAAAGGAATTGAGATGAATTGGAGCTGTAACACTTAGTCTTAAAGTGTTAGAACAAGAAGATATCTTAGAGGTCATCAAGTCCAAGAGTTATTAACCTGTTTCCAACATTTAAAAAATGATTAATAACTATTTCACTATAATTTTCTTTGTAATATTATCTATGGATTATATATTTAAAAATTACCATTATTCTGAGAAGAGGTCCAGAGTCTTCCCAGACTACCAAAAGGTTCTATGTGCACAAAAAGCTTAAGAACTTCTGATCTAGGCCAACTTTTTCATATTCTGATGAAGAAAGAGGACTAAGAGAAGGAGGAAAAGAGGTAAGAGAAGGATGATGATAAGGAAGACAAGAAAAAGAAAATGTAGAAGAAAAAGAAGAGACTACAGTTTTACTGAGGATGCTTTCAGTGAGCTTACCTTATACTCTAATATTTTTATTCAATTTACAAAAGTATTTTCATTTTGTACATTCCTCCGTAGTCTGTAGAACATCCTAAATAAAGCAATAATAGTAGGATAATGAATAAATTCAGGACCATTTCTATATACTCCATGAAAATATGAGAATGATGATATAATAGTAATGACAGTAATTGATGATGATGGTTATCTAAGAGCACATGATAAACAGAACACAAACCTACAGAAATACTTTTGGAATAAATAGGCATCACTGAAAAATTGGAAGGCCAATATAGGGAGATATTAAATTTTTAGAATGTAATAAAAGTGCTTTACATCGGATAGAGCCTATGAAATGACAAAAAAATCAAAAGACCCTTCATGGGAAACATTGACATCGATAAACTCAGATATGTCTCTGTGTTGACAAAGAATATTGAACAAATGCCTGAGTCATGCAGATTCAATTGTGCAAATGGAATGGGTTATGATGGAAAGCCAATAATAAGACTGAGTCCGTGGATGTTATAAAAGGGTTATTTGCAAGGAGTCTGAACTTAGTGGTCAATGAAAGTTTTGCAAGGAAACTGTAGAAATGGCGTGACGTATCACTGTAGGCTGTAAAAGTTCAATACTTATGTAACAAGACATGACCTCATGGATGGAATTCTACATCAGAAGCTCATTCTCTATCATGGACTGACAAGGCAAATCTTCATACTACAGATATAGAATTCAAAATATCCTAGAGAGCTCAAACAAGAACCTATAGAAGTTATACTATATCATGGACCAAACTTTTATCCACAGTATCCTGAACATAATAACATTGTTCCACAAAAACTTAATAATAACATTTTCAGTAGATGGTGGTAAGTTGTGGCTCTCTTCTAGTCTCATAATCTTTAAACTACAAAGAATAAAATAACTTTTAAAATATAAAGAGCTAGCAAAGGAGGTCACAATCATGAGAGCTGGATGTGTCACATATTATCCCTGTTCTCTTTACTGCCTCTGGAGTTGTACCAAGCATAGTTTCCTTGAGCTGGCAGAGGATTAGCTTACATTTTAGTGTCATGTATGTGTATGTGTGTATGTGTGTTCAATCATTTTAATTGTGTCTGACTCTTGGTGACCCCATTTGGGGTTTTCTTGGCAAAGACCAACTAGAGTGGTTTGCCATTTCTTTCTCCAGTTCATGTTATAGATGAGAAAACTGAGGCAAACAGGGTTAAATGACTTGCCTGGGATCATACAGCTGAGGTCAGATTTGAACCCACAGAGGTGAATCTTTCTGACTCCAGTCCTAGCACTCTATCTACTTGGCCAACTAGCTGCAATTCAGTTACAAAAAACTGTTATTGCATCAGCCTAGGAAATAATCGATAGAACATTAAATGCAAAAGAATAATAGCAGTATAGTGATTTGTTCCAGGACCATTTGTATCTGAGCACTATTAAAAAAGAATGAGATAATAACCACAGTAATAACTGATTGTGTGTGTAACTTTAAGGTTATCAATGCTTTTTATAAACATTATAGCCTTTGACCTTTACAGTAACCCTGAGAGGTAGGTACTACACACATGAATGTTTCCATTTTGCAGATGTGAAACCTGAGGCACAGAGAGGCTAATTTAGAGCATAAGAAAGACTGGGTGATTAAGGATTTGTTCCATGGTGTCGAACATCTAGGGAGATTTTTTTTCCCTCTGATCACCCCCATCCCTTTATTCTCTCACACCTAGTAGCATTCTGCCTACTCTATGCCATGACCATGAATCCCTGATAACTTTGCTCCGTCATCTTGACTTAGGTGTCCATCGTGTTGTAATTCATTCTTAGGGCCAAATGGCCAGCCCATTGAACCACATTTCTTCTCAATACAAAAATCTCAAGGTCAAGAGAGTGACTGCCACTGTGCTCACTTTTTGTTTTCTGTCAACTCCTGGGCTTCTACATGATCAAGGACCTTGAGATATGCCATGATGATGAAGGCATTTTTGGAAGGAGGCTAGACTATCTTTCCTCCAGTAAGACTTCATCTGACCATGACAAAGATTGATTCAAATGGAAGTTACCTATGGTCCAGTATATGGGGATGAAATTTGGAATCCCACAACTTCTTATACTGCAAGTGGGACTCTCTCTATCTGGTTATCAACCTGCTTTCTGCTGCCTTTCAGCATACGGATGTTCCAGGGGCTCTCCATCTCTACTGGGGGCTTTGTTTCCCAAAGCCCATGGTTCGTTCTTTAGGTCCTTCCTCCACACACCCCTTTATTTCCAATGATGCTTGTCCCAGGTATTCGAAATTATTAGCTATAAATCTAGGTGAAGTGAGTTGTTCAAGGCAACAGTAAATTAGATCAGTGTCATAATGAGAAGCTGAGTGTCTTGATTCCCAATCTAATGCTCTTTCTGTGACATTACGCTTGTACTCTACGATGTTATTACTTTTTTGCCTTACGGTTGAGCCAAGATGTTTTAATGAAAATTTATTTTGTTTTTATTATTATAGAATGTGATTAGAATGTTACCTTGTCCAACTTGCTCTGTTTCTGAGTCCAAAATGATCGTCAAATCACAAATAAAAATGTGAGAAAGGCTGATTTTATTTTCTTGATTAAGGACTATGTTTCATTAGAATTATTTTTAAATGAGAACAAAAAGAATCTATTCTTTTACTATTCCCACCTCAATTCAGGCCATATGCCATTAAGTACAATTTGACATAAGGTAGGCTATTTGAATTCTGTGGATTGCCGTTATTATGAACAATGTGTTTATATATGTGGAGATATACACATACGTTACGTCTATCTTACGGAGTCAGAAGATATTTGTTGATCCCAAAACATTCATTTTTAGCAACTCTGTTGGTATGGATTAGCCACAAGTTTTTTTCTTCAGATTGTTTACAAAGTTCTGGGTACTAACCATACAGATACAATGGACAGGACTCCTAAATGCAGACTTGGAGAAATGCTTTGCTTTCCCCCTCACATTTCATCCAGCAGTCTCTTTTTTCTGTCAATTCTGTCTCCATTTTACCTGCACTTCATTTTATTTTGTAATTGAAACCCTCATATTTTTCATCTCTGAGTATCTTAATGGTCCCTTATGGGTAAAACATTACCCATCTTCTATTTCTATGGACAACTAAGTGTTCACCCACCAGTTCCTACCAGGCTATGTGTGCGTATCTGGGAATCCACGCTCTCTTTTTTTCTCCTCCACCCCCAGCCCTTCACATCTCATCTTAAATTAGATGTGCAATACTGGAAACAGGATCTATGATGAGATTATCCAAGAGTCATGGTCTCAAAAGGGGGTTTAACTTAGAATTTTTTTCCTGTTAGTGATGCTAAAACTCAAATTGTATAAGTGATGCAGCAAATTGGAAATGCATCTGGTGACATTGGCTGGTGCCATTCAACAACTACTGAAAAGCTATTTGCTGCTTAGAAACAGGGAATTTCAGAACTGCAAGGTACCTGAGAGATCATCTTATAACCCAACCAAATCATTTTAAAGATGAGGAAACTATGTTAAGGTGAGAGGAGATAATATGTTAAGTGCGTAGAAAATGCTAAAGCTTTATATAAATACTCATCATCATCATTATTCCCATCATTATGTAACACAGCTAATTAGTGTGGAGTTAGGGTTAGAATTCATGTCTCCTAGCTTCCCATCCAAAGGTCTTTTCACTATGCAGTCACTTCTCATCAATACTAGGTAGAGAAGAGCATAGGGAAGCATCCTATCTCAGATGAGATAATGATAATAGATAGCATCTCTGTCTCTCTCTCCCTCTTTCTCCACACATAGACACACACACATCCATATCTACACATACATTTGTATACCTACATGTACAGTTTGCAAAGCACTTTACAAATATTATTCAATTTTATCCTCACAATAACCCTGGAAGGTAGGTTGCTATTATTATCTTCACTTTGCCTATTTCCTAATCTCTCTTTCTCTCTCAACCCCTTTATGGAGAGGTTGAGAGACTTGCCCAGGGTCACAGCTATCAAGCATGTGAGATTTAAACTCAGGTCTTCCTGATTTTAGGTCCAGTGCTAGGTCTACTGCACCACCTATAATGTAAATAAAGGTCTTTGTGGTTGTTGTCATTGTAATCAAGTCTGACTCTTTGTGACCCCATTTGAGGTTTTCTTGGCCAAGATGCTGGACTGGTTTGTCATTTCCTTCTCTAGTTGACAGATGAGGACCTGAGGCAAACAGGATTAAGTGACTTGTCTAGGGTTACCCAGCTAAGTATCTGAGGTCAGATTTGAACTCAGAAAGATGAATCTTTCTTATTCCATGCTTGGCACGCTACTTACTGCACTATCTAGCTGCCTCTTTCAAACCTTAGAAAGTACTAAATAAATGTGAACAATGATGATGATGATGTCCCTGATGTGTTCCCTGCTCTAGAGGAGCTTAGAGTCTTATAATCTTCCTTATTTATTATTTATAGTATAAGTATTCAGGTTGTAAATATTTTGGGACCCTCCTTTTTTCTTTCTGTAGCCTACCTTTTTCTATTTAATGTTAATATGAAGTATTACAAACATGGAAGAAAGGGTTGGATTGAGAATCCCATAAGTCTTCACTTTCATCTGAATTGAACAAAGGAAGATTGGACACCCAGAGAGCATTATATAGAAATAGATTAAACTCATCGCAGAAATAAGCAGTGAAAGGGATAGGAGAGAATTAATAGGTTTAAGGTTTAAAAGGTAGGTTTAAGAGAGAAGAAAGAATAGATAATGTAATAGTCATGAGCAAAACAAACTCTAATTTTGGAGAAGGCAATGTGAAGGGAGGTTTAAAAGGAAAGAAAGGAACAGTAGAAATCTGAGATAAGGAGTAGAGCATGGAGGAGAGAGGAGGAACAATGGAACAGAAACATATCTTGCAATTTCATAGGCTGCAAGCATTAGGGAAAACTTCACCACCTTCTTTGTAAAGAGGGGAGAAAGGAGAAATAGAGGAAAAAGTATAAAATGAAAGAATTGAGGGAAATTAATAATTAATAATCACAGCAGTGAACACAAATGTGTTGAACTCACTTATAAACAGAAAAGGATAGCAGAATGGATTACGAAGTAGAAACTCACAACATGTTGAAACACACACACATACACTCACAGAGGCATAAAGATTTACATAGAGCTAAAATGAGAAGTTGAAACAGAATTTATTATGCTTTAGGTGAACTAAAAAAAAGCAGGAGTAGCACACATGATTTCAGACAAAACTGTGGTAAAAATACATATCATAAAAAAGGAGATAAGCAGAGAAATAAAATAGTGATCCAAGCCGTCAAAGATGATCAGTCAATATCAATAATTGATACATATCCATTTAATTGAATAACATCTATGTACTTAAAAGGAAAGTTAATGGAATTTCAGAGAGTAAAAAACAATGAGAGACTTCATTGCATCCCTTTCAGACCTAGAAAATCTAACAAAAAAGGTAAACAGAAACCAGTTAAGGACCTTAATAGAAATCAAGGAAGAGATTCATAAATTTGAAAGCAAAGGCAAAAACAAAGACATTATATTTATAAAATTAGAAGATTAAAACATTAACACAGTTATCTAGTCTGATCAAAATAGTGGAAAACCAAATTATTGATATAAAAATGAAAAGTATTCAAAACAAATGAAAACAAAGGAAACTGTCAAAAATTATTTTGCCAAATTATGTGTCAACAAAACTGACAGATGAAATGGATGACCTCTTAACGAAAATGTAAATGTCCAAATTAAAGGAATAAGAAATAGAATATTTTAAATAACCCAATTTTAGAAAAAAGAAATGCCACAAAAAATTCCTAAAAGAAAAAAAAATCTTGTAGAAAGACCAGATGAATTTTCATCTAAATTTTTATCAAGGATTAAGGAACAGTTAATTATTTAGCTGTTTAAAAAATAAGAAAAGAATAGGCTCTTCTGAATTATTTTTATCATATAAATTTAGTCTTGATACCTAAACCAGGGAGAGACAAAGCAAAGAAATGATACTAAACACCAATATCCCTAATTAACAATGATACAAAATATTAAATAAAATATGAACATATGAACTTACAGCAATGTATTAAAAAGATTATGGACTGTGATCATGTTGGATTTATATTAAGGATGCAAGGTTGGTTCAATATAAGGAAAACTATGAATATAATAGGCAATATTAATAACAAAATAAAAACCACATGATTATGCCAATAGATTCTAAAAAGGCTTTAGTCAAAATGTTACCATTTTTTTCTTTTAAAAGTAGAAAATTCAAGAATAAATAGACCTTTCCTTAATATGGTAAGTTGTATCTACCTAAAAAAAAAACAGGAGCAAACATTATATGTAATGGAGAAAAGTTAGAAGTCTTTCCAATAAGATCAAGATAAATAAGGATTCTCATTATCAGTAATCACTACTACATAACATCATAAAGAAAAAGGAAACCAATTTTTATTTACTGTCTGGAGAACCCTGAAAATATCAGCTAAAATTCAGTGCAACAATGAATTAATCCACAAGTTTCCAACGTAGAAAATAAATCCCCATACATCATGTAGGATTTTTGTATGTTACCAACAAAATCCAGTAGCAAGAGAAATTTATTTCAATATAACTACGGAATGTATAAAATATTTGTTAGCCTTTCTACTGAGGCTCACTAAGGAACCATATAGATGTATCTGCAAAACATTTTAATGAAATTAGCCTTTAGAAAATTAGAGAAATATTAATTTCTTGTGGATAGACCGTGCCAATAGAATAAGAATGTCAATACTACCTAAACAAATGAACTCGCTTAATTTCATATCAATCAAATTAATAAAGAACTCTTCTGAAGAGCTTGAAAAAATAATGAATTAGGTATCTGTAAGAAGAAAAGTCATGAATAGCAAATGAAATAATGTTTAAAAGTGGGAAAGAATTAGGCCTGGCAATACCAGATCTCAAATTATACTAGGAAGAAGTAGTTATCCCAACAATTTTATGCTGGTATGATTGATCAGTGGAACAGGTTAGGTATGAAACATACAAAAGCAACAAACACAGGAGCATAGAGTTCAATAAACCCAATGGCTCCAGCTTACTACAACATAAGAACGTATTATTTGATATAAAATTCTGGGAAAATTGGAAAGCTTTCTGACCAAAATTAAGTATAGACCAATATCTTGTATTATATACCAAGATAATCTCCAAATAGATATGTGATCTAGAGATTTTTTAAAATGACATCATATATTGGAAGAGCAAAGGAGAAATGTCCTTTCATATCTATGAAGAGGAGAAACATTTATAACCAAACAAGAGAGAAGATCACAGAAGATATAAATTACATAAAATTAAAGAGTTCTTGCATAACCAGAACAAGTGCAATTAAATTATAATGCTGAAATTACCTGAATTTAAAGTTATAAACAGTTGATTAGGGAAAAAAATATCTTTGCAGTAAATTTTTCTGATAAAATTCTCTTATTCACAATGTAAAAGGAACTTACTTATTTATAAGATCAAGTGTCACTGTAAATGGCCAATGGATATTAACAGAAAACTTACAAATAAGACATCCAAGCTGTAAAAAACAAATGGAAAAAATGCGCCAAGTCGCTACTGCTGCTGCTGCTAGCTGGCCTTTATATAGTCCTTTGAGTTTTGGAAAGTGATTTACATATATTAATCCTATTTGAAAAGTAGTGCAATGAAAATTAAAGCAACTATTTGATTTTACCTCATATGCATCAGATCATCAGCCAATACCCTAGAGCTCTACTCAACATCTCTGCAACATCCTGGACCAAAAGGCACCCCCCCAGAGGCTTCTTCCATATGTGTATTACCTTTCCCTATCAAAATTTAAGTTCTGTGATGGCAGGGATGATGTTTATTTTTCAATTTTTATCTCTACTGCTTATCACAGTGCTTGACCTATAGTAAGTGCATTTTTTATTTATTCATTTATTATTTCAAGGGGGCAGAGTCCAAATCTGAGTTACATTTGGGTTTGGGATGTGCCATGTATTGGGGAATCCTCAGAACAACACATCTTTGTCATGTTACATTTTTGTGCTCCAAAGTCTTTTGACTCTCCTTTGCCTATAGAATAAAATCTCATCTCTTTATCTTTTTTTAATCTTGTTTTCAAGGTTCTCTACCTTATGACCCCTACCTAACTTTTCAACATTGTCTTCCACTATGGAAGTTATGGAATAACTCTAAGAGACGTGAATACTGGGGTGAGTTTTCCATGGACTATTGATGTCCTATAGTCCAGGGTGGGGAAGTTGAAGCCTCAAGGTGACATGTAGCTCTCTAGGTCCTCAAGTGCAGGCCTTTGACTGAATTCAAACTTCATAGAACAAATTCCCTTCACAAAAGGTTTGATTTATCTAGTATTGTATAAGACCTATACAATATT
The DNA here is from genome assembly GCA_023548195.1 of Bettongia penicillata ogilbyi. NCBI lineage: Eukaryota > Metazoa > Chordata > Mammalia > Diprotodontia > Potoroidae > Bettongia > Bettongia penicillata. The sequence goes on from JAJHZJ010000250.1 coordinate 3,213,947, forward strand.
TCAGGAGGTTATATCTTAGTTTAGCACCTAACTATTTCTGCTGTCTACTTTATCCATCCTTATAAAAGCATTTCCCACAGCTGACTACATGGATTGTATTGTATTTTGGAATGGTCTTACCTGGACTTTGACCAGACTTTTAGATAGGGGATTGAAAGGTTATTTGCTATGACATTCTCCCCCATATTATTCAGTCTTTTGTTTGACAAGTAATGTGCTGAACACTCTTCTGCCTGAAAAATAAATTAATCTACTGTTTAAAGTTCCATCTACAGGCACGATCTCTTATCCTTTTAGAGGAAAAATGTGGTCAAGGAGAAGACTAAGATTGAGAAGACTGTGATTATAGTCCCAAATAAGTTACTAACTAGCTGTGTGACCTTGGGTAAGTCTCCTATCCTCTCTAGGCTTCCATTTTCTCATCTGTGAAATGAAAGCATTCAACTCAGTGATCCCAGCTATGCAAGTCTTTGACTAGGTATAGCTATTATTAGAATTTCATTCAATCACCCTTTGGGGCAACTAAGTGGATAGGCTCAGAGTCAGGAAGACTTGAATTCAAATTTGACTTCAGACACTTACTAATATATGACCTGGATGAACCACTTAGCCTGTTTCCTCAGTTTTTTCATCTGTAAAATGGGGATAAGGATAATACCTACCTCCTAGAATCAAATAATGTAATAATTTTTAAGTTCTTAGCACAGTTCCTGGCACCAATCAAGTTCTATATAAATGTTAGCTACTGTTATTATTATTGGTTATTATTATTGTAAGCGTCACAGATGGAGCACGAGGACTGAAGTCAGGAAGACCTGAGTTCAAATGTGGCCTCAGTCACTTACTATGTGTGTGATCCTGGACATGTTTGACCCTATTTGCCTCAGTTTCCTCATCTATAAAATGAGCTGGAGAAGAAAATGGCAAACTTCTCCAGTATCTTTGATAAGAACACCCCAAATGGGGTCATGGAGAATCAGATATGACTGAACATCATTATTACTAATTTAATATTATAATGATGGTAGAATTTCACAGACTTGCAGAGTTGGAAAGGACCTTGGAGGCCATCTAGTTCAACTCATAACTGAACAAGAAATTTTCTCCACACCACATGGTTCCAAATGAAAATGTCCAAAGAGGGAGAACCCACTACCCTCCAAAATGAGCCATTTTACTATCAGAAAGCTCTAATTATTAGCCAGTTTTCTTTACATGAAACCAGAATCTACTTCTTTGCAATTCTTACTCTTTCCTCCTATTGTTTTCTTCCGAGAACAATGAAGTAGATTAAATCTCATCCTTCATGGCAGCCTTTCATTGGGAGACAGTATTGTATAGTGGGAAGAGTACTCAGAGTTCTGGGATCTGAGTCTGAATTTCACCTTTGCTAATTATTCTGTGTGTGACCTTGGGGAGATCACTTAATTTCTCTGGGCCTCAGTTTCTTCCTTTTGCATAAAGGAAAAAAAGGATTTGTATTAGATGATCTCCCTATGGTCTTTTCTAGCTCTAAATCTAGGTATCTTACATTCTTAATGACATGTCCTCTCTTTGTCTTTTCTTTTTCAAATTAAACACCCCCAGTTCCTTCAACTAACAATCAACAGCATTTGAAATCATGTTCTATGCCCAGAACTATCAGAAGTCTACATATTTGGGAAGGTAACAGGCAATATAATTTGGATTTGAAGATTAGCGAGCTGGTGAAACTATACGGGCAGACAGAAGGCTACTTGCTTGCTTCCCAAGTGCTAATAGTGATTTATGCCTTGGCAAAAAGAAACTACTTTGAGTTTGTTCATTTTGTTCCCTGGGTGGTTGTCAGAAGAGGAGCAGGGTGGCCAAAATTACTTTTACTAAAAGTGGTTGTGTGTTGTAGTGGGGAAAAAAGACATGTTTAGGAGTCAGGGGATCTGGGCGCAAGTCCTGATTTTCTCACTGTCTACTAATGTGACCTTGGACAAATAAGTCCCTGCCCCTTCCTGAGCTTCTCTTTCCTTCTGGGTAGCATCAGGTTGTTGAACTCAATGCTTTCTCTGCCCCCTTTCCACTCTTGAACATCTGTAATTCCACTTATTTTCAAATTTGGCTAAAGTAAAAAGCTTTAAAATATTACTTTTTTATTTACTTTTCTGTTTATTGTGATGTTATCAATAACGAAGTACAATTTTGAATTTCACACCTGCAGAACATACAATTATATTTCAGTTGAATTCTTTGATACAGGTATATGAGACCAAGAGCATACAATTCACTTCCAATAAAAAGCAGAAGGAAAAAGAAACAGAATTCAACTGAGCTGATGTATGGAGTTTCTTTTCTTTTCAGGAGCATTCATTTTGGGCCCTTCAAGGGAAGCATCTTTAAGTTGAGAATACTTGCAGATGCAGTTAAAGGCAAAATGCTGACTGTATTTGGCAGAGCTTCAGATGTGGAAAACTTGAGCACAAAACTGCAAAACTCCAGCCTTACATCATCGAGAGATCCATTTACAGTCCTTCTGTTCCCTATTAGAGATACAATTTCTGCTTTTTTGTCAGAGTGTCCAGTGATATGAGGAGCTCAAAGAGGTGCCTTATGCTTAGTTGAATATATCTCAATTCAGAGCTGCCTTTTGGGTACAGCAAGTTAGGACAACCATTCTGAACCTGGTATTTGAGATCTCTGTCCTCTCACTCCCCACTGGTAGGCAATGATTTGTGGAAGCAACCATCCTGGGGTAGAATGAATGAGCTACCAAGGCCAACAGATGCTAGCAAGGATTTGATTCCCATAGAGTCAACTCCTGTGCCATCACCAAGACAATATAAAGAAAGTGCATCATTTTTTTCCCCTTTTGAAGCTGGATCCCATTTTCTTATGATGGCCTCTCTACTTCCTTATTTTTCTCAATCTATAATCCTGTGATGCCATGGATGAAGATATCTATGCCCAGTAAATAAGGAAGGAAACAGGAAGGGGAAACAGACTAGATGAACTTGGGTTTCTAGCAAAATTACAACACATGTTTTTAAAAGGATGGTCAATGAGCATCTAGAAAAGGAAGCAGTGATCACATAGTCAACATGAATTGACCTGGACTGTCTATTGGTAATTTATTGCTTTCATCATGTGAGCAGTCCGTCTTTTTTTTTAAACAGTCACTCACTTTCTTGACAATGTCATTTACTCTGATTCTTCGTATCTTATTTGTTATGTATAGCAGCCTGTTCACACCCAGCATGTTCTTCTCCATTGCTCTCTCAGTGATACTCATGTTTAATTATGCAGATACTGTGTAAAAGTGCAAAAAAATGTTCATTTACATGCTTATCTGTATTTTTAACCACCAGTCTTTCTCCGGTAGTGTTATACCCATACAGATGAGTCAAGTAAGCTCCGATCATAGCCAACATCCTTTTAAAGCCTCCCAGAAAAATCACTGCTTTTTAATTCCTTTATCCCTGTTCTCCTTCCACTGTGTAAATCCAGGGGCAGAAAAAGCTGGCACTGAAGGGGACAGATGTGTAATGTGTAGTGCTAAGTAGGCAGAAATGCTTCTGTTCGCATGATTGGGAAAACACATCTGAAATGTCAAAATTAGCTGGATGAGACCTACAGTGAAGAAACAAAAACAAATCAACCACACAATACTGGAAATTACTCACATGCCTACAGCCTCTTCACAATTGCTAATTTTAGTTTCCATAGAAGTAAACATAGGTTAGCCAGTCTACTCATTCAGGAGATTCGAGCATGCTCTACAGATATATATCAGGATAGGAAATGAAAGGATGCATTTCAAACTTGAGTCCTTCCTGTTAATATGTTCACTAATTCCTCCACCCACTACTGCATCAGGAAACTCATGTAATGTCAGTAATCAAAACAAGTATTTATGTATTGCTTTAAGGTTTACAAAACACTTCATAAATATATCATTTTATCCACACAATGCTTGTTGGTAGGTGCTATTATTATCCCTATTTTACAGATGAAAAAACTGAGGCAGGCAGAGGTTCAGTTAGCTGCCCCATATCACTCAGCTGGTAAGTGCCTGAGGCTGGATTTGAACTTGTATTTTTGACTCCAGGCCAGCGCTTCATCCACGGCACCACCTAGCCGCGTAGGTAACTGCTTGATGCTAAAATTCCAGGGAGCATCTGGAATGTACAGGTGTGTGACATCTTCCTGGATTAAAATTTTTCTCCTGAAGCTATAAACTATAGACCCTTGTTACTAAATGTACCAAAAGTCCTGAATAGTAATTATTTGCTCTTTTCCTTGAGTTCTGCTTGGATATTTAGCTGTATAATTTTGCTAAAACTTCCTCACACAGAACTTTTATTGTAGCTAGCTTTAAAAAGAAAGCAATCTTCTAGTCTATGTTAGAAGATTACTCTGGGCTGTTGTTGCATCTCTGGATTATAAGTACCCCTTCTAAATGTATTTTGTATGTGATTATATCATGACAAAAATCTGAATATAGGCAAAAACCCAAGCAAAGAAAAAAATGTAAAAAAAAAAGATGTGGATTGAAGCTTTGTTTTTATTTCATATTGTGGCTCTCTGGGCTATTACCCCAACTAGGATAACTATGCCAACTTCAAGGAACATCATGAGATGTTCCTCAAACTCTATTTGAGCCCCCACCAATTTGTTTATATTTCCATAGATTACCACATGATATAATTAACTTAGAGTAAAAGCATTTATGACAGCAGCATGATAAGAGGATTTACATTATAGCATCTACCTCCAATCCAAGAGCACATGATCCTGCCAGTGTATATGACATCAGTGTAGAGAATGAGCAAATGTTTCACCCATGGAGAATCTTCATTTGAGAATATAAGAAGAGATACAATTTACAACTATAGGACTATACCTATACCTGTCTCTATACATGCACATATGTATGTGTACACATATGCACATACGTATAATTTTTTTTCTTGTGAAATCATCATGCCACCCTTAGGTAGCTACAGTACTTCTGCTGGCCTAGGCTCATGACTCCATTGCCCAGTTATAGTATTTGCTGCTTTCATTTTCTGACTCAGTTAAGTCCTTGGCCAGGAAACTGATAAGCTCTATCAAGGAAAACCAGAAACCTTATCCCAAGCCCAATGAGATACTTCTCTTGAAGTCTTGGTGCTGAGACCTGTCTTGTTCTAGGCATCCAGATATCAACTCTAGGTCCCAAGCTGTCACAACTCTGTAAAGCCAGCCTTCTCTACATGGAAGGTTTGGAATCAGGAAGTGATGTGCTTGAATTCTTCTCTCAGGCTGCATGACAGCCCATATGTCCTACAGTTATGTACACCTAATACACAGCACCATTGCCAGTGGGGAGTTCTAGTGGCCTAAAACTATTCTCTGAGACCAGAGTAAATTTAATGCTTCTTTCACATGACAAAGGTCATTCAAATGCTTGAAAGGCAGATATGTTCCCTTAAGCCTCTCTCCTACAGACTCAACTTTCCCAGTTCCTTCAGTTGAATCTCAAATTAATTTCACAGCACAGTTTCTGGTAAATGTTAGCTATCTTCATCACCATCATCATCATCACCATCGCCACCATCTTCAAAAGGCTATGAACTCTAAGTACAACCATCTTGGTTGTCATCTGGACACTCTGTTACCGATCCATGTCCTTAAAATGTGGAACCCGGAACTGAATACAATATTCTAGATACAATGAGACAAGAGAAGAGCATTTTGGGACTCTTGCTTGCAGTCTTTCTCTCCTGGAAATTCTGTTGTCTCTAATATACCTCAATATTATATTGATTATTTCTGGCTGCCCAATAACATTTTAAACTCATAGTAAGCTTTCAGTTGAAAAATCCCTTTTTCAGATAAACTGCTCTCTGAACATGTTCCCCCCATTTTGTACTTGGGAAATCAAGTTCTTTAACCCAAGAAGACTTTCAACCTAGTTCAACTCCATATCATCTTCAATCCAGTCCAGTGTTCTGGATTCTCAAGATCTTGGATTCCTGCTGTTATCATGTTAGCTTTTTGTCCAAGCCTCCTATCATCTCATACTCCATCCATCCCATATTCCATATGGTCTTTTTCATATTGGGAAGGGAGAGCAAGAGTTATTAAGCACCTACTAAGGTGCTTCAGATGGTCAGGCACTCTGCCAAGTACTTTACACTATTATTTCATGTGTTACAGTAATTCTGGGAGGTGGGTGCTTTTATCACTATTTGAGAGCTGAAATTGAGGCAATCAGAGGTTAACTGACTTGCCATACTTACAGCTAATAAGTGTGTGGGGCAGGATTTGAACTCAGGTTTTCCTGGCTCCAGACTCAGTACTCAGTACTCTATTCACTGAGCCACCTAGCCCTTTCATTTCACAATTAGAGGTGAGGTTGAGATGACCACCACCCCTGGGAGAGAAGTTTCACCTAGCTCAGGTGAAACTGGCAAGATCTCCTGGCAGATTTCACAGTGTTTGTCTTGGCTTCTGCCATTTCCCAAGGCTCAGGTTCTGAGAACATAGCTTAATGTGAGTATGGTCTCTCTCATTTCCTATATCTTAAAAATAAGAAAAGTGAAATCAATGGAAATTAGAATCATTATTATTGAAACATTCAGGCTTCACTACTCAGTAAACAGTAAAACTGTTTAGGGAAAGAGAACTATTTTGGTGGGGGTGGATAGTAAAGCCTACTTTCCTCATCCCAGCAGAGTGATTTTTGACTTAAGGTTGGAATGAAGCAAATGTTGTCAAAGGTCTTTTTTGGGTTTCTTAAGCATATTTGTTGTTTGTTCTTCATTCTAGAAAAGGACCAGTGACATGGTGGGGGGTGGTGGTGGTGGTAATGTCTTGACTTGCAAGTGAATTGTATTTAAGTGAGGGAGGGCTGTGGAAAGTCATGGTCTCACTTTCTCCTCTGCGGCCATTTGGGTGCAGCAGCCAGACATAGATCCGAACGACTGGAGATGGCCCCGAAGCAATGGGAGATCTTGGCCTTTTTAAGCTAAGGTCTTTCTCAGGTCTCAGTTTGTCTGAGGCTGCACCCATTTAGTGATTAAGGGTAGGTAAGAAATGTGGCAAGGAATGGCCTCTTTTACTTGGTCAAAAAAAAAAAATCAATCTGGGAGGGGAACACCCTCAGAGTTTCTGGCCAGACTAGAAACATTTGCTATTTGCACTCACTCTGAGCCATGAGAACTCAGATAATGACCAACTGAGGCTTGGGAGATAAGCATTTGGATAGTGCCTACTATGTTCCAGGCAAGGTCTGCAGAGCTGTTGTGCTGACCTCATTGTTATGTGCCTGCAAAGCATGGACAGTCTCCCAGCGCCATGCCAGGAAACTGAATTGCTTCCTTTTGGACTATCTTAGGAAGATTCTGAGGATCACCTGCGGGATAAGGTACCAGACCCTGAGGTCCTTGCTCGAACTAAACTGCCAAGCATTCAAACTATGCTTCAGAGAACGCAACTCCAATGTGCTGGCCACGTTGTTTGAATGCATGCTTGCCAAAAAGACTATTTTATGTAGAGCTCGCCTGGGGCAGGTGATCACATGGTGGTCAGAAGAAGTCATATTAGGACGCTCTCAAGGTCTCTCTCAGACTTTGGATTTGATTGTGGGACATGAGAGACACTGGCACAGGACCGCTCAGCATGGTATGCCCACATCAGAAAAGGTGCTGTGCTCTACGAGCAGAGTTAAAACAGCACAAAGAAAACATAGGATGTGCAAATTTGGAGTAACCACCCCAAATGTATGCATGGACTATCTGTGCCCAATCTGTGGTAGAGCATTCTTAGCTCATATTGGTCTGATCAACCATAGTCATACACATTGAAACTTCACCTTATCATGTTGATGTCATTTTGGTCCTCTTCAAGAACCAAGTACAGCCACCAACCAACCAGCTATATTCCAGTCACTGTGCTGTGTTTTTTTTTTTTGTTTTGCACATATTGTCTCCTGTGAGATAGGTGCTATCATTATTCCCCTTTTATAGATGAGAAAATTGAGGCAAGCAGAGGTTAAGTAACTTGCCCAGGGTAACATAGCTAGGAAGTATTTAAGGCTGAATTTGAATTCAGATCTTCCTGACTCTAAGGCTAGGTGGTCTATCATAGACTGTATATCTACACATCTGTGCCCAAACCTCTGGTCAGCTCTGCATTCAGCATCAGTTTGTTAAGTCCCATTTGCTGGAGATTTGATGAAAAGTTCCCATGAGGTGAAATCATTCTTAGATTATCTACTGTGGTTCTCAGAAGGCATAAACGAACATGTGAGCAAATAGGAAATACTGTGGCTTATTTTGATTTTGTGCAAGGGTGTTTTGTTGTGCAGGGTGGGGTGGGGCAGAAGGGTGCTGACCTATGATTTCTTTGGTGTTGGATATTAAGAAGTTCAGTGATTCATCCACCATCTTACAATCAGTATGGAGCATGCCAATACTTGAATATTGGTCTTCCTGATTGAAAGGATGCTCTCTCTCTCTACCTACTGGCCAAGCTTTCTCTCTAGCCTTTGGCTAACTGCTTTAAAAAATGGAGTCATTCTGGGATTGTAAAGCCTGTTTTAGTAATGAAATAAGAGACTATGTTTATAGAGGGATTTTAGGTTTACAAAGGACTTCCCTCACATATACACTGTGGAGTAGTATTTTCTTCAGATAATGGATGAGGAAACTGAGGTCTCAGAGAGGTTTGAATGAATTGCCCAAGGTCACAGAGCTACTTTTGTCAAAGTGGAGACTCAAAGCCAGGTCTTCTGACACCAAGCCACGCCCACCATGCTTGTAGCAAGAAAATGGCTTAGCAATCAAAAGAAGGGGACAATGGACCCTTACCAAGGAACTCAAAGGAAGTAAGAACTAGATTCAGAAGCCATCTATGCTAGAGCATCATTTTATAGATAAGAAAATTGAAGTCTAGGTTAAGTGGCATTGCAAATGTCACACAGGTAAAAAAAAAGCAAAGGTAGAATTTGAACCCAATCCAGAATCAATGTATTTGAGTTCTGTCTTGAGGTTCCTCCACCTTCTTTCTTCTACCCTTTGCCTCATGCAGTGACTGATAATCAACACTGGGTAACCCAGAGACTTGCCTCCTTCCCAGCAGAGGTCCTATGACATTAGCTAGGGGCCAACAAGGAGATTCACAGCTTAAAGGAAGAAACATCACCTCCATGTCCTTGCTAGAGGGGACCAGAAAACCTGCTGGTTCCCCATTTTCCCTTGATTCTTCCCCTGGTCAGCTTTTCTCCACAGTTTGTACTCCAAAAAGCAGCAGACATGCCCCACTGCCTTGCCCACACCCCGGCTTGGGGACTCTTTAGTACTTCTGTCAAGCTGATCTCTGGGTCTTCCAGATCTCTGCCTCCTCCCCATATCCCTTCCCTGAATGACTTTTCTCTCAGCTGCTATAACTCCTCATTTTAACTTAGATGGAATCAGTTTTAGGACTGATCTTATCTAACATTTATAAATTATCTGAAAGTAGGCATTCCTTGGGACATTTTCTAGGTTTACAATTCACCATCTCACAGAGCTGTAAGGGATATGATGACAGGTCCTCTGATCCAACACTCTCACAAAAAAAAGAGACTCAGAAAAAGAAAATAATAAGGTCAAGGTCACCTGACTAGTTCATGTTAAAGCTGGGACTAGCACCCAGATCACCTGCTTGCCGGATTAGTGTGTGTCTCTGTATACCCATCTGTTTCTTAAAGACATCCATGCTTTCTTAGGGGGTGAAATGTTAAGTAGGTTGAGAGTAAATTGAAGGATGAGCTCATGAGACTGGGTGAGTGGGCAAAAATATCAGAGAAGAACTTGAAATATGGGCGAGTATCAGGCAAAATGTCTAGGGGAAAAGTCTACAGGTATCTTGAGGAAAAGGAGCTGTGAACAATCTGGTGAAAGAAGCAGGAATAGACCTGTTTCCCTAAAGACAGTCAACAAAAAGGCTACCCAGACTCCACATATCAGGTCCAAAGGCCCGCGATAAACATCTGAGCAGTCACGTACTAGGTATGAGACATTGAGTGAGTTACAAACTATTAAAATATTTGTTTTTTCATTTGCAATTTTGCATATTTGAACTTCCCAACTCATATTGGTGCTAGGAGGAAAAGTACTTTGTAAGACATCATAGAAATGTGTTATTTTAAGAATCACATATTGTTGTAAAGCATTACCGTTATGATTTATTGTGTTTTGGCACAATCATAGAATACAGAGTTATCATAAGAAGCAAATGATGCAATTGATAGCTGGTCATCCATAGATCTGGAATGTTATTTTTTGGTCATGTCCAACTGTTCCCAATCTCATTTGGCGTCTCCTTGGCAATGCTATTGGAGTGGTTTGTCATTTCCTTCTCCAGTTCATTTTACAGATGAGGAAACAGAGGCAAACGGGGCTAAGTAACTTGCCCAGTGTCACTCAACTGGTAAGTATTTCAGGTCAAATTTGACCTTAGGAAGATGAGTCTTCTGACTCCAGGCCTGACATTCTATCTACTGAATGATCTGAGTTCAAATCCAGGTACTGCCATATATTGAATGTGTGACCCTGGGGGATCTACTGTGTAAGTCACACTTGTACTGTGCAAGTCACTTAAACTTCTCAGTGCCCCAGGCCACTTGCCAGGATTATAAAATTGTCAAGCAGGTACTGTTATTCATTGGTAGAGAATGCTAATTCACTGGTAGTTCCTTATGCCCATGAAATGCCAGATCTGGTGTAAAAAAACAGTTGGTCATAACCTCATCATTATCTAACCTTACTTTATAAAAATATAACGTGATGTCTCATTATAATACTAACGTTGTGCTATTTAACATTCTTAATCAATGACTTTGACAAGACCATGGATGACATGATTGTCCAATTTGGAGATGATAGAGCTGGGAGGGATGACTGACATGGTAAAGCTTAGGTCACAAACATTTCAGTGGAGTAGAAAGATGGGCCCAATTGAAGAGAGTGAAATTAAATTGATAAATTGGAAGGCAGGATGGTGCAGTGAAAAGAACAATGAAGGTGTAGTCACTGGACTTGAGCACCGATCCTGGCTCTGTCACTTACCACCTGTGTGACCCTCAGCTAATTTCAGTCTTTCTGGGCCTTAGTTTTTTGATGTATAAAATCATTAGAAGATGACTTCTAAGACTCCTTCCTTTTCTAGATCTGTGACCCTATCAATGAATAAGAATGTATTAAATGCCTGCTATGTGTCAGGTACTGAGCTAGATATTCAGGATACAAAGCAAAAAAAAAAAATGGTGCCTGCCTTCAAAGAGTTTACATTCTATGAACCCTTAGACTCAAAAAACCCAATTGTACAAGTACAAGAAAGTTTGACTCACTCATAGTTCCTATGAAAAATATATGAGTGGACAAGCTAAAGATGAGTCAATATTGTGACACAGGAGCCAAAAAATAACTATTTTTATCCTTGGCTGTATTAAAACAGGAACAAAGTCCACAATGAGGGCAGTGATCATTTCTTCATCTATAAAATCAGGGGCTAGTACTAGAAGACCGCAATACTAGATTACCATACTAGAAAAACTTTGAGCAGTGTACTGTTGGATTAAGGAACTGTGCTATGCCCTGTCTTGGTGAGACTGCATATTTGGAGTACCATGTTAAATTCTGGGCACTACATTTTAGAATGTACATAGACAAACTAGCATATGTGTAGGAAGTGGGTAACTAGGTTGTTGAGAGGAACAGACCCCAAGATGATTATTATAGCTAGAATTTCTATAATGTTTTAAAGCTTGCAATGTTCTTTAGAGATATTATGTCACTTGATCCTTATAACAATCCTGTGGAGTAGGTACTATCCATAACCCCATTTTACAGATAGAGAAATTGAGATAGAAAGAGGTTAAGTGATTTGCCCAACATCATACAGCTTGTTTGTGCCATAGTGTACAGAGTACCAGCCCTGTAGTCAGGAAGACTCATCTTCCTGAGTTCAAATCTGACTCAGACACATACTAGCTGTGTGCTCCCGAGCAAGTCATTTAGCCCATTTACCTCAGTTTCCTTATCTATAAAATGAGCTGGAGAAGGAAATGGCAAACCACTCTGGTACCTTTGCTAAGAAAACCCCAAATGGGGTCATGAAGAGTCATGTATGACTGAAACAACTGAACAACAAGTGCTTGAAACATGATTTGAACTCAGGTCTTCCTGACTTTAACATCAACATTCCATCCACTGGACCACCCACCTGCATTATAAAATGCCATATGAGAAATAATTGAAGGAACTGGAATTGTTTAATGAAGATTTGAATGGGAAGAAAGGGAGCATGATAGCTGTCTTTTCAATAGTTGAAGATTGTCATTCAGGATGAGAGATCAGACTTGTTCCACTTGGCCATGGGAACAGAGCTAGAATACTATGACCATAGATCTAGGACTGAAAAGGATCTCAGAAGCCATCAGTTCCAATCACCTCATTTTGCAGATGAAGGAGGAGCAGAGAGAGGCCTCAGTGACTTGCCTGATGTCATACAGCTACTTAGTGTCTGAGGCAGGATTCAAATTCAACGTCTTCCTGACACTAAACCCAGTTCTTTGTCTGCTACACCACTCAGCAATAAATGGAAATTACAAAAGGACAAATTTAGGCTTGGTGTCAAGAAAAGCTCCCTGGACTTTCGGTTTGTACCAATGTGGAATGGAATGCTCCAAGAGATAGTGGGTTCCCCTTCACTAGGAGCCTTCAAGCAGAGGTTGAGTAATCTCTTGTCATATAAAGTATATCCATCTAGATACAGGGTAGAATTCAGATCTCAACCCACAGTCTACGAAGTGCTGGAGGGGTTGCAAGTGGAAAAAGTTTAAGAAGCCCTGGGTTAGATGAGCTCTCCTCAAGATGTTTAGACAGTGGGATAGATGACCTTTGAAGGCCCTTCCAACACTAAGTTTCTGTGCTTCTATGTCCACCCACAGACTGAATCATCCTTTCTTCTCCCAAATTTCCACAGCGTCTATCAGTTAGATTCATCATTTGATATTTACTTTGTGACAGTTCTCAACTTAAAGCCTTATTTGGATCTCGCATCTTTATTTTGATTTTCAGTTTTGTTTCCTAGACCAAACTATATGTTTCTTCCATATTTTATACTTTGTGCTATACACACAACCTGACATGCTACTTTGCCTAATGTAAGCATTCCATAAACATGTAACAAATTGTTTTTGGACAGTTCTCTATCCTTTCTTCTTCACTGCTAGCATGTTAAGTCTGGATCTCCAAATCACTAGAAGGATGAGTCAAATCTATGTAAGGACCATGTTACTTGGCAAAATTACTTTGTGAAAAAAATGTAGTATTTATGCTACTTATCTAATAAAAATGACAGATCTGGAAAGAAAGGAGGAATTGAGAACAGACCCTGGTATTTTCCATTCCAAAGGCAAGGAGAGCTGTAGAGCAATTGATTGATGGGAAGGGTGGGTGTTGGGTGGGGAGAAACAAGCAACTTAAGTGTATGTTTTACTAGCCACATTCCCCCAAATGTATTTATGCTGCTTAAATTTTCTGAACTTCTGAAAGGAACCATTTTCTGGAGAAATATGACTCCCTGGAGGACTAGACAGCTTTCAGTCTGGCTTCTATAGGAAGGTAAGAAAATTCTGTTTGCATTGACTATTTATGAGATGGGCCTTCACACTGTCAAGTGACCAAAGGCGTCTTTGCTTTTAAGATCCTGCAAATGAGAAAAGGATCATTATTTTTTAATGTAAAGAGGATGATTGTGAGTTCTGCAGAGCAATTTACAACCTCTGCTGTCATGTTTGCCATGGAATGGGAATTAATGCTAGTCATTTAAGAAAGTAGTAAATTTGATGCTATATTTGCAAGCATAATGTCTGACACGAAAGCAATATTTATTGGAAATAAGTCAACTGCTTTGTTGAAAAACATGATTCGATGAAAAATACTTTACTGTTTTAGTGAATCCTTTGATTCTAGACTTGTAGGTGCATTTTCCCCCCAAGTAAAGTGGGCCTCTAAGGAAATTCATTTGCCTTGTTCTCATTTTTCTCCCCAATCAAGAGAGCAGCTTTCTGGTCTGTTGCTAAGGTTCCCTTTATCTGAAGTGCAAGGGGAATAAAATCCAGATTTTCCAATGATCTTTAGTCAAAATTGAGCAGCTAATCTTGTGGTAACTGGTGTATTCATATTCAGTATCCAGGTTTAGCATGAATATGAAAAGTGTGAGGAAATAGATTTTCTGTTGCTTATCTGAAATAACCCAGCTACAATTAAGTCCTGCTGGAGAAAACCACCTTCCTATAAGATGGATGAAAATGAAAATTCATTCTTAATGATCCATTCTGAGCTCAGGTTCAAGCAGAGTCTAGAATTGTATTGTCTTTGCATGGTAACAGCTCCATGTTCTCCAGAGGTGATTTCTATACCAGGTTACTGTAGATTAAAAGCTTCCAGGAATTGGTTGGGCTTATCATAGGATCTACTTGTTTGATTTATTTCTATCAAGATTATCATCACCTTTTCTATTCCTACTGATTTCCATCATCTGAATACTGTTGTGACCAAACACTCAGCCCTTTATTCCATTTGCCTCCCATCAGTAAGTCATTTTCTTTCTTTTTCATTCATTCATTTAATGGGCTACTTCATGGACAACTCACACATGGCAGGTGTTCCCATGGTGGTCAAGAGGAGCCATAATCTTAAGGTCTCTCTGGTGAACTTTGGTATCAATTTTGAGACATGGGAGATCCTGGCTCAAGATTTTCCAGCATGGCATGCCTGTCTCAAGGAAGGCACTGTGGTCTATGAGTGAAGTAGAATTGTGGTAGATCAAAAGAAACATGAGGCACACACATTTAGAGACATCCCCCTTCTAAGTAGTCAAATGAACTTTGTCCCTGACCTATGGCAGAGCCTTGTGAGCTGATGTTGGTATGATCAGGCACAGCTGGGCATGTTGTACATTGACCCTGGCGTTGTGATTTCATTTTGGTCCGCTTCAAACACAAAAGACAAGCAACTATAATATTCGTTCAGCATGTATGCCATGGTGGAAAGAGTGTAAGATTGAGAATGAGATCTCAGTTCTAGAATTAGCACCACCACTAAATACAGCTAAGTCCCAATTAGTATGGATAACAAATCCTTTGATGTTGCTGCATCTAATAGTATTTGAACTATTCAAAGTTATAATTTTGTAAAATAAGATAATTGATTGAAGCTCAACGGAAATATACAGTGTGAATTTGAATAATATGACCACTTCATGGGATTCATTATTTGTAGTATTTGGGACCTATTTTTAACTATGGTGACCTTGGGAAAGTTCCTTATTGGCTCTGTGTCTCATTTTCTATGTAAAATGCGTAAGTTGGCTAAAACTGAAGCAGATTTAGGCTTAATGTAAGGAATGATTTTCCAAGTACCAAAATTCTAATAGACCACCTGAACAGGAAGGAGCATCTCTCACTAGAGTTCTTCAGGCAAAGGCTGGATAAACTCTCTTTCGTAAAGAGGATTCTTGTTGAGGTGGAATGGTCCAAGGTTCCTTCTAACTTCTAAGGGTCTGTGTGTGACTCTGTGAATCTCACCACACTGTAGTTGGAAGGAGTGCTCAATTTGGAATCAGGAGACCTGAGGATACTAGCACTTGGTGATTAACTTACATTACGTTAATCACTTAAGCTACCTAACTTAGTTTCTTTGTACCTGAAGTGGAGAGATTAGACTAGATTATCTTTAAGATATCTTCTAGCTGGGGGCGGAGCCAAGATGGCGGAGTAGAAGGACGCACATCCACGAGCTCCGAGCCCACAACCCATGGAATTGAGGTAAAAGGAGAGCCCCATAAATTCTGAATCTCTGCAGGGGGTGCACAAACATAGGGGAAGAGATTTCCGTTCCACTGAACCCTGGAGAGCCGTCCCCGGGGTCCATCGCAGCCAGGAAAGCGGACCCCACCCCCACGCCTGGCCGCGACCCAGAGAAGCTGACCTGAGCAGACTTCAGAGATGAAAGCTCCGGGAGAATCTCTGGCAGCCGGGAAAGTCCCTCTGCCCACAGAAGCTAAAGGTCAGTTAAAAAGAAGCCTGCACTAGGGGAGGGGAGCGGGCCCCCTCGGGAGGAAGCGGCGGCGGCAGAGACGGGGGCAGGAAGCGGCGGAGGCAGAGGCGTGGGCGGGCGGCTGAGGCGGCAACGGCCCGGGACTCAGGAATCCCCCAGCAGCAGGTAGGATCTTCAATACTGAAGGTCTTTCCAACCTGAGGGAGCCGAGCAGAGGAGACGGCCCTGCCCCCACCCTGCTCTACTGCTGAACGCCTCTGAATAAAACCCTCAAGGGAGCTGAGCACAGCAGGCGGGGTCCCCCACCCCGCCCCCATCGGCTCTGTTCCTGAAAGTCTCTTCAGAAAGCCCCTGAGGGCCCAAGCTAGGAAGCGGCCCTGCCCCCACCCTGCGCCAGAACTAAAGCTTGCCGCGGGAAAGCGCATTTGAATCTCAGAGGTCAAGTACTAGCTGGGCGGATCCAGGCGGAGGTGGAAAGGAATCTCAGAAGTCAAGTAACTGGCTGGGAAAATGCCTAGAAAGGGAAAGAAAAATAAGACTTTAGAGAGTTTTTTTCAACAAATGCAAATGATCCCGACCTTCGGATCTGATGGGGAGGACGAGGACGTATTTTTCCCATCAGGGAAAGATGTGGAGGGCGGGGCCTCAGTACCCCAGACACCCCAGGGGGGTGTTGGGTGGGCTCAGGCCTTGGAAGAGCTTAAAAAGGATTTTGAAAAGCAAGTTAGACAGGTGGAGGAAAGACTGGGAAGAGAAATGACAAAGATGCAAGAAGAGTATGAAAAAAAGGTCAATATCTTGGTAAAGGAGTCCCAAAAAAATGCTGAGGAAATTAACACCTTGAAAAATAGGCTCACTCAATTGGCAAAAGAGGTTCAAAAAGCCAATGAGGAGAAGAATGCATTCAAAAGCAGAATGAGCCAAATGGAAAAAGAGGCTCAAAAGCTCACTGAATTTAATAGTTCTCTGAAAATTAGAATGGAACAGATGGAGTCTAATGACTTTATGAGAAACCAAGAAATCACCAAACAAAACCAAAAGAACGATAAAATGGAAGAGAATGTGAAATATCTCATGGGAAAAACAACTGACCTGGAAAATAGATCAAGGAGAGACAACTTAAAAATTATGGGACTACCTGAAAGCCATGATCAAAAAAAGAGCCTAGACATCGTCTTGCATGAAATTATCAAGGAAAACTGCCCTGACATTCTAGGACCAGAGGGCAAAATAAGTATTGAAAGAATCCATCGATCACCACCTGAAAGAGATCCAAAAAGAGAAACTCCTAGGAACATTGTGGCCAAATTCCAGAACTCCCAGCTCAAGGAAAAAATCTTGCAAGCAGCCAGAAACAAACAATTCCAGTACTGTGGAAATACAATCAGGATAACCCAAGATCTAGCAGCTTCTACATTAAGGGATCGAAGGGCGTGGAATAGGATATTCCAGAAGGCAAAGGAACTAGGACTCAAACCAAGAATCACCTACCCAGCTAAACTGAGTATAATACTACAAGGGAAAATATGGTCTTTCAATGAAACAGAGGACTTTCAATCATTCTTAATGAAAAGACCAGAGCTGAAAAGAAAATTTGACTTTCAAACACAAGAATGAGAGGAAGCATGCAAAAGTAAACAGCAAGGAGAAGTATTAAGGGACTTACCAGAAATGAACTGTTTGCATTCATACAGGGAAGGACAATATTTGTAACTCTTAAAACTTTTCAGTATCTGGGTGGTTGGTGGGATCACACATACACATGTACACGCATGCACACACATACACACATGCATTCACATGCAGAGACAGAGAGCACAGATTGAACTGAATAGGATGGGACCATACCTTAAAAGAAATTAAGGTAAATGGTGAGAGAGAAATGTAGTGAGAGGAAAGAGGGGGAAATGGAAGGGGGTAACTATATGTCATTGAAGAGGCAAGTAGGAGATGTTTTTAGTGGAGGGAAAAAGAGGAGAGCTGCGGAAAAAAACAAACAAACAAACAAACAAACAAACAAAAGTTTACCCTCATCACATTTGACTAAACGAAGGAGTGAAATGCACACTCATTTTGGTATGAAAACCTATCTTACAGTATAAGAAAGCGGGGGAGAAGGAGATATTGGGGGGGGGGGATGATGGAAGGGAGGGCAAAGGGAGGAGGGAGTAATTGAAAGTCAACACTTGGGGAGGGACAGGATCAAAGGACAGAAGAGAAACAATGAGGGGCAGGTTAAGAGGGATGGCAATTCAGTTAGTCTTACACAACACGACTATCAGGAAGGTCACTTGCAAAGCTACACAGATATGGCCTATAATGAATTGCCTGCCGTACCAAAGGGAATGGATGGGGAGGGAGGGATGGGGAGAATTTGGAACTCAAAGTTTCAGGAACAATTGTTTAGTATTGTTGTTGCAACTAGGAAAGAAGACATACAGTTAATGAGGAATAGAAAGTCATCTGGCCCTACAGGAGGAAAGAGAAGATAGAGACAAGGGAAGGGAGGGATGACAGAAGAGAGGACAGATTGAAGATAGGGAAAATTAGATTGCTGGGGGTATTGGGGTGGGGGGAGGGGAGAAAAGGGGAGAAAATTTGGAACCCAAAAATTTGTGAAAATGAAAGTAAAAAGCTAAATAAATAAATTAATTTAAAAAAAAAAAACAAAACAAAAAAAAAAACAAAAAAACAAGATATCTTCTAGCTTTAAATGTATATTGATGATAATAATAATGATGATGAAGAAACTAACATTTACATTGCACTTACTATGTAAGAGGCAGGCATGATGCTAGGTGCTTTCTAATGCTCTAATTTGAGCCTCACAATAGTAGTGGGAGCTAAGAGCTGTTATTATCCCTACTTGAGAGATGAGGAAACTGAGGCAGAGAGAAGTTAAGTGACTTTCCCATTATCACACAGCTTGTATTTGAGGTCAGTTTTGAACTTAGGTCTTCTCAACTTTAGAACCAACATTCTTTCTACTGCACTACATAGCATTATTTTAAAGGAAAAATTAAAATTTATTTGATTTTTAATTTATAAAATAGAGCAAGCATTTTCATAATATAGTATAATAAAAAGATAATTATGCAAGAAACTACAAATCTATTATGTATAACTTGCTATTCCTTTAAAATATATAATAAAGTAATCATGTAAATTTCTTTTCCCCCCTTTTCTTCCTTCCCCTTCTTCCACTGTCCCAGAGATGGCTACCATGAGACACATACATGCTGCGTGTGTGTGTGTGTGTGTATGTGTGTAAAATCATTCTATATCTACTTCCATTGATCAGTTCTTTTTCCAGATGCAGATAGATCTTCCTTCACGTGTCCTTTGTAGTTAACTTGGGTATTTATAATAGTCCAAATACCTTATTTGCTCAAAGTTGTTCTTAAAACAATATTACTGTAACTTATGTGTCCCTTGTGCTATGCCAAGTACTGAGATAAGGACAAAAGAATCAAGGATGTGATGCTGCCTTTTAGAGTCTAATAATCTGATGAATGAGGTAAAGTACATACAAAAGATAGAGAAAGAATGCACAATGCAAGGTCCTTTGCAATTAAGTGCCAACAGCAGTGGTAAAGAGGAGCTCCTATTAGGACTTCAGAGAAAGGTATGTCTATGTGGCCTGGGGAGAATTTTCATGAAAACATCTCTGCCTTTTAGAAGGCACTCACATTTAGAAGAATTCACATTAGTGAGTTCAGAGTCTTTCAAAGAATCATCTTTATGCAGTATATCCCGAGTCATTGCTCAGTTTTCCAATCTGTAAAATAAGAATATTTATAGCATTTACCTTACAGGGTTGTTGTGAGGATAAAATGATAGAATGCGTGAATATGTGTGTATACAGATATAACACTTTGTATGCCTTAAAGCACTATATAAATCTAATACTAATGATAGTATTTACCTTACAAGGTTGTTATGAGGATAAAAATGGTTTATGGATATATGTGTATTCAGATATAACACTTTGTATACCTTAAAGCATAATAGCATTTACCTTATAAGGTTGTTATGATGATAAAATGATATAATGTGTATATATGTGTGTATACCGATATAACACTTTGTATACCTTAAAACACTATGTAACTATAATAAAAATAACAATAAATAACATGTAGGGATGCTATGATAATTATATGAAATTATATGTGTGTGCATATACATACCATTTTGTAAACCATAAAGCACTAGATAAATGTAAATTAGTTATAATTCTTTTTATTACTCTTTGCCACACTATTTGCAGTTTTAGAAATATTTTTGTGAAGTAACATGGGCTGGTAATAAGAACACTGCAGATGGCATTAAGAAGACTTGGTTTCTCTGACCATTAGGGGACATAGTGTGCTATGATGCCAAGCGGCCTGGCTCAGAAGGCAAATCCTTGGCTTCAAATCCTGCCCCTGAGAGTTACTGCTCCAGTGACCTTCAGCAAATCTGGGCCTTTGTTTTCTCTGCTGCAAAATGGAGGCATTAGATCAGATCAGATCTGAGGCCCTTTCCAGACCCGAATCAAATCACTTAACTTCTCTGAGCTTGGACTTCTTAGCTTTACGGTATCTATAGTTAGTTACCCAGGGCTGTGGGGAGCCTATAAAGTACTTTGGGAAATTTGTAACTCCCTGTAATAAAGCTCTTATTTTCCACTGCCATGCTAACTTTACCTTTATTTCAGAATCAGAATTTGTTAAATAAACTGTTCTTTAAGTCAATTATTTTGGAATACCTCGTTTTAGGTGACATCTATTATTTATTGCAGTGGACAAATATTTAATGCACAAATGCTTATAAGAGTAGGCAGAGCAATTTAGTTTCTGGCCTTGATGGCAGAATCTGATCCATAGGGTATGAACACAATATGTATCATCAAACAGCTTAGAGACTTTGGTATCAGCTTCTGTGGGTGTATTTATTGTCTTTCCCTATTAGATTGCCAACTCCCTGAGAGCAGGTACACTCTTTTTTCTTATTTGTATCCCCAATACCTAACATTGTTCAGGATCCATAGTATGCACTTGATAAGTATTATATTATGTTGTAATATGTATGTTCTCTCTCTCTCTGTCTCTCTATATACATACACACACACACACACACACACACACATATATATATATATATATATATACATATGAAATGTACGTATGTGTGTATGAAAACTCACCTACCCATAGCCCATCATATACTTGTAAACCTCAGATACCTCATCTACAAATTACATGAGACAGGAGAAATGGGCCTATACGTATATAATAATAATACAAGGAAGACAAACAGTGTAATTTAAATACCAATAGTGGTTCCAGAGAATAGATAATGAAACAAATATCACTCTTTGCTACAGTGGCAGTAAACTACAAGGTCAGAATGTTGCGTGCATTGCCAGAAGTGATCATAGTAATGATGAGTACACATAATGAAGGTTTTTCTTGGGTCTAAAATAAAAAGAATATCAGAGGTTGTAAGGACCTTCTAAGTCACTAAACTAAGTTTCCTCATTGAGAGATGGGGAAATGGACACAGAGAGGTGAAGTGATTTTGCCCAACACAACTTTTCCAGAGTAGGGCACAGGCAAGAATCCTGGATTCCTGTCTCTAAAATTTTATTATTTATTGCAAATTACTTTAAAAACTAATTTTGTTGACACCCCATCATTTTTGGTGATACCTGCTCTGCTCCTATATTTCACAAGAATTGAATCTTTCCTTATAACAAAACAAAGTGAAATAGAGTTAAGCAAAAAGAGCCAGTACTGTACACAAAGTTCCCTGAATTTTTGCCAAGAGGCTTGGTGTTTGTTTCAGTTTTCAGAACCACCATTGCTTTTTAAATTATTGGAACTGGGCTTCCTCTTCTTCATATTTTTCATTATATGAGTCATCATGTGAGATTCTCTTCTGGTCCTCTGTATCAGTTCACTTAAATCTCTCCAAGTTTCTCAGAATTCTTCACCTCCCTCATTTCATCTCTCACAGTAATGTATTCCATCACCTTTGTACAGCACCAGGTCTTGTCCTGACCTTCCCCAGTTAAGGAGTAGCCATTTTGTTTCCACTTCTTTGCCATCACAAAAATGCCACTGGGAATATTTTTGGTATGCAACAGAATTTAATTCTTGTCTTGGATCATTTTGAGGGAAACATGCTAGAATGGGATGGATGAGCCAAATGGCATAAAAATTTTAGTCCTTTTTTCAATACAATTTCATATTTATTGTTCAATTCATTTTATTGGTTTAAATCAGGAGTTGGGAAGTTATGATCTATGGAGTATATAAAAATCAATCAGTGGGCTGGATTTGGCCCCATGGGAGGTAGTTTGCTGATACCTGGTTTAAGGCATTCCAAGGCAGAACATTTTAATTTATGATTCCTGACCTTGAAAAGGATAATCCTCCTAAACTCCAGTGTATCTATGACCTATTGGTGTGTACAATCCTTTAGTGATAATGATCTCCACCCATCCTGATATACCTATCATATATGTTTTATTCATGTTCTCTCATAAATTCACCAATGAGGTTTTTCCAGGGTGTTGGGGGCCTTAAAGAGTTTTTACTTGAGCTTTTCAAGAGTGCATAACCAACCACACTTTGCCAGCACCAAAAATTAAGACAGTTTTTAAATTCCAGTAGCCATTAAATCATGTCAGTTATTACATAAAATAACAATAGTCTTGTAAAATTAATTGCACAAATAAATAACAAGATTAAGTCTACTAGAAAAATTCCTCACACACTGTGGTTGTTACAGCGTACAGTGAGCTCCTGGTTCTGCTCCTTTCATTCAGCATCAGTTCATATAAGTCCTCCAGGCCTCTCTGAGGTCTTCCTGCTCATCATTTCTTACAGCACAATAGTATTCCATTATATTCATATACTGCAACTTGTTTAGTCATCCACATCCAGAGAAAGAACTATGGAATTGGAATGAAGAATGAAGCGGAATGTTTTCTCTTGTGTTATGTTTTGTTTTGTCTGGATTTTTCTCTCCCATTCATTTTAATTCTTCTATGCAACATGACTAATGTGAAAATGTGTTTAATAAGAATATTTGTATAGAAACCGTAGAAGATTGTGTTCTATCTTGGGGAGGGGGAGAAAATCTAAGACTTATGGAAGGGATTGTAGAAAACAGAAAACAAATTAATAATTAAAAAATGATAAAAATAAAACCCAAATAAATAACAGGGAGCGATCAAAGTGTATTTCCCTACTCAATATTTAGACAAAGAAACAGGGCTGTCTTGTAAAGAGAGGCTGGACAGAGTGCCATTTTGGGATATCAGACTCAATTACCTCATCTGTCAAGTGGGTATATTATAGATGGGCTTTACAAGAACAATATGACATCGTTCCTTTTCTCAGCTCTTTGCTTTGTTTCCTGCCTTTTTCTTCCCCACCTCACCCCAGAATATAAATTCCTAGAGGGCAGGGATGGTTTCGCTATTGTCAGTGTATCTTCAGGCATGAAGTAGTCATGCAATTGCAGTGTTACAGTAGATAAGAACACTGGATCTGGAATTCCAAGTCTTGTCTTAGGTGCTTAGTAGTTATGTGACCTTGAGTAAATTATTTAAGCTCTCTAAACTTCAATTTCCTCGCCTGTAAAATAGGAATGATGATAACAACCTAATTCACAGGACTGTTGTTGGGACCATGTGAGATAATATATGTAAAGCACTTTGCAATTAAAATACTATATAAATATTAACCACTAATAATAATAATTATTATGTATATCAAAATTCATTAATTGACTTGATTAATAATGAGCATGATAGGAATTTCCCAGCTTGTCCATTCCTAAAAGACCAAAACCAACTTCCTGGTATTAGAATTAATGTATGACACCATGGTTTGTGAAAAGTAGAGTATATTAAAGGGCAGGGAGGAAGTAAAATTGTTAAGGGGGGCCATAGGTTGGGAGATTTATCTGCTAGCCATGTCCATTAACCACTGCATGATTATAAAACACTCATAAGTGCTAAGTACTGGAATCCTATTCAGGGTTATGCCAGTTATTATTACAAGAAAGTCTAAGTCTGTTTTATTATAATGCCATCTGTCAATCATTACCAACTGTCCCCCCTCTTATGTGCAATTTGGGGTGATGTGAAGGGGGAGAAAATGAAAAATAATGGGATGGAATTAGCCAAATGTACATTTAAAGTGTATGAAGGCAAAGCCTTTGAATGGTGAGGAGCTATTAAGCAGTGAAAGGCTCATTGCTTGATTCATTTACAATGAGATTAAGCCGAGCCCTAGAAACGCCAGCGTAAGGAACAATTGAGCTTTGGCAGGAAGATGGATGGAATGACTGAGCATATCTTTTCCATCTCTAACTTTTCTATTTCTATGGAACAGGATGTTAGTTCATCACATTAGCCCTTGGAATATTGTTTGCTTAAGGAAAATGAGTAAGTGGTTAGCAATTAAAAACCAGCATCCTCTGATGTTCGATGATGGTTTGTGTTTAGAACTGACCTCTACCGTTGGCTGTCTCCACTGCGTCCCTGACTCCAGAAGGCTTTGGTAGAGTTCGTTAAATGAAAGTTTTCAATCCAGCTTGTACTTATCTTACACATTTGAAATTTCCAACGACCACTTTGGAAAATGGACCACCCACTGATCAAAGCATTTGGCTTGTGTTGGGGGCAGGGGAGAGAACTCACACAATATTTTTTTTCCACTTGGAACTTCGCCAGACTTTTGATGCCATCATTTCCTACTTCTGGTTATTAGCTATCATTCTTCATTTCTCTGAAAAACCACTGTGTTATCCATCTGGAAGGTTACTGGCAACCGAACTGATATAATGCCAACTGTTTGAGAGGTGAGAGAGAAAAACAGATTTCAGAGCCATTGGACATCATTGAAAACAAATTTCTTCCCATCCTTTCCCTGTTTATTTGACTCATAACATCATTAAATGTTACCTTGTATTCTTCTCTGGCCCCACTCTTCATGGTCAGCCGAGGTAAAAGTTTACCTTTCTGTGATTAGCTATGTGAAAAAATGGAAGCTATTTCATGAAATTATTATTTAACTATGGGATTTTCTGTATATTACTTTACAGGAATATTTTCATCTTCAGGAAATAAAACTCCATACTGAATGTTGGCTGTCTGAGTTGGGCTCTATATGTCACACTTGCCCATAGTCCCCACAACCCCTACTGAGGGAGGGAATGACATTTCATTGTAAAACATGGTTGTATGTAACTTATTAACTCAAGGTGGCTTTGGCCTTTTTTTTAAAAAAACAAAAACAAAAACATTTATCTAGAATTGGGAATCTGAGCTAGATTTTAGTGGCTTCTCTTATCTGTGTGGCGGTCCCAGAGTATACTCCTAATATCCCTTAGCCCTTGGCAGAGGCCAGTGTCTCCATTAGACACTGACATGTGGCAGCAACTGGCATTCAGGGCTCTTCCCTGCTCTTTTCCTCACTTGCAATTTTCTCTCCTAGCTCCACTGATATTCCATCCCTGTGAGTTTCCCAAACAAAGAGGAGCAATTATATGTTCTGATTAAAAAGCCTTTCCAGCCGTGATGTGTGCACATGAAGATAAACATTTATCTGCAACTGTTCTCTTCGTGCCCATGGGGGCTTAAGCTCCTCTTTGGTTTGGGCTGCACCAATATTTGCCCTGAATATTCTTTCTTAGGGCTAGGTGATTTCAGGGTCTGCAAACGAAGATAAGGTCTGAAGGGAAGGCTGGGTTTTGAGGTGGGGGAGCTGGTCAGCAGTCATCAGCAGATAAACTGTGTGTGATTCCCCTGTATTGGTTAAGGGGAACTTTCCTAGGAAATAATTTTTTTAGTCCTTTGTTCTCATTTTGACAGGGAATGTGGTTGCCTAGGCTAGAGCCAACCTCAGTATCATGTTTCCAAGAACATCTGTTGGGTCATGGATCAAATGACAAAAAGTGACAACATGGGATCATTCTGGGGACGTCCCAAGAGCACCATTCATGGGTCTGTATGAGCCAGTCAGGTGGTCTTCATCTGTCAACATTCCTATCATAAACCCTGGCTATCCCAAGGCCTTAGACTATCCAAATAGTTCATCTTTATTTGAACTTAGAGCTTCTTGCAAAACTCAAAAAAAGTGATCATTTTTTTTTCTCTCAGCACCAACATAATAATAGTAGTAACGTCAGTTCTGAAATATCTTTGCCATTTAATGGAGAAGAGTGATGGGTAACTCTAAACCATGAGTGGTTCACAAATTACACAGTTTGTTTATGATCCTGTTTCAGCCTTGACTTTTCTATTCGCCTTCTAGACTCTAGAATATACCTGAAGACCAATAGAGGAAGACTTTTGAATCTGTGGATGATTCACTCTCTGACCATTGGTTTTATATACATACATATACATATAAATGTATGTACATATGTGTAAAAATACATACATATGTGTATATATATATAGTGTGTGTGTGTGTATACACACAAATACAAATGCACATACTTTTTTTATTTCTAGTAGAATTCATTTCCCTTAAGGGCAACATTAGTCTTCTTTCCGCATAATTAATGCTAAATTATGTTTAGCTGTTTTTTTTGTTTGCTGAACTGAATTGTCACAGTACTTCTTCTCAGGCCCCCACAACCATTTCTAACATCCCTATTGCCACTGTCATAGAGAATTTCAAAATTATACCTGAATTCAAATCCTGGTTGTACAACTTACTGCCTATGTGGCCTTAAGCAAATCACCTCACTTCTCAGCACCTCAGTTTCTTCATTTGTAAAATGGAAGAGTTGGATAAGATGGAATTTAAGGTCCCTTCCAATTCTAGAGCTGTGATCCATAGAAATGATAATTGGAGTTCACATTCATATACGGCTTTAAGGTTTGGGAAAGTTTATCCTCATAGCAACCCTGTGAGGTAGATATTCTATTTTTTTAGGTGAGGAAAGTGAGATTCTGAGAGGTTCTGACTTGTTTGTAACCACATAAGTAGTAACTGGCTCATGTGAAAACAGATCTCTCGATCTACATTTTTCTAAAATCAACCAGCTCATCATTTCTTACAGAATGGTAGTATTCCATCACAATAATATACTACAATTCCCAGCCATTCCCCAATTTATGGACATCCCCTCAATTTCCATTTTCTGCCACCACCAAGAGAGCTGCTACAAATATTTTAGAATATATACGTTCTTTTCCTTTTTCTGTTATCACCTTGGGAAACAGAGGTAATAGTGATATCGCTGGGTAAAAGCGTATACACAGTTTTATAACTCTTTGTGCATAATTCCAGATTTCTCTCCTATAATCTTTTTTTTTTATGGATCAGTAAAGATGGTTAGAGAGTTAGCCTCAGGCCTGGGTTCAACTCCCAACTTTTCACATTTCCTATCTGTGTGACCCTGGGAACGTCACATCTCAGTGCCCCTAAATAGCTCTCTAAGAGTATAAGTGGCAGAAAATTGGTGAGTCTCCATTGGGGGTTCTTGATCTTTCTTTGGTTATGGACTTCTTTGGCCATTGGTTGAAGCCTACAGACCCCTCCTCAGAATAATGTTTTCTTATGCATAAAATAAAGTCTATAGGGTTACAAAGAAAAATCTATTATTTTTAAATATAGTCTGTCTATTTATCTCTCTAAACAAGTTCATGGACCTTTGGTTAAGAACCCCTTGCTATAGGTAGTTCCCTATGCCAAGGAAATCACAGGTCAGGATCAAAAATAGATTAGGAAACTGAGGTTCAGAAGGTTAAGTGATTTGCCCAGGTCTCGTGACTATAAAATGGTAGAGTGAAGGACTTGGATTCTGGTCTTCTTACTTCAAAGCCCATGATCTTTTCATAGCAGCTATCTGCAGCGAGGACAAATGAGTAGTATTTATTAGCCTTGAAAAAAATAATTCATAGCAATATGTTATTTCATCCGAAACAAAAGAGGGATTCTCAAGAAAATAATATTGACTGTCCTTGTTTTGCAGGAAATTGAGAAAGTTTGGATTTAAAGATCCCTGCTTCCCTACTCATGCTGGCTCCTCTGAAGTCCTGAACATCAAAGGATCTCGAAAAGTTGTGGGAGGGGGCATGCAAGCCCTTTGTGTAAAGGCTTGAGGAAAGCAATAACTGGGCTCCTTCCCAGCTTCACCCCAGCTTTGTTATATAAGTGTATTATGGTCTTTTCACCTTTCTTGAACCTCAACAGCTCTGCTGCTGTAGGGGTGTTATGGAAATGAATTTTCAACTGCTTTTGAAACTCTCAGATGAAAGATGTGCAAAGGAATGATCACAGGCATATGTGATGTTAGAATTGGATGTAGCCGTGCTTCGTGCTTGGAGATTCACAGCATTTCAGAGTGGGAAAAGACCTCACAGGCCATCCAGACAGTCTCTACCAGAACAAAAATCCCCCTACAATATACCTGGAAAGTGCTAATACAGTCTTGGCTTGAAAATCTAGAATGAGGGGGAATCTACTTCCTCTCAAGCCGTTCCATCTTTGGATAGCTTTAGTTGATAGCAAGGTTTTCCCCCCAACATCAAAACTAAATTTGTCTCTGTCCAAATTTAACTCATTTTCCTTAGTTCTGCCCTCTGTGGTCCTGGAGAACAAATGTTATCCACACGACAGTCTTTCAGTTACTGAAAGACACATATCAGGTTACCCATAAGCCCCCTCATTACCAGGTTAAACTTTCCCAGTTCCTTTAGTTTATCCCACTATGAGATGATCTATAGGCCCTCCACCACCTTAGCTATATTCTTCTATGGAAGCTCTGCTATTTATTAGGCATTTACCCTCTATGGACCTCAGTTTCCTTATCTATAAAATGAGGGAGTTGCACTAGATGACCCCTACGGTTGCTTATAGCTCCTAGATTTATGATCCTATGGAGAATTATAATAGCTCACACTGATATTATCTTTTAATATATGCAAAGTTTTGTGTTTATAGAAGTTTTGTGAGGTGGATAATGCAAATTTTATCCTGTTTTTCAGATGAAAACCCTAAAGCTCTTAGGGATTGTTCTGACAAATTTGAACCTGCTTTTTGTTTCCCTCTTTTCTTTTGGCTATCTAAATTCCCCTCTTCATTTCCCTTGATCACTTTCTCTCAATGTATATAGCCCAGGAAACTAACAAAAACATTTCTCTTTGAGGGCATCTCTGTCTATTTTCCTGTCTGTCTGCCTATCACCTCTCTATTTGTCTGCCCATCTTTTCTGCAAGTTCTTTGTTTTCCCTCTGTCTTTTTCATGTGACCCAGGTAGGAAGATGGACAACTGACAAGAAGTTATTGACAGGCTTATAATAATGGTGATGCTAATATTAATTAGTCATAATTAATATTAATAATTTTGTAGCACTTAAAAATTTGTAAAGTGCCTTACACTTATTATCTCATTTTATTTTCACAGCAACACTAATATGCTATGATTATTTCCATTTTATAGATGAGGAAAATGAGGCAGACAGTGGTTAAGTGACTTGCCCAATATCTGAAGCAGAATTGGGATGTAGGCTCACTGCCAGAAGCTTCATGAGCCTTCTGTGTTGGGGGAATTTAAGTGGAAGAGGGAAGATTTTCCTTAGCCGAGAATCTCATTCTTTGAGTCTATCCATAGTCATGTGTGTATGTGTGTGTGTGTGTGTATGTATTCATGTGTGTATGTGTGTGTGTTTTAAGAACCCTGCTCTACATGCCTCTATGTGCTACCTTTATCTCTCTGAGGATGTACTACACAATATGGAGAATCATAAAATTTTAAAGCTGGCAGGGACCTTAGAGATTATCTAATTTAAGCATCTCTCCTCTCACCACCCTATTTCCAGGTGAGATAGTTGAAGCCCAGAGCAGGAAAGTGAGTAGCCTCAGGTTGCACAGCTCATTAAAGGTAGAACCAGGTATAGGATTTGCTGCCATTTTCCTGCATTACTCTCCACTGTTCTACAAAATAATGATGGCTTACCCTGGGAACACAATGTAAAACATAAGGGAGTGATGTCCACAAGAAACAGACCTTTGCAAGATTCAGTTTCATGATGAAATACCCATTCTATTCAGTTCAGCAGGGTCTGAAATTTACTAAGAACCAATCTCTTCCCCATGGAATACAACTGGAGAGGTCTGGAGCAATCCATTTTTATATATACTCTAAAGTAGTGGGTTTTTTTTTTATAAAAATGATTTAAGACACCATTAATATGATAATGTTTCATATTCAGGACACATCCATCTACAAGGCCTGTCCTTTTGAAAGCTTAAGCCAGTTTGTAATTAAACACACTTCAGAACTATTGCTTTAATTTATCATGGAACATCACAGGATTTGCAACTTTGACACATGTCCCCCTCCCCTTCCTACCCCTTGTCTCTCAGTCTGGCCAAAGAAATATTTCCTGCAGTCTTGTTCTTGCTTTAACAAGCCTTTAAATAATGCTCCCCAAATTATTGACTATATTTATCCCATCTCATGTTGATTGTTTTAGATTTAGAGATTCAAAAATTTAGAGTTGAAACTATCTGATCTAATCCATTCATTTTTCAGGTGAGAATACTGAGCCTTTAAAGAGGTGATTTCTTCCTAATTGGTCTGAATAGAGCCCAAAGTTGCATTTTCCCTTGTTATTTCCTATAGAGTATGAAAAATGAAATGATCATTGAGGAAAAGTCAAAGTTTAGCTGCCTTGTTTTTGTTGGCAGAGAGAACTTCAGATGATATTCATGTAGTTGAAGTCCCCCATCATTATAAAATGGGCTAGATCAGAGGTGTTAAACTCACTTCCTGCAAAATTCCAAGTACATCCTAAACTAGATTCAAATGTAGTGTTTAGCAATGTTTAATGTTTAACAAAATATATAAATTATAATACAACAGAGATAATGTTAATCTATGGTTTTCTAAGTCAATATGCAGCTCATAGGCATCAATTTCTAATTTAGTTTGATACTACTATGGTAGTGGTTCCTTCCACTCTAAATCTATGATTCTATTAACAACTAAATCCTGCCTTTGTGCCAAGTTTGGGCCCTAATTCCCTAGTTCTTCATCTATTTCTTCCTACTGTATAAGTAATGTGTTATATACCCCTTTCCCTCTTCTGTTCATCCTCATCCAAATACTCACCACCATGCTTTTTTGCATACTCTGATTCTCAAATTTCAGCACAAGTCCATCTTTGTAAATAGAATACTAGTACCCCCTTTCCCCCCTCCATGCCTCTATATATTTGCACTCTTTAGGGAGAGATGAATGACCAAACCATTCTCCCTCCACTAACAAAAATAGGTACCTAATTTTACCTCTTAAAAAGTAGTAACTTAGGGGTGTACCAATGGTGACAAGCCCTTCCAGTGGGTACAAGTTGACTGGGGATGGGAATATAATTTTATGGCTGTATTAACTGACAAGTCATTGATTTCATCAGTATAATTAATTAATGGATCCTGAAGATTTGTATTCAAGGTTATTGAATCTGTGTCTAACATACTCCTATGAACCCTGCAATGCTTTTGTCTTTCCATGCACCAAATTCACAGGGACCAGATATAAGTTCACTCATACAAAAAGAGCAAAGGATGGTCCTTGCTCTCAAGTTTAAAATCAAAAGGGGAGGCAAAAAAGTGAACAAACATATAAAAAGCAATTTCACTCCTATTGTTGGTTCTGCATAGAATTCTATATAAAGCATCTTTGTTTCTTTTTCACTGGGTGTTTTAGGTGTGTTACTGTCTTCTTGGAGTTGTCTTTGTGGGAATACAACTTGAATAAATGTCAATAGACCATGGGACCAAGGACCATACCCTTAGAAGATGCACAAATTTTCTCTTCCTGATAGTTCATAAAGGGCTCATACACTATCCCCTCCTGGTTTTATTACAAGATGTGAAGTTACTGAGACTATTTCTGGACATGATGGTTTGAAAGGCTGGTCCTATGGTGGTGATGAGTCTTCTAAATAAGTTGAGCAACTTGTATGAGGATTTATACAAAAGATTCAAGACAACAATCTCTTGCCTTTTTCCCTGGCTATTTTCAATTGAAAAACAGATGTTTGTTGTGAAATTCAGGTAGAGAGAGAGAGGTAGTAACTATGGCTGCCTCATTTCCTCTCCTCTCTATCATGTTCTCATGGTATATGAAGCTTTTGTCTTTTTAGCTTTATTCTTTCCTAAACTTAGGTGAAATGAGTATCTGTAGACAGAATGGATTAAATTACGATTTTGTGACTTTACAAAGGTCAGAGGAGTCTTCAGAGATTACCTCAGTAATCTGAGTTGGTAATAGAGATCCACAGGACCAGCAACAGCTATAACTCAGTTTAGTGAATGGTCAACACTTAGAGTTGAAGTGCTTGACCCAGCAATGGATTGAACCATCAGAGGAGACACTGCGCCCATCAAGGAATCAGCCCAGTTGAGCAAGGGAGTAACACAGAGGGGGTGCTATAAAATAAAAAAAAAAAACAACTAAAAGCATTTTTTATTGTGTGCCTTTTTCACATCCCCTCCCCCTTCTCACACTCTACTGTTACTAACTAGGAGCTTATCTGTTTTGACCACCCCTAGAACCAATGATGATTATAGAACCATGTATAGGAGGAATAAGAGAAAAAAAATTCCCAATGTGATGCAATAAATATTTACCAAAATGTGCTAGGTAATGGGGATCGAAAGACAAAGTGAATAGTTGTCTCTGCCTGTAGGATGCTTACATTTTTTCAGTTTGCTGGGTTTGGGAAAGCACACTGACTTTGACTATTTCTGAGCTGCCAGAAGGACAAGGCTTGGGACTGACAAAGGTTAAGGCTAGGGGCTTTCCAGCTGGTAGAATCAACCAAAGGCAACAGACCCTTCAGGGTTTAGGGAATGGTTTCATAGAAGATTTTCTCTTCTTCCTGTCATGTCATCCTAGAATTGGGATCCTCTTGCATTTTAAAAATTAAAGAAACTTCTACGTATTCACTCAACAAATATTTTAAGATTATGCTATGTTACATGCTCTCTGATGTATGGGAATGCAAAGATAAAAATGAAAAAGTCTCTCTTCTCAAGGAATTTATATTTTCTTGGGATAAAAATAACATATACCTGGGATTGATGAATACAGATTACAAAATTAATATAAAGTAGTTTAATGGAATGGAGTATGAAGCATTGGTAATGGGGTAAATCAAGAAAGGCCCCTTAATGGAGATGATGCTTGAGCTGAAAGCTAAGAAATTCTAAGACCTGGAAGGAAGGAAGGAGAGCATTCTAGAAATGGGAAGGGGGAGCAGCCTGTCTCCTATGAGGAAGAGCAGGTAATCCAGTTCAAAGAGATTGTAGAATGGATGAAGGAGAGTAATGCTGAATAAATCTGAAAAGACAAGT